>CM046876.1:469239037-469839037 GCA_025667525.1 Glebionis coronaria | reverse complement strand
GAATTTATAACCAAAAGCCTGCGCAAAGAAACGATTAGTTGGTTGAATTTCTCATGTACAAGATTTTTTTACAATGATAAAGTTTGCACTTGAGATCATACCCAAAGGCCAGCCATAGTTGTCCCGTAATCCCTATAGAGTTGAGCACATATTTCTGGAACTTTGCTTTCTTCCATACCAAGCTTATTCACCATATACTCTAAAAAAGCCATTCGCATAACACCGATTAGTTTGTTTCAATACTATCTATTATCTATAACACATACCAAATGATGAAAAAGATCGAGCCATGTATATGCAATACCTCTGATGTTAATGGTGCACTGTTTGGACAAGCCAGAGCTTAGAGGATAAAGGGTATCATCAACATCTACAAGTAAACGTTTTAAGGATTTAGTACTAAAAACTGTAAGACCTCGACAACACGAGAAAAAGGAACATCTAGAAATAACACTTTAACGAATTAGATGCTAACCAAAGAGAAGGCATTCATATTTTGATTGTGGAATGTGTTGTTCGTATCCATTTTCGTATTCCATTGTAAACGTACGCGCCAAACCTGCATGATCATATAATTATAAAATTTTAGCTCAGATTCGATATCTAAAAGGTAATGGAATTGCATTCAGCTAATAGCTACTCCTTCACAGTTAGTGGTCTTTGACAAATAGCCAATAATTGATACGTATAAACTAGGACTTAAAAATAGTCAAGAAGTCATGTATTTCGATCGCCATGTATCAACAAGAAACTATCATCATCCAACAAAGAACGTACAATAATATTTTGACTTAAGAACAACTCCAACTATATTTTGAATGATGTAAAAAAAGAGATAATTACTTGAAACATATCAAATCTGTCACTTTTTTACTTATTAGTCTAGCCTTCTTCTTCTTGTGCTACTATGTAATCCCTCCGTTGCATATTAATAGTTCAGTTTACTATTTTGGGATGTTTCAAATTAATAGTCAGTTTCAAAAAATAGATGTAGATTAAGTTTACCATATTGCTTTCACTTGAAAGTATTACTCCCTCCGTCCCAAAATTATAGTCCACCTTTCCATTTCGGTTTGTCCCAATTTAATTGTCCACTTCTAAAACTTCTAAAAATAGGTAAGAATTTTAGATCGAGATTACTAGTTTACCCTTAAGTGAAATCATAATTACAAACTTTACAAAGGTTTTTAATTAATTGGTTAAGGGTAAAACTGTCTTTCTGCAAAAAGTAAGAGAGAGAAAGCTGAAAATATGGTACTTTTCTTAAACTGTGTGTTTTTTGTCGGTGGACAATAATTTTGGGACGGAGGGAGTATTACAAATAATAAAAAAAATTGCGTGATTTTTTACGGTAAATTAGTATCATGGGACTGAGAGACTACATAATAAGGAAGGGGTTAATATAATCACATACACACGATATGAATTTCAAAAAGCATGGTGTATATAAAAGCGAAAAAGAAGAGAAAAGTAACAAGTGCAAAACATATATTGAAGCATGAGTAGGCATATAGTATACATACAATCAATTTGGTTAAAGTTACAATACATAATTCATGTACAGTATATATAGAGGAATGAGTAGGCAAAGATCATACAACAGAACACTTACAGGAGAAATAATAAGTGAGAACTAACGTGAAAGCTATAAAAAATGTTGTGTGAGGTGAATGAAATGGAGAAGTGACATGAAGGTTTAATTTATAGGCCGGGGTTTTGCAACTAAATTGGAGGAGGAAAGCGATGGGAAGAAGTTGCAACGTGTCAAAAACTCTTCAAATTAAGTTAGCCACAATTCATACTGGTTCCATTCTTCATTCTAGTTTTATTCTATTTCAGTGGATGGACTAGATATAAAAAACCTTAATCAACTTTAGATCAATAACAGTACTTTGGATACAGATTAAAAAATGCTTAAGAGTATATTTCCAAAACTATAATTCATGTCATTATTTTCAGACGTTGTAAATTAATATTTCAATTTTAAAAATAAATAAATAAATGATATTAAATTTATCATATTATTTTCACTTAAAGTATTATTCCAAACATTAAAAAAGTTATAAATTAGAAGTCGTTTTCTATACAAATTTTAACCTTAAATTAGAAGAGTGGATATGAAAAATTTGTTTGGTATTTAAGTGTAAGTCTGACACATGAGGCTAAAGCATAAAATGAGTATGTACTTTTTAAAATTCCAACTTTTGAAAAAAAGCATGCTAATAACATCTTTTTCAAGTTTTACTATCAATTCTCAACCACATACATTTAATTTAATATTGATATATCCAATTTCAACCACATATATATTATAAAAATATTTCTTTTTTAATTTTATAATAACAATTTGATATATATATATATTTATTTATATAATAATTAATATTATATTCAAAACTCAAATTTAAATCTAAATTTAAACCGACCACTTTATAAACCTATACCCAAAGTGAAACCCGACTTCAAACCAAACGAATCCTTAAGGGTAAAATTGTTATTATGTTAAAAATAAGAGAGAGAAAACTAAAAAAAATGATATTTTTATTAAACTGCGTGTTTTTTTTTCAGCGGAGAGAATATATACGCTACTAAATGTTTTCTATATGTAAACTATCACCTATAGCTATTTGTCACGGAACTAGACTTTTGATCTCGCGTGACATTTTTACACCTATAGCTATTTGTCATGGAGCTAGACTTTTGATCTCGCGTGACATTTTAAGCTAGACTTTTGATCTCGCGTGACATTTTTACACCTATAGCTATTTGTCACGGAGCTAGACTTTTGATCTCGCGTGACATTTTTACACCAATAAACACCAATCATTTATCCCACGTATAATAAATATTCACTTGTGTTTAACTGTTTTGACATGTCAAGGGAGCAAAGACTTAGCGAGTGAACTAGGTTTTGATATTCTTTCTTGAGCTTTTATTTCTTCCAATAAAGGAGATTCGAGAAAAAATGAAATGCCTTAACTCCCTGGCAGTCATCGATTCGAGCTTGTTTACAATCGCCTCATACATGCATTTTAGTTCATGGGAGTCCTACTCTTGAATTCTTTTTGGAACATGGTCTTCGTCAAAGAGGTTTGCTTTCTCCTTTCCTTTTTGTTCTTATAATGGAAGGCCTACATTTAACTTTGGAAGCAGATCTACACTATAAGCACATCAAAGTAGTCACTGTTGAAAACTCGCGAATAAATTTGTCACATTTTTTCTTCGTTGATGATGTAATGATTATATCATAATTGGACATGCATGATCTTGAACAAATTACAAATTCCCTTAACTCCTTTATATGAGGTTTTAAGATCAACATTTCAAAATCTAATTTGTTTGGAATAGGTGTGTCCGCGGATGAACTCCAAGCTATGGCTCAGGTAACAGGTCGTCAAGCTAGCTCATTTCCCATCTCAGCCTGCTAATTGGGAAGAGTATGCACTACATATCGAGTTGGAACACATTGATTGACAAGTTCAATTCAAAATTTTCGAATTGGAAATCTTCTTTACTTTCTATCGGAGGCCGATTCACCTTGATTAAATCAGTCTTAGGAAGTTTGGGTATTCATTATCTATCTATATTCAAAACTCCAGAAACTACTATCAATATCCTTGAAAAACTCCGAGCTAGATTCTTTTGGGACAGATCATACGGGAATAAAAATATGGTATGGGTTCAATGGGAAAATGTTGTAACTTCTTTTGATCAAGGAGGTTTGGGTGTTGGTACCTTGAAGCCGTTCAACCTTGCACTATTACAAAAATGACGATGGAGGTTTATTACTAATCCGGATCTTTTATAGGTAAAACTTATTAAATCCATCCATGGTTCTAAAGCGGGATTCGATGGTAAAGGGTGTGCTACTTCGGGGATTTGGTCTTTATCATATGTAAAACAAATTACCTTCATTCTCATAATAGTCTCTCGAAAGACACATTGAAATGTCATCTTGGTAGTGGATCTTCGATTCGATTTTGGAAAGATCTTTGGCTTCGAAACGAACCATTATCTACTAGATATACCCGTCTATTCCGTCTAGATATTAATGAGAATTGTTTGATTAGTGATCGGTACAATGCAGGAATTGGAATTGGCAGTGGCTAAGGCTCATTGCATTTGGTCGTACTGAATCCATGCTCCATAGTCTCTGAGTGAGTTTTGTTGAAGTTACCCTTTCTTCTTCGCAGAATTGGCAGTGGTTAAGGTCCACTACATCGGGAATAACGAATCTTTTGAATGCACTCGATCTCACATAGACCACCTTATGCTTTCGTCATTAGCTTCATCAACAACATGGAACTATTGCATTCCAAGAGATGCAAACATTTTCCTTTGGAGATTCAGCTTAGATAGGCTCCTACATCGACTCAACCTTTAAAAGCATGGCATTCAAATCAAGTCCATTTTATGTATGTTTTTTAATAGCAACGTGGTATATATTGATCACATTTTCTTCTCATGCGAAGTGGCTTCTCAGATTCGGCACATGGTTCGCTCCCGATGTAACATCACATATTTATGTCGATTGGATTTCATGGCTCGAGAATGCTCCAAGTTCAAGTGTCAAGAAAAAAACACATTTTCGTCACCATTGCCTCTATGTTTGGACCGTGTGAAAGTTTTGAAACGATATCATTTTTAACTCTCAACACATAAGGAAACGTGATACTTATCATTATATTCGTTTATGTTAAAATACACAGGTAGATTAGTTTCTAGTTGGAATAATTGGCTTCGTATCTCTTTGTAATTTTCTAAAATCTTGCTAGCTTTCAATCCGATCTCTTTGGCGTTAAAAAAACAATTAACACTCCAAGAATTGACTTTGACTTATTAATCATTACCGTTACTACTACTCTCTTCGTCTAATATTATTGTCCACGTTTTTTTTATGTTTCAATTTAATTGTTCACTATTACTAATTGAAAAGAAAGTTTGATCAAGTTTACTATTTTACTCTTACTTAAAATGATAATTATAAATTTTAAAAAAACTTAAATTAATAGTTAAAAGTAAAATTGTTATTCTGTTAAAAATTAAATAAATGAATCATATAATAAACATATTTTTTTAAATTATGTATATTTTATCAAAGATACTAATGTTAAAACGAATAAAACACACCTTTCAATTCCGTATCAGTCATAATATACTTTATATTACCATGTGAGTCTCATTATATTTAAGTAAATTCGTAACCCGGGTAAAGGTAGTCGCATAGTCTGAAAGGAATATTTAATCGTGATTGTTTATTATTAATTTGAGTGCTTAACGCGTGGAGGTTGACGTTGTTAACTATTTCAACTACTTTTTATAAAAAAATGAAGATGATCGAAATTGTTGTGTGTCCGTCCATTCATACCAAACAAGAATGACATGGGTTGTTTGGATGTATTTAAACCCAAAAACACATTATTAAATCTGATACAAAATCAAATTATTGTGAATTATTTAATTTATTTTCATAATATAATCTATCAAGTTTTTAGCACTCGAGGCCAGTGATGAATAATTGTGTGTTTATATTCCTTTTTATCATCACTGACGTCTTCTTCTATCACAATAATGTGTGAATAATGTTATGATCGAGTATATTATAATCTATATATGTGTCATTTGAAATAAAGTTTTTTGTTATCCATTAAACACTACTTTTTGTTTTTGTATGTATGGGTATAGTATATTTTAGTTCTTGAAGGTTAGCATTACTTTGCTAAATTAGAAAGAAGTTTAACATTACTTCAATAATGCTAGAAAGCTGGAATCTTACGGTTTTTATAAACGTATACAAACTATTTGGTGCTCATTTATAGGATAAATATAACCGGTAAACAAAGTTACCACTCATGAAACTATCGGTAAGAGCCTTTGGTACAGTGGTTGGCCAGTTGGCTGGTCATAATGGCGCGAGCTGACGGCGCCGTTAACAGTGTCGTAGTCTGAGTTTTCGATGTTCGCGCGGGGCTGGCTGCTAGCCGACGTTATGACTGACGGCGCAATCTCACGGTGCCACAACTGCACCGTGGCTCGTGTCGTGGTTGCGTTATGATTTCTTTTTTTGAATTCACAGCCGTTACAACGACTATTTTTTGCTTTTGTTTGAATTTTTGACCGTTTGAAAAAAAAACCCACTTTTTACCTACTTTTTCAATATAATTTTTTTTTTAAAATTACACACAATATATCATCTTTTATTCTCACCACTACTTCTATTTTTTTTACATCTACCATGAGTCAAAGTTCAAACCAAAATTCAAACCAATACCCGAATCAATGGATAAACAATTTTTTAAGCTCTCCCCAAAATCAAATACCGAATACTCAATTACCACTAACAAAATAAAAAAAAATTAAAAATATTACTTCTATATTTTTTTTAAATCTACCATGAATCAAAATACAAACCAAAATTCAAACCAATAACCGAATCAATGGATAAACAATTTTTAAGCGAACCACTAACATTTGCCGTTATAAAAAAATTTAAAAAAAATTACCAAATTCGTCATCTTTGTCTAACCCAAAATCCCAAATACTCCCACATCCGCAACGTCTAGCACTTCAAGAACTAATCAATTTTCTTCATTTGCCAACTATAATCAAATAACAAATCCTTTCTCTAACTTCTCACAACCAAACCCGCTTGTTAATTGTATAATTGAGGCATTCCATATATATTTCTAACAATCTCAACAATCCGTGTCCTTCAAAGAAAAAAGGGCGACAAAAAAGTGTTGTTAAAAAAAACGTGAAGTCGGACCGTTCATTTTGAACCCAACGTGAAATAAAAGTTTTGGCCGAGTGGTGGATAGAAATATCCGAAGATCCGAAGGTCAGGAATGACCATCAAAATGAAACGTTTTGGTACAAAATTCTTGCTATGTTTAAAAATCGGCATACGAAGGAGAGTTATAAAGCTCGAAAAAAAAATATGTTGACCGGCAAGTGGACGACGTTGAACCGAGAAGTCTTCAAGTTTAATCAATTTTATAATAACGCTGAACTTTTGAATGGCGAAAATGAAGAAAATTTGATAACTCGTGTGTTGAGCATGTATCGAGATGAAAACGGGAACAAGGAATCTCCACATAAAAGTGCTTGGCTTGTTTTGAAAGACCGGTACAAATGAAAAACGCCCTGATTCAATTTGAACACGACGTCAACGCGGGAAGATAGCCGATCAAGATCCGGATCTTTTCAATGATGATGAGTTCCCTCGTCCATCCGGTACTCCAAGAAAGTACAAGGTTCAACGCTCCACAAGCTCATCTGTCACTTCGGGTTCTCAAAAAGAACATTTGGTCGAATTGCTACAACAACAAATAATCTTTGATCGTGATGCAAAAAAAGAGCGAATGGATTGAGAGGTGGAGGCAAGAATAGAAGTGTGTGAGCTTAAAAAAGGAACGAAAAATTGTAAATCCTTCGGTTCGACACTACCAGAATGAGTGCCTAAGACGCGGAGAAATCGAAAAGCTCAAGGACGAGGCGCATGCAATATTTTAATTTTTAAGTTGTATTTTTAATTTGTATGTTTTTTTAGTTGTATTTTTTTCGTGTAGTTTTTTTAGTTGTATTTTTATTTTTATTATTAATGAAAAATTAAGTTTTTAGTTAATAAACTGTTGTTTTTAGAAAAGAAAAAAAAAAGTGATGGGGTTACTATAACGCGAAAAAATATGATGTTAACTAGGGAGGGTGTTTTTGATGTTGTGGGAAAAATTAGTGATGTGGCACCACTTTTTGCCCACGGCTTGAACCGTACCTAGGGCTCTAAACGAGGTGAATTCAATATAAAACATTATCCAGTAAAAAAATAAATAGATCAATCTCAACAATCCATTTCTTCATCAAAAACAAAAACTTACTTTTCACTTTTTTTCTTAAAAAAAACATATCTTTCAAACGATAAATCGTCGGAATACAAAAATACACCATCGCGACGAGAAAATTCTTATCTTTCAGCAGATGGACACTTTGATATATTTTCGACGATTTTTTATAACTGAAATATTTTCACTTACATATGTGATTTTTTTCAAAATAAATAAACAATTTTTAATATTATTTATTACTTATTTACATAATAGTGGAAGACAAACGAGTAACAAATTGCACCAACAAACATTTATAATTTAAAAATATTTTCTTTTGCAAATCACTTTTGAAAATCTCTATGTCATAACAGTATAACACTATTGTTCATACCCACTGGATTTTATCGAGTAGAAATTCAAAATAAGTCATGTAGAATTTCATAAAATTCATATGTGATTTCACGGAATCAAATCACATGTGATTTCACATAATCACATGTGATTTCACAGAATCACATGTAATTCTGTCGAGTAGTTCTACTGCTTGCGGTTTAAGGAAAATAAAAGTTTCAAACGCGAAATTTCAAATAAATCATGTGTAATTTCATAAAATTTACATGTGATTTCACATAACCACATGTGATTTCACAAAATCACATCTCATTTCACATAATCACATGTGATTCTATCGAGTAGTTCTACTGCTTACATTTTAATGAAATCATGTATAGTTTCATAAAATTTACATGTGATTTCACATAATCACATATGATTTCACAGAATCAAATCATATGTGATTTCACAGAATCACATGTGATTTTACATAATCACATGTGATTTACAAATAATCACATATAATTTCAAGAAGCACATTTGCTTTCACATAATCACATATGATTTTAAAGTAATTAGGAGAATATTTTTGTCCTTTAGCAAACATAATTTTGATGATATTTTTTTGTTGAAATTTTTGTCAAAGAAATTACATGTTATTTGTAAAATAACTTGTGACATGTTTATTTTAAATGCATGTGTGATTTTATAAATCGCATGTGATTTAAAAAATTTACGTATGATATTTAAAGTAACAAATCACATGTGATTTCAGAAATTCATAAACCGAATGTAATTTTATAAATTCACGTGTTATTTTTAAAGTAATAAATCACATGTGATTCGTATGTGCGGAAGTTAAAAAAGAGTTCGTCGAAAGTATATAAAAGTGCATATATATATATATAGAACGATAATTCAATTCTTGTCGCGATGATATAATTACTTTTGTGTAATAATGAACGATTTAGGAGATATTTTAACTTTAAGAAATAGATGACAATGAGTTTTTTTAATTAAATTAAAAAACAATTAATATAAACCATTTGATGAAAATATAATAGATTGTTGAGATTAAAGGATTTGTTTTTTTATTAGATAGTGTTCTATGTAGAACTTTTCTCACCCTTATGGGTTAATATATACGTCGGTTATTAAAAAGTTCTCTAAAAATGCATTTAAGTTACTAATTTTTTTAATTTGCTCATCTAACTTTCTAAACTATGTATCATTGTAATTTAGTGTTAATTTGAGTAACTTGAACATATGTTTTTTGATAAGTTAAGTAACATAAATGTCATGTTATAAGTAACATAAAAATTGCGTTTTTACAAGTTAATTGATGTTCTGTAACCCAAAAATTATGTTTCATAACTTTAATAACCTTAATTCAACAAAATGAATGTTTAGTAACTTAGACGCACTTTTTAAAAACGTTTGATAATCTCTATATATATTAATTATTACTTAACATAGTTTTCCAACAAAAATATTAGGTAAAAATGTATTAAATATGAAAAAAAAAACTTGCAGACTTGAACAGATATCAGCCTATTCTTTTATGATCATGCAGTATAAATGGACCAATAATTCTAACAACCTCATATTTTATACTGGCAATTTGTTAGATGTATGGAAAAGAAAAGTATTGCCGAGTGGAATAATAAGGTGTTAGAACTTGAAAGTCTTTAAATATTAGGACTTTGACCTTTGAAGGCGGCGTTTGCTATGACCAAAATTTTCAACTTTAAATTTATTCTCTGGCTATGGACATTTTTTTTGTTAACTTGTAAGTAAACGATCTGTTAGCAAACAGGTTCATACAATTGTTGCATTCAAAAGTTACGTATATATAATTTGTTATATTTAACCAGTTTAGAACTCGCGGACGTAAAAGTTTGAACATATAATATAACGAAAAGTAATGTTTTAATAACTTTGTTTGGCAGTTAAATATTGTGACACATAAATATATGTTTTTTGATGTCTAAGGGCTTTTTTTATAAAACTTAACTAAATCTTTAATACTTATTTATACTACTGTATTATTTAAAGAGGTTATCTTTAACCTTAATACCGACTTTGCTTTCGAGGCTAGAATATACTACATATCCTAACTTTAAGCCAAAATTAAAAATAAGGTATACAAATCTCAATCATTAAATTATTTTTAATTAAGATAAGGTGATGTAATATTAACAATTCCTTTCTTTTTAACAATGTTTTAACAATTTGTTGAAAAAGTACATTTATTTTTAAGTTGAAATATATCTTTAATTAGAGGTGGTAATTTTTGATCCATGGTTAATTTTTGGGTCAACTTGGTTAAATTAGAAAAAGAAAGGGGTCTAGTTGGGTTTTCCTTAAAATCTTAGATGGGTCTAGATGGGTCAAACAAGCTCCTCCTTAAAATTATAAATGGGTCTACTTGGGTCTCCTCAATTGTCACATGGGTCTAGATGGGTCTCCCTTTATATTACTAATGGGTCAATATGGGTCACCCAATAGGTTTAGTAATATCAAAAGTGTTTTTTTTTTCCATTTTTTTCACAAGCTTGTCAAAATTTCACACACTTGTTATTTTTTTACGTCTTCACCGTATTTTTACGTTTTCATCATAAATTTACGTTTTGGTCAAAAAATTTACATTTTCGTCAGAAATTTTACGTTTTCATAAAAATATTCTACGTTTTCGTTAGGAATTTTACGTTTTCATCAGAAATTTTACGTTTTCGTCAGTAAATTTACGTTTTTGTCAGAAATTTTACATTTTCATTAGAAATTTTACGTTTTTGTCAGAAATTTTACGTTTTCGTCGGTAAATTTACGTTTTCGTCAGAAATTTTACGTTTTCGTCAGAAATTTTACGTTTTCTTCAGAACTTTTATGTTCTCATCAGTACATTTATGTTTTCGTCAGTAAATTTAGGTTTTCGTAAGAAATTTTACGTTTTCGTCAAAAATTTTACGTTTTCGTCTGTAAATTTACGTTTTTGTCAGAAATTTTACATTTTCATAAGAAATTTTACGATTTCGTCAGAATATTACGTTTTATTAAGAAATTCTGCGATTTTGTCAGTAAATTATACGTTTTCGTCATAAATTTTACGTTTTCGTCAGTAAATTTAAGTTTTCGTCAGTAAATTTACGTTTTCGTCAGAAATTTTACGTTTTCGTCAGTAAATTTACGTTTTCGTCAGAAATTTTACGTTTTCTTCAAAAATTTACGTTTTGGTCAGTAAATTTTACGTTTTCGCCAGAAATTTTACGTTTTCGTCAGTAAATTTAAGTTTTCGTCAGTAAATTTACGTTTTCGTCAGAAATTTTAAGTTTTCTTCAAAAATTTACGTTTTGGTCAGTAAATTTTACGTTTTCGCCAGAAATTTTACGTTTTCGTCAGTAAATTTACGTAGGTTCGTCAGTAAATTTTACGTTTTCGTCAGAAGTTTTACGTTTTCGTCAGTAAATTTACGTTTTCGTCAGTAAATTTACGTTTTCGTCAGAAATTTTACGTTTTCGTCAGTAAATATACGTTTTTGTCAGAAATTTTACATTTTCATCAGAAATTTTACGATTTCGTCAGAATTTTACGTTTTCGTCAGAAATTCTACGATTTCGTCAGTAAATTTACGTTTCGTCAGTAAATTTTACGTTTTCCTCAGAAATTCTAGGTTTTCGTCAGTAAATATTACGTTTTCGTTAGAAATTCTACGATTTTGTCAGTAAATTATACGTTTTCGTCATAAATTTTACGTTTTTGTTAGTAAATTTAAGTTTTCGTCAGTAAATTTATGTTTTCGTCAGAAATTTTACGTTTTCTTCAAAAAATTTACGTTTTCGTCAGTAAATTTACGTTTTTGTCAGAAATTTTACATTTTCATTAGAAATTTTACGATTTCGTCAGAATTTTACGTTTTCGTCAGAAATTCTACGATTTCGTCAGTATATTTACGTTTTCGTCAGTAAATTTTACGTTTTCCTCAGAAATTCTACGTTTTCGTCAGTAAATATTACGTTTTAGTCAGAAATTTTACGTTAGTAAATTACGTTTACGTCAGAAAATTTACGTTTTCATCAAAAAAATTAAGTTTTCAGAAATTTTACGTTTTCGTCATAAGTTCTGATTACGTAAAAATACGGATGAAAACGTAAAATTTATAGCGAAAACTTAAATTTTTTTGACGAAAACGTAAATTTATAGACTAAAACGTAAAAATTCAGACGAAAACGTAATTTTACTGACGAAAACGTAAACTTTCTGATGAAAACGTAAAATTTCTGAAGAAAACGTAAAACTTCTGACAAAAAGTAAAATTTTTTACGAGAACGTAAAAGTTCTGATGAAAACGTAAAATTCCTGACGAAATCGTAAAATTTCTGACGAAAACTTAAAATTTCTGACGAAAACTTAAAATTTCTGATGAAAATGTAAAATTGCTGACAAAAACGTAAAATTTCTGATGAAAACGTAAAATTTCTGACGAAAACATAAAATTTCTGACGAAAACGTAAAGTTTCTGCTGAAATCGTAAAATTTCTGACGAAAACGTAAAAATACTGATGAAAACTTAAAATTTTTGACGAAAACGTAAATTTATAGACTAAAACGTAAAATTTCAGACGAAAACGTAAATTTACTGACGAAAATGTAAAATTTCTGATGAAAACGTAAAATTTATGACGAAAACGTAAAATTTCTGATGAAAACGTAAAATTCCTGAAGAAATCGTAAATTTTCTGACGAAAACTTAAAATTTTTGATGAAAACGTAAAATTGCTGACGAAAACGTAAAATTTATGATGGAAACGTAAAATTTCTGACGAAAACGTAAAATTTCTGATGAAAACGTAAAACTTCTGACGAAAACGTAATTTTTTTTTGATGAAAACGTAAAATTTTGACGAAAACGTAAAATTCCTGATGAAAACGTAAAATTCCTGACGAAAACGTAAAATTTCTGACGAAATCGTAAAATTTCTGATGAAAACGTAAAAATACGGAAGAAAAAGTAAAATTTCTGACGAAAACGTAAAACTCCTGACGAAAACGTAAAATTTCTGACGAAAACGTAAAGTTTCTTACTAAATCGTAAAATTTATGACGAAAATGTAAAATTCCTGATGAAAACGTAAAACTTCTGACGAACACGTAAATTTTTTTGATGAAAACGTAAAAGTTATGACGAAAACGTAAAAATACGGATGAAAATTTAAATTTTTTGATGAAGACGTAAATTTACTGACGAAAACGTGAAATTTCAGACGAAAACGTAAATTTACTGATGAAAACGTAAAGTTATTAACAAAACGTTAAAAAGTAAAAGGCTAACCTCCTAAAAACCCATTTAAAACCAAAAAAACCCAAAAACCCATTTAAACCCAAAAAAAACCCATTTAAACCCAAAAAACCCCAAAAAAAACCCAAACTTTTCCTAAAGACCCATTTACACCAAACCCATCTAAACCCAAACCCATCTAGACCCAACTCATCTAAACCCAACCTCTTAAAAGACCCATCTAAACCCATACCCATCTAAACCCAAACCCATCTAAGACCCATGACCCAACCCAACCCAACCCAACCATTTTGCCACCTCTATTTAATCTATTTTTTCCATCTAACTTCTGGACAATGTCTCAAATTTTGTTATTTTTAATTTAACATTCATTTTGATATGTTTTTACAAATTTCTTATTTTTCCAGTTTGGTGAATTTACTTCATTTTGATTTAAATTCTTTTATAACTTAACATTAACTTGATGAAAAAAAATTACAGATACTCATCACCGCATTACACAAACATCATGCTAGTACAATTAATGTACGCTGGCATAACTACAACATAAACTCTAAAAGAGTCGTTACAATAGTTCTTCTATATAAAAAGGTCATAAAGTATACTATAAAAATTTAATACGAAGCTATCATGGTATTCATGTAATGCGGTGAGAGTACTCAACGATTATTTTTTTACTATCAAATTAATGTTAAAATGTAAAAATTAAATTAAAATAAATTAAACTCACTCAAAATAAGAAAAAGACAAAAAATAAATCATATATATATATATATATATATATATATATATATATATATATATATATATATATATATATATATATATATATATATATATATATATATATATATATATATATATATATATATATAGTGTAAGGTTATTTTCAGAACCAAATAAATGTACAGAACTGCGAGAACCACCTTTATACTCATAACAATGTATATATATTTTCATTATTATGTTTAAATTAGCATTTAATAACTGTTTTATTACTTATAGATCCGACTATGATGAGCGATATGAAGAGTGCACATGTGTTTTCATATTATCCGACGAAAAGATAATTATCATACATACAAAACATATACATGTGCATGGTCCTTGCATACATGTTCCTAGTGACCTACGACAATGAAAATTCATGTATTTCTACCTAATGAACTAACCCGATAAATATACATGTGCATTTTAAGAGTAAAAAGATGGTTCTCGCAGTTCTGTACATTTATTTGGTTCTGAAAATAACCTCATCCTATATATATATATATATATATATATATATATATATATATATATATATATATATATATATATATATATATATATATATATATATATATATATATATATATATATATATATATATATATATATATATATATATATATATATATAGGGGCACGCTATTTACAGAACCTGATTTTAGATACAAAACCTACAGAACCAGAAATTGTATTGATAATAAAGCAGCATGTACATAACATTTATGCATGATGGCATTTTAGTAACAAAGAAAAGTAAAAAGTAAATAGGAAAAAGGTACAAAAGGGTAACGAAGGAAATTTACATATACAATAAATCTAATATCAACAATACTTGCTAAACTAAATCCACCTAACACATTCAACATAATATATAAAATCCGGAGTATCCTATTTAATTATAATACCGATCGGTATAAAAAATTGAAATTGTGAATCAAAACATCATCTGTATTCATTCAGGTTATCAATGGAAGGTATGTTGTTTACTTTTTTATTTTACAGTTATCGATTGATTATCGTAATTTATATATTGTGAACTAAATATTGAACAATAATTACAATTTTCTGATGTGCATATACGAAATCCCCAATTAAAAAAAGTTGCTTGTAATGTATACTGGTATGTAATTCGATCTGGGTTTTTACATGTATGGTGTCGAATTAGTTGTTGAAATAGAAGTAATTAAACATATATGTTTTTAATTAAAGTTTTAGTAATTGCATTTGTACAGTAGAAAAACACCCAAAACAAAAAGAAAAGTATTTTAATAAATTTATGAATGATTTTGTTGTTTGTTTGTTGAATTGAAGTGTGATATGTGTATCATCTAAAAAACATAATTGAACATATATGTTATTAATTAAAGATTGTTCAGTTATAGTTTTTTTAGCGTAAATTAGGAAATGATAGGTATTTTGATGTTATGATTTCAGTTGGTTGTATGTTTTCAGTATTGAGAGTTAGTTAGGCTTATGGGCTAGTTTTGGGGCTGTTTGTTGTTGTTGATTTGGTTTTATGGGCTGGTTTCCAAGTAATATGATTGTTAGTACATAGTTGTTGTATGTTTTTTCAATAAGCAGATTAAGATTTATTTGGTTGTATTTTTGTATTTCTGTTCTACGTTTTTCGATAAGCTTATGATTGTTTAGAGAACATGTATGTTCAGAGTGCATTAATGTTTTCTGATATGTTTTAAATGTATGTTTTTATTTGATATAATCATGATTGATGTATAACTGTGTAATGGTTTTAGGATTGCTGAGGAGTCCAAGATATAAGAGCAAATTACCAGTAATAAAAGAAAATACAATAGAGGAGGATATTGGCGTCGATGACTACTTAAGTGCAGATGACTATGATGAAATCATGGGATTCAAAAATGGAAAAATGGATTTTGGTTCATTAATATCAGGTACAAAAAATGATTTTTTACACGTATTGATATTTATATTTAATTTGTAATAAATACTGATATTGATACATGTATGTTGTCAAACAAAACAAACATATTATATATGCATAACCTGCACATTTATAGACTTTTCTGTTGGAATTCTATTTATAATTAAGTCAATATTAAGTCCAAATATTCCACAATGCAAGTACATACTTATTGTACTAGTACTAGTCTTAGTCATTATTCAAAGATTCCCATATTCATCAGAATTTTATAAGGTTATAGTTAGAAATTACAAGCTTGAACTTTACGAGTAGTGTGTTTCATAAATGGTTATTGTGAACAAGTAATTTTTTTATTTAAAAACATGTATGTTTTTTTTAAAACATATATGTTTTCTGTTTAAAAACATGTATATTTTTTTAAAACATATATGTTTTTTATAAAACATACATGTTTTTTTCAAAAACATGTATGTTTTTTAAAATCAAATTGAATTTTGTAGTTTTATTCGCTTCAATTATGGGGAGTGTCTAACAAAAGGGAATATGTGATCTTGGAATACTAGATCATATAACTATGACCACTGATAAATATCAGTTGGTTCAGCTTCATTTAGAAGTACTTGAAGACATGTAAAAAAGGTTGGAATCGTGAACTGACTAACAGCCAGTTTTTAGGTCCAACAACGTTCTACTTGTAAGTATGCAATGATATGTTTTTTTTTGTTTACATACATGTTTTAATGAATGTTACATATTTTTAAGTTTATATTTTAAGTTATTTGTACTTTATTAAACAGATGAAGTATGTTGATGGGACGGTAGGTCCGTGTGTTAGAGTTCCTAGGAAAAGAGCACTGTAAAACCCGCATGCTTTTACCATGAATAGTGCCCTTAAGATCGTACGTCCTAGATTAAAACTTACCTCATGTAGTATTGATCACATTCATGTGCTAATAATCAAGCAAGTGCATACGTGTATGACATGACAAGTATCGATTACGTACGAACTCATGATAAACAGTAATAAATATATCACGTGAACATAATTAAATCATGATCACCATTTAAAATACTAATTATAATAATTACGTAAATACTCATAATATATTTACGAGCGTGGAGTTTATGATAAACGACACGTTAGATTAAACAGAAACACGTTAAACACGAGCACGTTTAACCACGAACGAACACGAAACATCGGGACACGAGAAAGGTACGGGTACCCCATGTGGGGCCCCCATACCCACGACACACATACAAGGAATGGGCTTAGCCCATGGACTTTACAAGTAAAGGGGGGTAAAGAGTAAAACATGTTTTCACTTTTCATTTTACAAGAAATAAACAAAAACCCTAAAAGAGTTTTTCTCCTCTCCTTTTTCTCCTCTTTGTGCCGCCACATAAACATCACCATAAGGGGGTGATTAGTTGATTTTGATCTCAAAAACTATTGTGTAATCAGTGTTTGTTCATCCTTTTTCCAAGCTACATAGTGGTATACCTTTCTAACCCTTCTTTTTAATTCTTTTTAATTCTTTTGATCTTTGATTATTTTCATGAACATGTTATTATTTTTCTTATTAAAACAAGGTAATTAATCATTGATCTAACATGTTTTGGTATTAAATAAAATCAAGGAATGATTTAAAGGGGTGTTTGTTTCTAGCCGCCTAGCAAAACAAACCCGAGGGGGGTTTGGTTTGCTATTGCCGCCACCACCAAGACCACAATTGGTCTTGGTTGGCTCATGTGGGACCCACGGCAGCAAGGAGGCACGTGTGCCCCGGGTTTGGCCCGGGGTACGGTGTCGAATTCATGCCCGATTCATGGTTCGTTGGTTAAAATCATGATCTATGTTACATGTAATTTTTATGAATCATGAACTTAGGATATAATTAATTAATAACATGAAATATTAATTAAATCATGACTTAGGTTATTTTAATTATTAGTTTAACATGACATTAATTTAACCTAAGTATTTTATGTTATAAGTTATAATTAATTAATTATTAAAACATGCCTATAATTAATTAATTTAGACATGACTTAGGTTATATTATTATTAATAATAATGCACATTTTAACCTAAGTATTTTTTTATTTCATTTTAATTAATACATGTTATACTTTAATTAAAATGCTTAACCTATAGTTTAATTAAAATACATGAAATAATAATTAAACTATACACTATATCATATGACTTAAGAATAAGCTTATTACACTTAGACTTATATGTTAGCTTATGGAATCAGCTTAATTCTAATTATGGAAACTTCTATTTATAGAAACTTAATTAAGTAAGGCAACTAATCTAATTATGGAAACCTTCTATATATGGAAATCAATCTATTTCAGGCAGCTAATCTAATCATGGAAACCTTCTATATATGGAAACTTATTTAATTAAGGCAGCTGATCTATTTTTGGAAACTTTCTATTTTTAGAAACTAATCCATTTTAGGCAGTAAATTCTATTTTAGGAAACTTTCTATTTTTGGAAACTTTCTATTTTTGGAAACTTTCTATTTTTGGAAACTTTCTATTTTTGGAAACTTTCTATTTTTGGTAACTTTCTATTTTTGGAAACTTTCTATTTTTGGAAACTTTCTATTTTTGGAAACTTTCTATTTTTGGAAACCTGCTATGTTTTGGAAAGTTACTTATTATTACACAGTAAGTATAATAATACATGAAACACCAGTAATACTTAATCAGATAAATCAGAATACAAGATAAACACAGTTTAAGGCTTTAAACAGTGAACCATGACCTAAAACATACCAAATCAGCTATAATGAGACACAGAACCCAGTACGTAATCAGTGAATCGATACTTATACACGTGTGTATTCATGTAGCGTTAGTGATCCAGAAGTAGGAGTCTTTCTTCCGTTCATTCACTGGACTTGAGGTACGGATTCCCGTCCTTTCAGTATGGACATTCCTTCCTTATTAGGATTTCCCCGTATGCAGCCAACTGTTTTCCCCAGTATTTGTTTTATTGTTTTGAACTGCTTATGTTAATTTAGCATAAACTATAGCCATATACAAGCATGACCAGTTTCACCTAGTTATGGAGGTACCATAACCATAGCATTGGAGGCACCGATGTTATGACTTCCCCACGGCGGAGTGATTGCTCGTGGCGTCCCTTTCAGTTTTGGCCATATTATTATATCAGGTGGGGCGTATGGGTGCATCCTAGTTACATGTTTTATTCAGTTTATCATGGTGAATGTGGTGTGTGCCTTGCACCCTTCACAAGGAGCTGATCCCTCCTACCCAAACCAGTATATTGATTAGAGGCATCCCCTCTAATCAGCATGATGAGGTCACCCCTCCAAGTATTCATGCACGTGACCTTTTCATGACCTATATGGGCTATGGTATATATATGTTAAAACAGTTTTCACAGGTTAAACATAAGGCTTTTCAAACTATAAAACCAGTTTTCTTGTTACTTAATCAGTTTACTCAGTACTTAGTCTTCCGCTGTTATATGTTACATGCTTATCCTATATCATGCTTTATTGTACATCCGTGCACTGAGCGTCTTGCTCAGCCGTTTTCCTTTTCATGTTCCCAAAACGGCAGGTACTAAGGGACGCTCGTAGATCTCAAACGTAGGTGCATATGGACTGGAAGCTTTACTGTCTTTCTTTACTTTATGCATTTCCTTTACTTTGATACAGTTGCTATGGACATTGTTTCGTCCTTTCCTTTTACAGTATTTATGTTTGTGTGTGATGAGCTTTACTTTGGGATACCGATGTTTGATTCCGGTATTTCCCTTTTATGGTTGAATAATGCTTAGACATTTATCCTTGTATGCTTTGATGACACGCCATGATATGCGTAATATTCCATTTCCAAAATGGGGTGTTACAATTATGGTATCAGAGCCAAGGCTTCGACCTGTAGGCTCTCAAATATGACCTGTGATTAGTGGGTAGTCACTACGGTCTTCCTAGAACTGACAGTTGTTTTCATGCATTCATCATTTTTAAACATACATATACATGTCATTGTTACAGGGTTTTTGACTAAGTAATGGTTGGTACAGGACTGGCCCTATTTAGTCGCATGTGTTTTATCGAAACTTTTAGATTTGGGACCGACCCATAGGCGTCCCCTCGATATGTCTTTTAATTTGAGTGAACTGACCTAAGGCGTTCACTCTCGAGCATCAAAGTTTTCATAAAACTGCATCATGCATTCATACAAAGATTTTCTTGCATAAAATTTTTCTCGTGAAAATTTTTGGCATAAATTTTTTTTTATATTTTATGTTTGAACTGTTAATCATATGTTTTATGTTATACTGTCAGATGGCAAACACAGACAAACTCTGGGAGTTATTTGAAAACATGGAGGCAGAAAGGCAAGACGCCGTTCTTCATGAAGACGAATATCCTCCCCCACCTATCATTTTTCCCATGGAAGGAAGTAATCGACTCATGAGGGAATACTACGCCATGAGGCAGAGACCCGACGAGAATTGTGGTCAGTTCATGCAGAGGTTCCTCGGGTACACAGCTGTCCTGAGGGCATCCGCAGGCACCACCGAAGAACAAGCACTACATTTTCGTTGGGGCCTTAACCCAAGGATTGCCAATGATTTATCAGGTGCCCCGTTGGATACTGTGGCACAGGTGGCTTACGCAGCAAGGAAGCTTGAGATGTTGCAGGAACGCGATGAGTTCGGGGAAGCTGAAAGACCCGACAAGAGGTAAAACATTTCATGTTCCAGCGTTAACCAGACCGCATCCTATCGTTATATGTTCTATAATCATCTCTTAAACTGTATCTTCCAGGCAGAAAACTGGGGACCGGTCTCAGCCGGCTACTCAGCAGCAGCCCAATCAACCCAAAGGAAACGGTCACTCTAACGACCGTTCTGTTGTGGAAAGGCGCAGCGGTAATGAGAATTACCGTAACAATGCGGGACAATCCAACAACAGCAGGTCCTACTATTTATGCATCTTCTTATGATTTCATGTTATGTCTCTCATGCTGACACTATATTAATCTCTACCAGGAACCACGGTAACGGAAGGGACCAGAACCACAGGGGTTCTCAGCCTAACCGTTCAGCTAACACTGGTAAACATCTTATGACGCTTACGTCCTATACTCGTGCATATACCTTATTCTTAACACGTATTGTCATCAGCAGGCCCTCAGCAAGCAAGGACTCCTGCTGGAGGATTCACTCATCCTCTTTGCAGCACTTGCCATCGCAGACACCCTGGCCCATGTCGTCGTGACTCCGACGCGTGCTACAAGTGCGGCCTCCCTGGCCATCGTATGAGAGATTGCCGTAAGGGTGAAATGGAGGGTACTTAGGGTCATGCTGATACTAAACCGCCTCCTACCACTGGGCGTGTCTACACGACATCGCGCGATCAGGCAAACAAATCTACAGGTACCATTACTGGAATTTTGTATATGTACGGCCAGGCTGCATGTGTTCTTTTCGACACGGGTGCCACTCATTCAGTTGTTTCCACTACTTATGCTAAGAACATCAGGACACTTCTCTTGCCATTAGAAACTAAGCTTACCATTTCCACGCCTCTGAGGGACTCTGTATTAATAACTCATGTATACAAGAGTCTTCCTCTAGAGTTTGATGATAAAGTTCGTGCAGTAGATGCACTTCCCCTAGACATGATTGAGTTCGATATGATTCTCGGCATGGATTGGCTATCCAAGCACCATGCTACCATAGACTGCCACTCATATCGAGTGATCTTCGGCGACATTAATGCACCAGAGTACATCCATAACGGGTTCATACCCGGACGGTCCGTACAAGTCATATCTACCTTGCAAGCACGTGCATTACTGTCACATGGCTGCGAAGGTTATCTCGCTACGGTTCATGACATGGATGCTGAATCCCCATCGATTCAGGATCAACCAGTAGTTTCGGAATTTCAAGACGTCTTCCCAGATGAACTTCCAGGCATACCACCTGCAAGAGAAGTGGAGTTCAACATCGACCTTGTTCCAGGAGCTGAGCCAATCTCTAAGGCTCCGTATCGTATGGCTCCCATAGAGCTAAAAGAACTGAAGGACCAATTGCAGGAACTTCTTGAACGAGGGTTCATTAGACCGAGCGCATCTCCATGGGGCGCACCGGTCTTATTCGTTAAGAAGAAGGACGGCAGCATGCGACTTTGCATTGACTACCGTGAACTTAATAAGATTACCATCCGCAACAGATATCCACTGCCACGTATAGACGATCTGTTTGACCAACTGCAAGGAGCCAAACACTTCTCTAAGATCGATCTAAGGTCAGGCTACCATCAGCTAAGGGTTAAAGAGCAGGATATTGCCAAGACTGCTTTTCGTACCCGCTATGGCCATTATGAGTTTGTAGTCATGCCATTCGGCCTGACTAACGCTCCAGCAGTATTCATGGATCTGATGAACAGAATCTTCCATGAATTCCTTGATAAATTTGTCATTGTATTCATCGATGACATCTTGATATTCTCAAAGTCCACGGAGGAACACGAAGATCATCTCCGTACTGTACTACAGATTCTTCGTCAGAAGCAGCTGTATGCGAAATTCTCCAAGTGTGAGTTCTGGTTAAACAAGGTGGCATTCTTAGGTCACATTGTATCAGCAGAAGGGATCACTATGGACCCAGCGAAGGTTGAGGCTATCACTAAATGGCCAAGACCAACATCAGTGACAGAAGTCCGCAGTTTCTTAGGCTTAGCTGGATATTATCGAAGATTCGTAGAGAACTTTTCCCGCCTGGCATTGCCTCTCACCAAACTGATGCGAAAAGGAGAGAAATTCGTCTGGACGGAAGATCGAGAGAAGAGCTTCGAAGACCTAAAGCAGAAGTTAGTATCTGCACCTATTCTTACTCTCCCATCTGGTACAGGTGGATTTCAGATCTATAGCGATGCATCGGGGAAGGGACTGGGCTGTGTTCTCATGCAACATGGGAAAGTGATCGCGTATGCTTCACGGCAGCTTAAGCCCTATGAAGAAAACTACCCTACGCATGACCTGGAACTTGCTGCAGTGGTGTTCGCATTGAAGATATGGAGGCATTACTTATACGGAGAATCATGCGACATTTTCACGGATCACAAGAGCTTGAAGTATATCTTCACACAGCGAGAGTTGAACATGAGACAAAGGAGATGGTTGGAACTGTTGAAGGATTATGATATTAACCTACAGTATCATCCCGGGAAAGCTAATGTAGTAGCAGATGCACTCAGCAGAAAGTCCGGAATGATAAACGGCATTGAGATCAAGGAACAAAACATAAGGGACTTGGAGCGGCTTGACATTGAAATCATGGTACGTGGGCAGCACGGATACTGGGCGAATCTTACAGTAGAACCTGAGTTACTGACTAGGATTAAAGAAGCGCAGAAGGATGATGGAGAGATTTGGGCGATAATTCAGAATTTAGAGAAGCAGACAGAATTCAGAATGGACGCAGACGGTATCGTTTGGCAGGGCACGAGACTTTGTGTTCCTGACAATCCAGAACTCCGGGAAGCATTGTTAGCTGAAGCTCACAGCTCCCCATTTTCTATACATCCTGGGTCGAAAAAAATGTACCATGACATCAGACAGCACTTTTGGTGGAGTGGTATGAAACAGGATGTAGCCACGTATGTCTCCAAATGTCTTACCTGTCAGCAGGTTAAGATTGAACATCAGCGATCTGGCGGTCTCCTTCAACCGTTGGATATTCCAGAGTGGAAGTGGGACAAAATCACCATGGATTTTGTTACCGGTCTTCCGCCTACCAAGAAGAAGCACGATGCTATTTGGGTCATCGTTGATCGACTCACCAAATCAGCTCATTTCTTACCGATACGCAAGGAAGATCCGGTAAGTAAACTCGTAGATACTTACAGAAGGGAGATCATGAGACTCCACGGCACTCCCTCCAGCATCGTCTCAGACAGAGATCCTCGTTTCACGTCGCGATTCTGGAAAGGTCTGCAAAAAGCTTGGGGTACACAACTTAAGCTGAGCACAGCCTTTCATCCTCAAACGGACGGACAATCGGAGCGAACAATTCAGACATTGGAAGATATGTTAAGGTCGTGTGCGTTGGAATGGACAGGTGATTGGGACGATTACATTTGTTTAGTCGAGTTTGCATACAACAACAGCTGGCACGCAAGTATCAAATGTGCTCCTTTCGAAATGTTGTATGGCAGAAAGTGTCGCGCTCCAACTTGCTGGGATCAAGTGGGAGAGCGAACACTCGAAGGACCAGAGATTATAGAAATGACCAATGAGAAGATTGAGGTAGCTAAACAGAAGCTGCAGGAAGCGCGTTCACGTCAGAAGAGTTACGCCGATAAGCATCGTAGGGACATACATTTTAATGTGGGAGATCACGTCTTCCTCAAGGTTTCGCCGGCACGTGGTGTTAAACGCTTCGGGATCAAAGGAAAACTCAGTCCTCGGTTCATCGGACCATTTGATAGCGTTGAACGAATCGGCGAAGTATCTTACCGATTGGCGTTACCTCCTCAGCTTTCGCACGTGCATAACGTGTTCCATGTGTCCTTACTCAGAGGGTACAATTATCATCCCCTTCACATGGTTCAGTATCCACTGGAACAGATACGTGAAGATCTCACGTTTATAGAAGAACCCGAACGAGTACTCGACAGGCAAGAACGAGTCATGAGAAGGAAGACGATTCCTTTCGTCAAAATCCTTTGGAGGGACCATACCGAGCGGGAAGCCACTTGGGAAACAGAGGAGTCTATCCGGGCTTCTTACCCTCACTTCATATTTTGAGTTCGGGTATGTCACTTCTTTTCAGCTTACTTTATCTATAATTCGGGGACGAATTATTCTTTTTAGGGGGGAAGAATTGTAAAACCCGCATGCTTTTACCATGAATAGTGCCCTTAAGATCGTACGTCCTAGATTAAAACTTACCTCATGTAGTATTGATCACATTCATGTGCTAATAATCAAGCAAGTGCATACGTGTATGACATGACAAGTATCGATTACGTACGAACTCATGATAAACAGTAATAAATATATCACGTGAACATAATTAAATCATGATCACCATTTAAAATACTAATTATAATAATTACGTAAATACTCATAATATATTTACGAGCGTGGAGTTTATGATAAACGACAAGTTAGATTAAACAGAAACACGTTAAACACGAGCACGTTTAACCACGAACGAACACGAAACATCGGGACACGAGAAAGGTACGGGTACCCCATGTGGGGCCCCCATACCCACGGCACACATACAAGGAATCGGCTTAGCCCATGGACTTTACAAGTAAAGGGGGGTAAAGAGTAAAACATGTTTTCACTTTTCATTTTACAAGAAATAAACAAAAACCCTAAAAGAGTTTTTCTCCTCTCCTTTTTCTCCTCTTTGTGCCGCCACATAAACATCACCATAAGGGGGTGATTAGTTGATTTTGATCTCAAAAACTATTGTGTAATCAGTGTTTGTTCATCCTTTTTCCAAGCTACATAGTGGTATACCTTTCTAACCCTTCTTTTTAATTCTTTTTAATTCTTTTGATCTTTGATTATTTTCATGAACATGTTATTATTTTTCTTATTAAAACAAGGTAATTAATCATTGATCTAACATGTTTTGGTATTAAATAAAATCAAGGAATGATTTAAAGGGGTGTTTGTTTCTAGCCGCCTAGCAAAATAAACCCGAGGGGGGTTTGGTTTGCTATTGCCGCCACCACCAAGACCACAATTGGTCTTGGTTGGCTCATGTGGGACCCACGGCAGCAAGGAGGCACGTGTGCCCCGGGTTTGGCCCGGGGTACGGTGTCGAATTCATGCCCGATTCATGGTTCGTTGGTTAAAATCATGATCTATGTTACATGTAATTTTTATGAATCATGAACTTAGGATATAATTAATTAATAACATGAAATATTAATTAAATCATGACTTAGGTTATTTTAATTATTAGTTTAACATGACATTAATTTAACCTAAGTATTTTATGTTATAAGTTATAATTAATTAATTATTAAAACATGCCTATAATTAATTAATTTAGACATGACTTAGGTTATATTATTATTAATAATAATGCACATTTTAACCTAAGTATTTTTTTATTTCATTTTAATTAATACATGTTATACTTTAATTAAAATGCTTAACCTATAGTTTAATTAAAATACATGAAATAATAATTAAACTATACACTATATCATATGACTTAAGAATAAGCTTATTACACTTAGACTTATATGTTAGCTTATGGAATCAGCTTAATTCTAATTATGGAAACTTCTATTTATAGAAACTTAATTAAATAAGGCAACTAATCTAATTATGGAAACCTTCTATATATGGAAATCAATCTATTTCAGGCAGCTAATCTAATCATGGAAACCTTCTATATATGGAAACTTATTTAATTAAGGCAGCTGATCTATTTTTGGAAACTTTCTATTTTTAGAAACTAATCCATTTTAGGCAGTAAATTCTATTTTAGGAAACTTTCTATTTTTGGAAACTTTCTATTTTTGGAAACTTTCTATTTTTGGAAACTTTCTATTTTTGGTAACTTTCTATTTTTGGAAACTTTCTATTTTTGGAAACTTTCTATTTTTGGAAACCTGCTATTTTTTGGAAAGTTACTTATTATTACACAGTAAGTATAATAATACATGAAACACCAGTAATACTTAATCAGATAAATCAGAATACAAGATAAACACAGTTTAAGGCTTTAAACAGTGAACCATGACCTAAAACATACCAAATCAGCTATAATGAGACACAGAACCCAGTACGTAATCAGTGAATCGATACTTATACACGTGTGTATTCATGTAGCGTTAGTGATCCAGAAGTAGGAGTCTTTCTTCCGTTCATTCACTGGACTTGAGGTACGGATTCCCGTCCTTTCAGTATGGACATTCCTTCCTTATTAGGATTTCCCCGTATGCAGCCAACTGTTTTCCCCAGTATTTGTTTTATTGTTTTGAACTGCTTATGTTAATTTAGCATAAACTATAGCCATATACAAGCATGACCAGTTTCACCTAGTTATGGAGGTACCATAACCATAGCATTGGAGGCACCGATGTTATGACTTCCCCACGGCGGAGTGATTGCTCGTGGCGTCCCTTTCAGTTTTGGCCATATTATTATATCAGGTGGGGCGTATGGGTGCATCCTAGTTACATGTTTTATTCAGTTTATCATGGTGAATGTGGTGTGTGCCTTGCACCCTTCACAAGGAGCTGATCCCTCCTACCCAAACCAGTATATTGATTAGAGGCATCCCCTCTAATCAGCATGATGAGGTCACCCCTCCAAGTATTCATGCACGTGACCTTTTCATGACCTATATGGGCTATGGTATATATATGTTAAAACAGTTTTCACAGGTTAAACATAAGGCTTTTCAAACTATAAAACCAGTTTTCTTGTTACTTAATCAGTTTACTCAGTACTTAGTCTTCCGCTGTTATATGTTACATGCTTATCCTATATCATGCTTTATTGTACATCCGTGCACTGAGCGTCTTGCTCAGCCGTTTTCCTTTTCATGTTCCCAAAACGGCAGGTACTCAGGGACGCTCGTAGATCTCAAACGTAGGTGCATATGGACTGGAAGCTTTACTGTCTTTCTTTACTTTATGCATTTCCTTTACTTTGATACAGTTGCTATGGACATTGTTTCGTCCTTTCCTTTTACAGTATTTATGTTTGTGTGTGATGAGCTTTACTTTGGGATACCGATGTTTGATTCCGGTATTTCCCTTTTATGGTTGAATAATGCTTAGACATTTATCCTTGTATGCTTTGATGACACGCCATGATATGCGTAATATTCCATTTCCAAAATGGGGTGTTACAAGCACCTACAAGATCGTGGACAAAGGAGTTGCTTAGAGATCGTGAGAATGAAGAACTCAAAGCTGGTGGATTTGGAACAGTTGAATTTGAAGGACCCTATGTAGAAGAGCATGAAGAACCAATGCCCGATAAATTGGAAAAAAGTTAAATAAAACATAAGTGTTGGTTTAAGTAAATTAGATTATCTTTCATTTAGAAATGTAACATTTTACATATTTCTTATATAGGGATTCATTTGGAAGCTGACGAAGAATGTGAAAATGATAAATAATGAACGATATGTTTTTGAGAAAACGTTTGATGTGGCTAAGGTGCTTTTTCCGGGCAACACGGTGTTGAATGATTTAAGCGAGAAGTATATCAAGTCGCTGAAGACTATTTGGCACGTATATGTTTCTTGTATTTGGTTTGGAAAGACTTCCTTGTTTTTTAATTGATGGTTATTTTGTTTTTTGAGTATGTTATGAACCTAATAATCACGATGGTTTATTTTTAATGGAATAAAGGCTCAATAGTTTGATGTTTATGCTCAACTAGTTCATATATGTTTAGTCAAAGTACATGTCTGTATCTTTCTTAGGTACTTGTTTTTTTTACATTATGATGTATGTGAATACATACTCTGGTATCTAGTATTGTAATATGAAACCGGGGCATGAATCAAACAAGAAGCTTATGTACCAATTTTTATCACGTGATACAACTGGAATCACTTGAATCAAACAAGACGCTTATGTACCAATTTGTATCATGTGATACAACCAGAATCACATGAATATAAAATACAAAATCAAAAAAACATGAATGTATAACATGTATGTTTTTTTAAATGGTGCACAAGTTGCCAATCCGATGATACAAAAGAACCAGTTTGTATCAATTTGTAACAAGTGATAACAAGAACGTACAAATTTTATTCCGACACTATAACATTTTTTAGCAGGTGATACAAAGAACCTAAAATATGATGTACCATCTGTGTGACTTGTGTCTGCAATTTATCGCACATTTTATTTAACAGAACCTGTCATATTTGGTACAAATGTTCGGACCAACAATAGGTTTACCCAAAAAAACATTATGATACCATATAAAACCTGGTGGAAATGATACATAAATTTAAAAGGGTCATAAGTAAACAAACACATTTTCCATTAATAAACCATCTACGCAGAAATATTAAAAAAAACAAACAATACCAGTAGCTATTAAATCCAACTAAATAAAACAAGTCTAAATTTAGAAAACATATAAAATTAGAATCATAAAATTAACAGTCTGGATCATTTTCATTATCCGGCTCAGGTGATTTTTCTGTGTAACGTTCACCATCCGGATCAGTTTGAACTTCCGTGCCAGTTTGTAACTCATCGCCTTTGGTTTCTTCAACGACTACATGTTTATCATCAAACCACACATAGGCACGTCACATAAATTACCATTGTTTTCATCATATTCAGGTAATAAAACCATGGTATTCTAGTTAGACATCTCCATAGCAGACGAACACACAATTTCTTTTTGAACGTCCATAAAAATTAATATGGTTAGGGGTTTTGTTTTTCGTTCCGAATTTTAGGATGAAAGATGTGAAAAAATCATCGTATCAAGATAACTGGCATAACCTAAATTATTGGATCTAATAAAAGCGTGTATTTGTAAAATACCATATATAGCCTTTTATTAAAACATTAATTAATAAAACAAAAAACATGTTTGCTAAATTGTGATTGGTCTAGAATGGTTCTGTAGGTTCTATACCAAAAATCGGGTTCTGCATATAGCACTACACTATTAAATTAAATTAAATTAAAACCCTTATATAGGAAGGATGGTAAAACAATGCCTTAAATACAAAATTCTATAAAAATGACACATGTAATTCATTAAAAGGTTTCCATAAAATGCTTAAAAAGAAAATAGGAATTACAAATGATGCCTTAAATACAAAATTCTAGAAAAATACAGTATATAATAAAGGATGGTGAAATAATTCCTTAAATACAAAATTCTATAAAAAATCTTTAGTTTAAATAGGAATTACAAATGATGCCTTAAATATAAAATTATATTAATATATATAAGGAAGGATGGTGAAACAATGCCTTAAATACAAAATTATATTAAAGTGACACATGTAATTCATTAAAGGGTTTCCATAAAATGCTTCATAAAGAAAATAGGAATTACAAATCATGCCTTAAATACAAAATTTTATTAAAATTTATATGGAAGGATGGTGAAACAATACCTTAAATACAAAATTCTATAAAATTGACATATGTAATTCATTAAAGGGTTTCCATAAAATGCTTAAAAAGAAAATAGAAATTACAAATGATGCCTTAAATACAAAATTCTGAAAATAACACATGTAATTTATTAAAGGGTTTCCACAAAATGCTTCAAAAATAAAATAGGAATTACAAATGATGCCTTAAATACAAAATTCTATAAAAATGACACATGCACTTCATTATAAGGTTTCCATAAAATGCTTTAAAAATAAAATATGAATTACAAATGATTCACAATAGTTTAACTTACTAAAATGAAAATATTTTTAGATATTCAGACTGTCAAATTTTAGATTGGGCTATATATTATTGCTGTATTATACATGTGATAAAAAATAATACCGGGAATAAGATTTTTAGGCTTACTTTTGCTAGAATACACTTTATCACGAAACTTACAAAACAAAATTATTTCTAAAAAAATATTTAATTATATTGTTTTTGCTAACAAAAAAAATTTAACAATAATATGAATTTTAAAAAAATTAATGTAAAAAAAGTTATTCATAGCATTAACATATACAAGATTTATTACCTCATAAAATACAAAAATGCATAAAGTATTTATACAATATTATTAAAATTCTAAAAAATTTTAATGTAACAAAATAATTTATAACGTTAACGTATGTAAATTTAATTAACTCATAATATTCTTAAATAAATAAAATATCTTAAACTACGTTATTTTTGTTCATTCTATGCTAAATTATTAAAATATTAATGTCATAACTAACACTACATATACTAAACTTCTAATACAAACACACATAGCTTCAATTTTCATTAAAAATATATACTTAAAGCTAGCCCGTCCACCGGACGGGTCTAAAAGCTAGTATATATATATATATATATATATATATATATATATATATATATATATATATATATATATATATATATATATATATATATATATATATATATATATATATATATATATATATATATATATATATATATATATATATATATATATATATATATATATATATATATATATATATATATATATATATATATATATATATATATATATATATATATATATATATATATATATATATATATATATATATATATATATATATATATATATATATATTAGAATAGATGGTAAATTAAAGAGGACAAAATTTTAAAAAATATAATGAAATTAGATAATAAAAAAAAGTAGATTAAAAAATATTTTAATTTAAAAAATAAGGATAGTTTTTTAGTAGATTACTAAAAAGTTTGTTATAAAAATAAATATGATCAAGATTACACATCCTAATCTTAACTTAAAATGCTCTAATAACTAAGATATGCTTTATTTATTTTAACTTTTGATTTGAAGTTAAGTTTCGGGTTAAGTTTGGAGATAGGTTTGAAGATAAGATGATGATATAATATGATTAGTAATTTGGTTTGGAGTTAGGTTTAGGAAAGATCGGAGTTAGGATATAAATATACACCTTTTATATATTAGCATGATACCTGCGTAATGAAGTGGCGGGTATCCGATGGCTATTTTATAATAAATAAATGCTACATTTTTACATACCAAGTTTGTATTTAAATTAAAGTTAAATTTGTAAAAAAGTTTTGAGTTAAGTTTGGAGATAGGTTTGAAGATAGGATGATGATATAATATGATTAGTAATTTGGTTTGGAGTTAGGTTTAAGAATAAGATCGGAGTTAGGATATAAATATACACCTTTTATATATTAGCATGATACATGCGTAATGAAGTGACGGGTATCTGATGGCTATTTTTATAATGAATAAATGCTACATTTTTACATACCAAGTTTGTATTTAAATTAAAGTTAAATTTTTAAAAAAGTTGAGTCAGGATAGAATAAAACTAGGGATGAGCATTTGGACCCGAATCCCGAATTGAACCCGAACCGTTCCCGGAACCGTACCGATTCCCGATACCCGAATCCCGTTCGGTACGGTACCGGGACTACGAAATAAGGTGAAAAAAAATTCGGGACCACTAATTCGGGACGGGACCGGTACCAAATCGGGAAATTCCCGAAAAAGAACGGGAAAATCCCGATTTCCCGGTACCGGTACCGATTCCCGTACCGGTACCGATACCCGAATCCCGTTCGGTACGGTACCGGTACCATAAATTTATGCTCGGGAAATAATCGGTACCACTAATTCGGGACGGGTTCGGGACGGGACCGGTACCGAGCTCATCCCTAAATAAAACACTTAAAAGAAATTAAAATTTTAAAAAAATATATTAAATAAATGTTGAATTAAAAAACATAAAATTTTAGTAAATATGAGCGACTAGCGCGAAAGGTTGCTTTACTAAGTAATAGTATAACATTAGCGCTTTAGTTTGTTTGATTGCTCGTTAGTTTTTTTTTTCAATAAAGGGGTGAAGCTTGATAAATTAGATCATGAAAAAAAAAATAGGCAAAAAATATTTCAATAAAAAAAATGTTTTAATAGTTTGTTACAAAAAGTTATTACAAAAATAGATAGATAGATGAGACAAAATTTAATAAAATATGATCTAATAACATTAATCAAACATCTTATTTTAATTTTTAATTTGAATTAAAATAAAATAAACTCTAAATTGAAAAAGGCAAAAATCATAAAGATATATCAAAATAAATGTTGAATTAAAGAATACAATATTTTAAGAAATACCTTTAAATAAGATAATAAAGAAATGAATATGTTAAAAAACAATTTCAAAATAGAGATGAATAGTTACGATTAAATTATATTATTTTTAATTAAAAATAATTTAACGGTTTAGATATGTCCGTCTTAGCTTAATTATCAGTTTAGAATTATGTTTAAAATTCAAAATTAGATCAATTTTATATATGAAATTAAGATCGAAGTCAAGGTCAAAAATAATTTTTTTATATAATAATATATATAAGACATCTTTTAATAAAGTATAGCCACCTTAAACACGCCTTTGGCTTGAATCATGTGATTAGTGATTACCTACTTTAAGTTATCAGTATTTTAATATGAAATTGATTCTTTTGCTTTTATTAGAGTAATATATTACAGTAGGGCTGAGCATCGGTCCGAGACCGGACCGGACCGGCCAAGACCGGACCGGACCGGCCAAGACCGGACCGGACCGAAGACCGAAATGGTCCGAAACCCCGGACCGAGACCGGACCGAAATGGTCCAGTCCGGTCCGGGTTGGTCCGGTCCGGTTCGGTCCTCGGTCCGGTCCTATTTGGCCAAATAAACAAGATTTTGGTAAGACCGAACCGGACCGGACCGGACCGACCGGACCGAGGACCGAATTGTTCCAAAACCCCAGACCGAGGACCGAACCGAAATTATTCGGTCCGGTTCGGTTCGGTCCGTTCCGGTCCGATTTTCCGGTCCGGTCCGGTTTTAGGTCTGCCTTGCTCAGCCCTATATTACAGTATGACTTAAGTAGGTGGTTGTTGTAAGAGCATTTTATATGATAAATTTTTCAATATGTGTATAATTGTATTATAACATTTATTTATGAAACCTTGAACTTATTATCATTATATAGATTTCTTACAAAATTTTATAAACCTTATATGTTAATCAAATACATTTAATTATGAAGAGATCTAAGATTATAAATCTTTTCATGTCACATAAACATGAAATAATTTTTTACTATGGTTAACAAGGTTTTACACCTTTTCATAATTTTACATTTTCATAATTTTATAAACCTATTCATGAAACTACCACAGTGAATGCCCTAAAAGTTAAAATAACTGCCTGCTTATATGCATAAAAATTCTTATATCGACTGTTCACTTTGACGGGTCTTGCTTGACATACGTGGTTTCAAAGAGGAAGTTAAACTATGAAGAAAAACAAAATGGTGAAAATTTTTATGTGCCTTGTTATGAACAAAATTTAGGTTATATTACTTGTCAGATTGATGGGAGTGGTAGTATGATGTGTCGGTGATAGTATAGTGATAATTAAGATACGTTATAGGGTAAATTAGAAAATTAACTTTAGGAAAAAGTAATAGACTAATAATACCAAAGACGAATTCAATTAAACACGTGATGAACCAAGTTCGTTATACACGAAGATCGAGTGAATTTGAGACATTTTGCTTTGATTTGGACAATTGATTTAAATTGGTTTTCGGTTTTTAAACTAGAAATTGATTCTACCAATTTTAAACTATTTTTAATCCTAAAGTGCATGAATCGTAACCCCCAAATTAGTTAAATCTAAATACAATTCATTACTTAAAATTAAAACTATTTAAAAAGTAAACTATGAATTAATATATAAAAATTAATCTATTAAAATAATTTTAACTCTATTTAAAAATCTAATAAAACTTTTTAAATTTAAAAATTCTTTTAAACATAATCTACTTTTTAAAACTAATTTTATTTAAATCTAAGATTATGAAAATCTAATTATTAAAATAAACTAATTAAACTTTAAAATTAATAAAAACATTTTTTTTCTTTTATTTATTATTTATTTTATTATTTTTTTACTTAAACTGAAATTAGATAAAAGAAAATTAAAAGAAACGAAATTAAAATTAAACTAAAGTATTTAAAAACTGACAGCTCAAGAAAAACAGTCTATATTAATAACATAAACGATATAACAACCAAAAGAACTAGTCAGTCCAGTTGGTTAACGCGTTGGACCTGTGACCAGGAGGTCACAGGTTCGATTCCCACGAGGGACCATTTTTGTGAATAATTTCTTTTTTGACAAATAAAACTTACAGTCACAGGAGGTGACTTATATTAAAGCTGCTATAATTTTAACAGCTTATTTAGAACAAAAATAAGCTATCAGATCAATAGGATCTGATAACCAAAGTTACACAACAAATCAAAGCAACAAAAACAAGTAGAAAATGACTCAAAATCTATATCAGCAATTAAAAACAGTTACATCAAGAATCCCCGCAATACATTCATCCAGAATCAAGATCAGTAAACCAATACAGCAGGTCTATACTACTCAAGCTATCTAAACCAACGAATGTTCAGAAAGATAAAGTAAACCAGCACTTCAAATATTTTAACAGTTAATATCAGTAAAAACTCAGATCAAACCATGTCAAAACGATCATATCAGCAGTCTTAAATATAACTAATTCCCATTTAAACAGTATGACTTATAAGAACACTCAGCAAACCAAAGTTTGCATCAGCAAAACAAAGCTAACGAAAGCTGTAAAAAAAACTCAATCTAAAAGTTAAATAAAGACTGATCAAATCTGTTATAAGCAAGCTACCAAATTAAGTCTACACGTATAACCAAATTAGCAGAATACTCAAACTCGTATATCAGTTCAATCCAACACTCCCAGTCAAAGCAGATAACAACCTCTTATCAGTAAGAGAAATCAGCAAGGACTATATCGACCCTCAATATTCAACAAATGTGAACAAATAATAAAATTCCTAAAACTAAAAAAATCAGTCACATCCAACAAATCTATAAACTAAATTCAAATAACTCATATAAGAATGACACTTATCAGATTAACCAATTAACTCAAACTAGCATACCACAACGAAAAATATATAGCAAAGCAAACTCATACAGTAGAATAACTAAATCAGATTTAAAATAAGCATAAAAATAACTGGTGATGAAACCTTATGAAGAAAGCCGTTGAGCAGCAGCGCAGCGCTGAGCTGGCTGATTAGATCGTATCATCACCATTCGAACACCATTACTATCAAACCACCATCTCGAACCATAAATCGAACCACCAAAAATCTTAACTCGAACCAGTAACCCTTTATTTTATCAAACCAGTGGGGTTTCATTTTATTCACAATCTCACTTTATATCAATTAATTAAAGCTATGGCATAAACTTTAATCAATTAACATTAATATAATGTCAAAGATAGATTATATCAAGAATAATTAATTAAAGCAGTAAATTAATAAGAACTTTAGAAACTCAATTCACTTTCATTAATCTCAGTAAAACACTACAAAACTATTAAAAATGAAATACAAATTATCCTAAACCTATTTTAACATTATAACACTAAAGAGAAATTGGAATAATAATTACAAGTATTTTTGGGGGTTTTATAGCCATCCCAAGGCTGTTGAGAGGAAGAATATCCGAATCTCAATAGCATATTCCATCTTCATATTGGCCTTTAGATCTTCTCTCTCTCATGGTTGTTTTGATCGGAGGGTTGATCAGACACAACTAGCACACGGATTGCCAATGTGGCATCCGTTTGTGCTAGTTGTGTTTCTTAGATGATGAGGTGTCTCTCAATGATTGGCTGATGATGAAAGATGAGGTGTTTCCTCCAGTAAAAAAACTGCCACGTAACCAAGCCTTTCCATCTCTTCTCTTCTTAAAACCTTGGGGATTTAATTCCCACACACTTGAATTATACGTGTGCCAAAAAGCCCCATTTTATTTTCGTGATTTATTGGTTTTGGGTTTGTGGGAACAGTGTCAATTGCGTCTGGTTTTCTTTTTGGGGAAGGAGATAGTAACATAGAGGGTATCGACTATTATATTTATGTGTGTGTGTGATGGAAAATTGTGTGAGTGTGTGACGTTTATTTAATAACGTGTGAATATATGGAACGTTTGACCGAGTGTAACTTAAATACACTTCACGAATTGCTGTTAAAAGTAGCAAAACCCTAAGCCCAAGACTTTACTTCATTCGTTCCTTTACCCATTTTGGGCTTGGGCCCTTATTATTTCCCATCCGTTACTTGATTTGTAGTTTGGGCCTAAATTTGGGCCAAGACTTCACCACTTCACATTTGGGCTTTAGAATTGGGCATTTCCAAGTTTTTTTTATCCAAAATAAGTTATTAATGGGCTTAAAAGCCCATTAAGCATATGTGGGTCCCACTAAACCAAAATCCTTCTTGAACTTAAATTCGTGAATAAAATCGACTTGTATTTGGCTTCCTCGATCTTTTCATCAATCTTGTGTCGGTTTTGCCGGTTTTCGCGATCTTTGGTACCTACACACACGAAACAACAAAACAACATATATACAAGGCATTTTCATAATATTTATGCATTTTTAAGTTGTTTTTAGATAACATTGATATGAGTAAAATCACTCATATCAAACTCCCCCTTGCTAAGCAATTGCCGTGTCCTCACGCAATGATAAAATAAAATACTAACTACACCTTTATTCAACTTTTGACATCTTTATTTTTGCAAAGACATAATGTATTGCTTTCATTATTCGAAAAATAACTTTTAGGATCATAAAACTCAAATAGATTCATCGTCCCCGACTTTTCACTTTTCCAAGCCAAGTGCAAACAAGATCATTGTCAATCATAAGCCCCAAAATTAAACCAACTCATACAAGTAATTTGTGTTAAACTCAATCTCCTATTATTCCTAATTGTATCTCTAGATTTTATTTGTCATTCACCCAAAGGCTCATTTGACTTTATTTTGATATTTATTAGTCCAAAAATGAAGGCAAGAACGGTGTAAACTCAACACTCAAAACCTAACCTCGACTTCAAAAACCGTTGTCACTAAAGAAAGCCCACATCAAGGATAACTTAACACGATTTGAGGGATAAATCCCGGACCCGAAATTTGGCTAATATGGCTACTTAAAGCAACAATAGAAAACCTCCAAAGTCAATTATGACCTTATTAATGGAGTTAGCAACAATCACATCATAACACATTGTGGCTCTTTATGATGCAATTGTGCTCCTTATTTGAAATCAACACCCTAAGGCTCCTTGGACAAAAATAAGGGAATTGACAACACCATCCCACCTTACCGATCATGATGATGAAGCAATTTTTATTCAACACGCCCCTTGACATACACCCTAAGGCTCTAATGACAAGGTTAGTGCTACATGACTCCCACCCGAAGGCTCCTAGAGAACATGTTTTTATTTATTCTTCTTTATTAATATGATATGTATAGTAAGCCAAATTTCCGCAATCCCATGATCAAAAGTCCATGATGCTGACACCCTTAATGTGTTCTCACTTTAATTACAAGGGAAGAAAAAGAAGGAGTTACGAGTTAAGATATCAAGCCTAAACCGCTAAAAACTTCATTTATTAAGCAATTATTATTCAAGTGTGGAAAGTAAATACGAGGAGATTAAATCAAACACAAAAATACTTGCACAAAGAAGAATCTAACCTTAGAAACTTATGATTAAACTCTATCATCTCTTGTTCTCCATATTGTAAAATTCCAAAAATATGAAATCAATGGATACTTAGCCTATTAAATCAAAGTTTTGGGTTTTCAAGTCATCTATAGGATCTTGCATCTTCTTATACTCTTTCAAGTTTTAGAATTTGCGTTTTAAAGTTCCCTTGATAGACGACTTTCTAGGATCAATTATAGGAACTTGCGAAAAGTTCTTGTTCTTAACTCGAATGAATTAAGACTTTCGCGTTTTAAAGCTCCCTATATAAAAGCCTAGAAAACTTAATTCAAATACGTTAAGGAAAAGCTAAGGTTAAAAACCGAGTCGAGTCAAAAACTATTTTTATTTTCACCAACGGAAAGCCTACATTCGTGTCAAAAGCACTTATTTTATTTATTAAAACTTTAAAAATAACACTAAAAATTTAAAATTTTATTGAAAAATGATAAAAACAACTACGTTTAGACACGACAAGAGCAATATCAAGCAATTATATCAATTGACTCCCCCATGCTAAAACCAAACATTGTCCTCAATGTTTCTTAGCTCAAGAGTAACACCCCCTTGCTAAAACACGAAGAGTCTAATGCAAATTCCTAGCATGGAAAGAGCACGCAAATCTATAAGCCGATTATAAATTATGCCTCAAGATAAAACGTTAGTCGATAAAAATCAAGGGATAGAAAGTGTGCCCCTTTTTGGCATTCAAAGAATGGAAGATCAAGTGGACCGGCAAAAACCAAACACGAGAGTCTTCAAATATTAGGGTCATACCTAAGATTCACAACACAACAAAACCCGAGCACGAGCTTGAAAGATCAAGCCTTATTAGTGTTAGAAAATAGATAAAAGATAGAATGTATGGGACTCCCCCACAAGGCACCGCATTTTTGTTAACCGAGTCATAAGCTCGACTCAATCCCCGTATTCATTGGTCCTTAGGGAAAAAGGTGAAAACCGGCATAATGGAATAAAATACAACATGAAGCACGATGCCGGGGTCAAAGATTACATCCTCGTTGTCGGATGACAAACGAAAGGATAAAACTCCAACACAAATCTCTAAAAAGAGATGGTAGTCACAAATTATGGAATGAATATAGCATGCTCCCCGAGATAAACTCGCACCAGGATGATTAAAAAGTCTTTCAATTATTGCATCGGTGAAAGGCCGAGATTTCCCTAAATCAACAATTCCGGGGTCGAATACCTCGTCCTCGGTGGAGAAAGGAATAGACAACACGGTGTCCTCCCCCATGCTAATCCTAAATCATATGAAGCAAATGGTAATGGTGGTATAAAAGTCTCAACACTAGTGGTTTCAACTTGCATGACTTTGTCGACCTTGTCACTCTTAGGAATGTGAACAAAGGGGTCATGATACTTAAAATGAGTCGCATGAAAAACCCGCACATTAAGATCAAAGCTAGTGGGAAGGATAATTGGAGCAAAAGTAATTTCTCCCTCCGGGTCAACATTATCATCATCATAAATCGGGTGATCAAACCAAGAGTCTTCATCACCGTCATTAGACTCTTCCTCAAATTCCGAAGGAATGTCTATATAAAGAAACTCATCAACCTCCTTCAAGAGAAGATCATCATCACAAAGGTTGTGAGATGTAGGAGGTATGATGCTCTCAAAATCCTCTTGAAACAATGGATTATTGTTCATTGAAGCTTCAAAGAGAGGATTTGAGTAAGTCACGAAAGTGTCGTCATCCTTGTCATCACAAGAAATATCCGACAAAGTATCGAGTGTATCACACTCGGATACAAGATCATCATTCTCATTAGAAGGAAATTCACCGACGAATTCCTCGAGAATGGTAGGTAAAACACAAGATTCACGCTCGATCTCGAGATCGGAAACGTCTTCACTTCCCCGTGGAAGTGGATCAATGATAGCAAAAAGTTCATCGATGAACTTATCACATGAATAGTCACTAACCTCACTCGTGTGAAGTTAGGAATCAAAGGCTCTTCAATGAAAGATTGTGCCTTAGGAATATCAATTTGATCCTTAGAAGAGAGTGAAAATGAGTCCATTTTCAAAGATTGTTCAATTAAAGCAATATCACTCTCGGGATCAAAATTCTCACTATTAAACTCACTAGCATCAAATGGCTCACTTAGGTAATCATCAATTTGTTTTTCAATCTTAGAGCTATCATCCTCGTGTGGAGTGAGTGTAGATGAGGAAAGGTTACAACATGTTTCAACAAAGAAAGCTTCTTCATTCGAATTTAACTTTTTACTTTCACTAAATGGAGTTTCCAAAATTGGAAAAACACCTTTATCAAAAAGAGCTTTCTTATTACTTTCAATAGTTTCAATAAGTTTAACACTTTCCACTTTCTTAGAAGCAAATCTTGGAATCTTTTCCAGTTTAAAAACAATGCTTTTTTCACCATAAAACAATTTAATTTCCTCTTTCCTCATAGCAACTTGAATTTGAGCCGTGCACAAAAATGGTCGTCCTAAAATAATAGGCACACGAGGATTGGTCTCATAATCAACTATAGCAAAATCGGCTAAGTACAAGAAATTTACCACTTTCATAATGACATTTTCCGCTATACCAACCGGTCGAGTGGTGGTACCATTAGCAAGCTCAATAATCATACGAGTGGTACTAAGTGGTGCATAGTCAATAGTCTTCCAAAGGGCTAGGGGCATTAAGTTAATGCTAGCTCCTAGATCGGCTAGGCCTTTGCAAACCCCAAGCTCATTGAAAACACAAGGTATCAAGAATTGACCCGGATCTTTATACTTCTCGGGAAAGAAATCAAAGAAAACCGAGGTACTAATCACATTCAAAGTAGCCTTAGTGACTTCTAGAAAAGTTTCCTTAGGTGGAGGATTAAACTCAATCACTTCAACTTCATCTAAATTCTCACAATCATCATAAACGGTTATGGCCTTAAGCTCTCCCTTCAGGTTTGGAATGGTATTACTAGGCAAGCAACCCGAAGAAGTAGATGGTTTAGACATAAAACCCTCAAACATCGAAAGCAATTTATTTTGACCTTGTTCCAAACTTTGTTGCATACGATTATGACTTTGCTCTAATCTTTGTTCAAAACGGTTTTGGTTTTGTTCAAGTCTTTGTTGATTAAGCTCAATCTTATTGTTTTGCCCTTTAATCATATTTTGAAACTCGTTTTTCAAAGTTGCCATTTGTCCTTGAAGATTATTTTGAAAAGCTTTCAAATTTGCCTCATTTGACTTAATATAGCTTGACAAATCATTGTGGTTATTGCTTTGAAAACCTTGATTGTTTTGATTAGCATTAAACCCATTTCCTTGATTGTAATTCCCTTGGTTACCACTGTTAAAATTATTCCCATTGTTCCCATTGTTGTACCTATTTTGAACCGGTGGAAAACCCGGTGGAGCAACATGATTTTGACGAGGAACTTGACCGTTGGAGCCATAAGTCCCCGTCGTGGCAAAAACACTAGCTTGATCAAACCCCGTGGTCGAACAAGCATAATTAGGATGTGCTCCACCACATGATACACAAACATTCTCAACCATATTAATGGATCCATGAGGATTCTTCCTAATCTCATTCAACAAAGTCGCGAATCCACTATCAATCTTAGAGTCCAATCTAGAAATCTCGGGATTTAATGAATTCACATTGGAAACAACCGGTGTGTTTCGTGAATATTGTGCTCTAGACTTATCCTCAATTATTCTCCACGCGTCTCTCGGAGTTTTTCTTAAAAGATTACCACCCGCGGCGGCATTTAAAGAATCTTGTTCAATCATATTAAGCCCATTATAAAAAGTATTTATTTGATGCAATTCCGAGAAACCGTGGTGTGGACATTGTCTTAACAAACCTTTAAATCTTTCCCAAGCAACCCCAAACGATTCATGCACTTTTTGTTCAAATTTAGTGATCTCGTTCTTAAAGTGTGTTGTCTTAGATGGTGGAAAGAAGTAATCCATAAACTTAGATACTAAATCATCCCATGTTAAGATCGAACCAGGTGGTTCTTTCTCATACCAAAGCTTAGCATTACCCTTGAGCGAGTAAGGAAAAAGCATGAGCTTAATCGCATCATTCGGCACATCTCTAAACTTGAGAGTCGAGGTAATTCGAAGAAAATTCCGAATGTGAGAATGCGGGCTATCGGTCTCATTGCCATGAAATTGGTCGGCACGAATGAGCGATAAAAGACCCGTCTTAATCTCAAAATGATCCACCAAAATAGCCGGCACAACGATTGCTTCCCCATACCCTTCGGTGGGTGCACGGAGCAATTCCTCCATTGTTCGGTTATCAGCCATCTCTACAACAATAGGTGGAAGCTCGGGTTCAACTATTCGTTGTTGACGATTTCTATTTCTACGAGGAATATTTTCAAGCCTATTAAAATCATTCACAAGACGAGAAGAACGTAATTGTATACACTACAAAGACGAGAACTTAGAGGATTGAAGAAAAGAAATTAGACAAGAAGAAGATTATTTTTGGTATTTTATTTGCTATTTCTCAATCAATAATGATCGATAAAAAACAAGGAATAAGGATAACTACTATGGAAGTAAATTACCCTCGGTCGACTTTGAAACGATAGGTGAAAACCTAAACGTCTCGAGATTCAATAAGTAAACTACAAAAATAAAATTTATTACCACTTGAGTCGGCAAACAAATAATAGGTTCCCCCTCTCAATATATGCACAAGCAAGCGGGAAAACGAGGTGGCACAAAGCACTTAAAAACCTTTTTCCTTAGACGGCTTTTTATAGCACGTCGCCTTATACCCACCTTATAGTTTGTATAAATCGAGTTCAAACTTCTTATTAGTATTTATCTATTTTGCCTTTTATTTTTGTTTTAGATTCGACTACAATAGCTAGGTGATGAAATCCCAACTAAGGCCTTATTTGAAAAGTATGTAAATTTATTGTTCTACGTAATACAATATATTATTAACAAAAAACGAGAAAAACGATACATACTATATAATAGAAAAATAACAAACTTTCCGAGGACGGAAAGGGTCTTCAAATCAACGATCAACAAATCTCAACGAAGACGAATCGTACACAAGATCCCCGGCAGCGGCGCCAAAATTTTTGATGTGTCGGTGATAGTATAGTGATAATTAAGATACGTTATAGGGTAAATTAGAAAATTACCTTTAGGAAAAAGTAATAGTCTAATAATACCAAAGACGAATTCAATTAAACACGTGATGAACCAAGTTCGTTGTATACGAGGATCGAGTGAATTTGAGACGTTTTGCTTTGATTTGGATAATTGATTTAAATTGGTTTTCGGTTTTTAAACTAGAAATTGATTCTACCAATTTTAAACTATTTTTAATCCTAAAGTGCATGAATCGTAACCCCCAAATTAGTTAAATCTAAATACAATTCATTACTTAAAATTAAAGCTATTTAAAAATTAAACTATGAATTAATCTATTAAAATAATTTTAACTCTATTTAAAAATCTAATAAAACTTTTCAAATTTAAAAATTCTTTTAAACCTAATCTATTTTTTTAATACTAATTTTATTTAAATCTAAGATTATGAAAATCTAATTATTAAAATAAACTAATTAAACTTTTAAATTAATAAACATTTTTTTTGTTTTATTTATTATTTATTTTATTATTTTTTTACTTAAACTGAAATTAGATAAAAGAAAATTAAAAGAAACGGAATTAAAATTAAACTAAAGTATTTAAAAACTGACAGCTCAAGAAAAACAGTCTATATTAATAACATAAACGATATAACAACCAAAAGAACTAGTCAGTCCAGTTGGTTAACGCGTTGGACCTGTGAGCAGGAGGTCACAGGTTCGATTCCCATGAGGGACCATTTTTGTGAATAATTTCTTTTTTGACAAATAAAACTTACAGTCACAGGAGGTGACTTATATTGAAGCTGCTATAATTTTAACAGCTTATTTAGAACAAAAATAAGCTATCAGATCAATAGGATCTGATAACCAAAGTTACACAACAAATCAAAGCAACAAAAACAAGTAGAAAATGACTCAAAATCTATATCAGCAATTAAAAACAGTTACATCAAGAATCCCCGCAATACATTCATCCAGAATCAAGACCAGTAAACCAATACAGCAGGTCTATACTACTCAAGCTATCTAAACCAACGAATTTTCAGAAAGATAAAGTAAACCAACACTTCAAATATTTTAACAGTTAATATCAGTAAAAACTCAGATCAAACCATGTCAAAACGATCATATCAGCAGTCTTAAATATAACTAATTCCCATTTAAACAGTATGACTTATAAGAACACTCAGCAAACCAAAGTTTGCATCAGCAAAACAAAGCTAACGAAAGCTGTAAAAAAAACTCAATCTAAAAGTTAAATAAAGACTGATCAAATCTGTTATAAGCAAGCTACCAAATTAAGTCTACACGTATAACCAAATTAGCAGAATACTCAAACTCGTATATCAGTTCAATCCAACACTCCCAGTCAAAGTAGATAACAACCCCTTATCAGTAAGAGAAATCAGCAAGGACTATATCGACCCTCAATATTCAACATATGTGAACAAATAATAAAATTCCTAAAACTAAACAAATCAGTCACATCCAACAAATCTATAAACTAAATTCAAATAACTCATATAAGAATGACACTTATCAGATTAACCAATTAACTCAAACTAGCATACCACAACGAAAAATATATAGCAAAGCAAACTCATACAGTAGAATAACTAAATCAGATTTAAAATAAGCATAAAAATAACTAGTGATGAAACCTTATGAAGAAAGCCGTTGAGCAGCAGCGCAGCGCTGAGCTGGCTGATTAGATCGTATCATCACCATTCGAACACCATTACTATCAAACCACCATCTCGAACCATAAATCGAACCACCAAAAATCTTAACTCGAACCAGTAACCCTTTATTTTATCAAACCGGTGGGGTTTGATTTAATTCACAATCTCACTTTATATCAATTAATTAAAGCTATGGCATAAACTTTAATCAATTAACATTAATATAATGTCAAGATAGATTATATCAAGAATAATTAATAAAAGCAATAAATTAATAAGAACTTTAGAAACTCAAATCACTTTCATTAATCTCAGTAAAACATTACAAAACTATTAAAAATGAAATACAAATTATCCTAAACCTATTGTAACATTATAACAATAAAGAGAAATTGGAATAATAATTACAAGTATTTTTGGGGGGTTTTTATAGCCATACGGGAGGCTGTTGAGAGGAAGAATATCCGAATCTCAATAGCATATTCCATCTTCATATTGGCCTTTAGATCTTCTCTCTCTCATGGTTGTTTTGATCGGAGGGTTGATAAGACACAACTAGCACACGGATTGCCAACGTGGCATCCGTTTGTGCTAGTTGTGTTTCTTGGATGATGAGGTGTCTCTCAATGATTGGCTGATGATGAAAGATGAGGTGTTTCCTCCAGTAAAAAAACTGCCACGTAACCAAGCCTTTCCATCTCATCTCTTCTTAAAACCTTGGGGATTTAATTCCCACACACTTGAATTATACGTATGCCAAAAAGCCCCATTTTATTTTCGTGATTTATTGGTTTAGGGTTTGTGGGAACAGTGTCAATTGCGTCTGGTTTTCTTTTTGGGGAAGGAGATAGTAACATAGAGGGTATCGACTATTAAATTAATGTGTGTGTGTGATGGAAAATTGTGTGACTGGGTGACGTTTATTTAATAACGTGTGAATATATGGAACGTTTGACCGAGTGTAACTTAAATACACTTCATAAATTGCTGTTAAAAGTAGCAAAACCCTAAGCCCAAGACTTTACTTCATTCGTTCCTTTACCCATTTTGGGCTTGGGCCCTTATTATTTCCCATCCGTTACTTGATTTGTAGTTTGGGCCTGAATTTGGGCCAAGACTTCACCGCTTCACATTTGGGCTTTAGAATTGGGCCTTTCCAAGTTTTTTTATCCAATATAACTTATTAATGGGCTTAAAAGCCCATTAAGCATATGTGGGTCCCACTAAACCAAAATCCTTCTTGAACTTAAATTCGTGAATAAAATCGACTTCTATTTGGCTTCCTCGATCTTTTCATCAATCTTGTGTCGGTTTTGCCAGTTTTCGCGATCTTTGGTACCTACACACACGAAACAACAAAACAACATATATACAATGCATTTTTATAATATTTATGCATTTTTAAGTTGTTTTTAGATAACATTGATATGAGTAAAATCACTCATATCATAACACCAAGCGACCACGGTCACTCTTGTTACATCAGATAAACTCAACTTTATCTCTCTAATATCAAATCACGATCACATGTTCGTAATGGTAAACAAAGACTTAATTTTATAATAATTTAAAAACAATACAATAGTAGGGTGATGTTATTTTCAAAACTGCCTTTTTACTCTTAAAATACACATGTATTTTTATCGTGTTAGTTCACAATGTAGACGTGCATGAATTCTCATCATGTTAAGTCATTAGATACATGTATTCAAGGACCATGCACATGTATTTTGTGTCGTCTGTATCATAACTACCTTCTCGAGGGATAATATAAAAACACATGTACACTCTTCATATCTCTCATCATACTCGGATTTATAACTAATAAAACAATTATTAAACGTATAATTTAAATATTACGAAGAAAATACATATGCATTATTAAGAATAAAAGGTGGTTCTCGCAATTGTATACATTTTATTGGTTCTGAAAAGAACCTTACACTACAATAGTAACTCAAATACAATCAAACATTACAACAAAAATAAAAGTGATTGATTTGAATGAAGTAAAATGTGATACACTACATTGGCTTTAAAATTTGGATGAGTGACTCGGCTGTGTATATTTCTAACAACTTGCAGTATGTTTTCTTCACATCGTGCGAGATCATCTTAATGATCCCTGAAAAAAATTTGGAAAAATTATCTTATTTTGTTTTTAATAAGGCGAGTTCGTAGGCTAGTTGATGAACAACAGATGTACACTTCATCAACTGGGAAATGTCAACTTTTCCTTTCAATAAATATGTGGTTGAAAATACGGCATAATATCGGTTGAAAAAGCAACCCCAAAGATTTGTGACCAAAAGCGATTAGCAGGTAATACTCCGCCGGTATGAAAAGTTCTTAATGTTAATTGAGTGCCCGGTTCTCCAATAGATTGACCTGCAATAATACCTACAGCTTCTCCCAATTCGACCAGGTTGTCATGGGCTGGACTTCGGGCGGGCTTTTGGGCACACGGAAAAGGGGAAGTGGATGGATGGGTAGTCCGGGAACAACAACGGGAGAGGGCTCGTAGCCCCCCTCTCTCCCTCTTCCACACGCCTATTTGTTCCCCCAGCCCCGGAGAGATGCAGAACTCTTTTTTTTCTCTGTCTCGTACGAAGCAATGGGAGGCAAGCTATGACGGAAGGATGTGACCTTGCCTAATTCTCGAACAATGCATGTGAATAGTTAGATAATCGCCTATGGAATATATCTTCCACGTGCATTAAGTTGTCAACGAATCAAGCTGTCACTAAACGATCATTTGCACCAATTTTTATCTACCGATCGGGGTAGAGGGAGAGGGTCATGGTCCATCCAATAGAGACAGGGGGTCTATTATGAATAGTCTTAGTTGGTGTTTGAATTCAATTTAATTGATTTAATTTGAAAAAAATTTGAATCCATTAAGTTATATAAAAGTAGTTTGGTCTGTGTTTCAAATTCAATGCTCAAATTCTAGCTTCAAGCGTTCTGTTTGTAATTAAATAAAAAAATGACTCAAAGTATCAAGTAATTAAACTGAACATGTTTTCATTAAGTTATCTTTTAATTAAACACAATTAAATAGAATACTTTAATGAACAAACTATATACGTTGTAAAACCCGCATAAAATTTATGAGAATATAAATACATGAAAATACGGATTATTTAAAATTTATAATGAATTAATACCTGACAAGTATCATGAACATTAAATGAATCCTGACAAGTATTATGTATATTATTTATTTATTTAATGACAAGTTTTTATGTATAATAAATAATGCACGGCAAGACTTAACCCGAATTTAAAACACGAACTTACGTCACGAATTGTAATACCCGTATTTAAAATACCATGAACAATGCACATGAACAGTGAACATCCAAAAATACGGTAAAATTAAAACTTTCCATTTATAATATAATTCACGTAACACGATACTTAATAACATGTAATTACATATATATTATAAATGTGTTAAGTACACGACATATAAAAGTCCTGATAATTAAATATGAACGATCACGGAAATAATTTAACTCGAGAAAACTACGGGGTTTCCCATGTGGGCCCCATGTGCCGCGGATAAAAGAGACAAGAAGGAAAAGATGGGCTTTGGCCCATGACCCAAGTTAAAACCCATAATAAACAAAACACAGGGAAAACTTAATCATAATTTAGGTTTACAGAAAAAGTTCTCCCTTGCCTCCCATTGCTTCTCTTGCCGCCGGCCACCTCAAACTACAAGGACAAACCAGACGATTTTTGCTACTTAATTATTGTATGTACGTGATCGTGATCTTAATTCTTTCTTCAACGTGTTCGGTAAATCAAAAACCTTTTTTTTCTTTTAATTTTTATTGAATTAATGTTCTTATTTAATTAATCTTAAAAAAACAAGTAAATAAAACATGTGGGATTAATTAAATCATGGTTTAAGGGGTGCTTGGTATTGCTTTGGTTCGGCCGAGACCCAAGCCGAGAGCCTCAAGGCTCTCGGTGGTGTTGTTTTGCCCAACCGAGACCTCATGGTCTCGGTGTAGGGTTCATGTGGATCGAACGTAGGCCAAGGGGACCCGACCGCGAGTCGGGGGGTGTGGTTTTGTTTTGGACCGAGTGCCAACCGAGACCTATAGGGTCTCAGTGGGGCTTTTTGATGCTAACAGTGGGTACCGAACAACAAGCAGGGGGAACCGGTCACAACTGGTGTGAACCGGCTGTGAACCGGTGTGAACCGGCAGACCGCCGGTGGGAACCGGGTCCGACAGTGGCTAGTCGTTGCTCGGGCAGTGGGTAAAACCACTTGGACAGTGGCAACCGGCTAGGCCGGGTTAGCCACTGTCAATGGTGTTTGGCTCGGCTTATATGTGACCCCGGGTTTTGGGCTCGGGTTAATTATGAAACACGGGCTCGGGTAAATATTAAAATCAGAAAATACGTTTAATTAAATTAATTACTAGACTTTTAATTTAATTAAATTCATGACTTAGGTTAAATATTAAAATTAATATTTCACGTATAACCTAATATATTTTACTTAGCTTAATTTAATTAAAACATGTATTTTTAATTAAATTCTTATAACGTATAGTTTAATTAACTAACCAAGTTATTTAATTAATAAGCTATAACCATGACTTGTATTATACTAATTAAACTTTACTTATTATTCATAATCCATCTTATTTCTAATTATAGAAACTTAATATTTTTGGAAACTTTCTATTTTTAGAAATCTACTATTTATGGAAACCTGCTATTTTTAGAAAGTTACTTAGTATTACAATACAAGTTTTATAATACACTATTACATGAATAATATACAACAGAACATCAGTATAACTACAGATAACATAGTACCACACTAAAACATGACAGAATAACTATAACAAGCTAATAACACACATAACTAGTAAAACACATGTAATTCAGACAACTGATACACGTTCCCATTCTTATGTAGTATTATCGGTCAAGGCGGAGTAGTTTCTTCAGCGTTTCCGTTAGCTTCTAGTGGACATAAGGTACGAATTTCCCGACCTTCAGTAAGGACAACCTCTTCTTTTATTAGGATTTCCCGTATGCAGCCAACTGTTTTCCCCAGTAGTTACAGATTAAATGCTTATGTTTTATTAGTTACCTTAGCCATATACATGCATGACCAGTTTCACCTATTTATGGAGGTACCATAACCATAACACTAGAGGCACTAGTGTTATGACTTCACCACGACGGGGTGATAGCTCGTGGTGTCCCTTTCAGTTATTTGGGCATTATTATATTATTATTATCATGTGGGGCGTATGGGTGCATCCTAGGTTCAGTTTCAGTCAGGATTTTATGGTGAATGTGGTGTGTGCCTTGCATCCTTCACAACGAGCTGATCTCTCCTACCCATTACCAATTAATTAGAGGCATCCCCTCTAATTTGCATGACGAGGTCACCCCTCCAAGTATTCATGCACGTTGTTGACCTCATGACTTATATTGGCTTTTGGTATATTAAACTAATACAAATTTTCATAAGTAACATAAGCTATGTTCCCAGAACTAAAACCAGTAAACATGACATACAACTAGATTTTCCCAGGACTTATTCATTTCCACTGTAATTCATGCTTTATATGCTTTATATGCTTTCACTCCTTTATGTCTTTACGTTATGCTATATATCCGTGCACTGAGTGCTATGCTCAGCCGTTTTCCATTTCCATGTTCCCAAATGGCAGGTACCCAAGGGCATAAGTAGGAACTTCAGAGTATGTGCATTCGGATTGGAATCTATCCGGCCTCTTTTACCTTATGCATTTATTGCTACTTTTCATACTTTACTTCATTTGGACATTGTTTAGTCTTTCATTTACAGTACTTAATATTTCTTGTGTGTGAGTTACTTAGACTACCCATGTTTGATTATGGTATTTCTATTTATGGTCATGAATGTTTAGAAATTTACCTTGCATGCTTTGATGACACACCATAAATTACTATAACATTCCATCTTGACAAATGGGGTGTTAAAATTATGGTATCAGAGCCCAAGGTTTCGACTTGTAGCTCTGTAAAACATGACCTGTGACTTATAGGTAGTCACCAGCGTCTTCCTAAAACTGACAGTTGGTTTTCATGCATTCATCCATTTTCATTTCATTTTCATACATTCATATCATTGTCGCAGGTTTATGACTAAGTAATGGTTGGTACAGGACTGACCCTATTTAGTCGCATGTGCTTTTTTCGAAACTTTTAACTTTGGGACCGACCCATTGGCGTCCTCTTGCTATGTCTTTTGTTTTGGGTGAACTGACCATAGGCATTTACCCTCGCGCATATAAAAGTTTTTATAAACTGTTTCATGCATTATAAACTGCTTGATTGATTTATACATTGTTCATGCATTTTTATGTCATCTCATTTCAGATTTATGATTTATATTGCATTTTGTTATAAACTGTCATATGGTGAACACACGCAATGCTCAGGAGTTGGCTGCAGCTGTCAATGCAGCTCTACAAGCCATCCTTCCCCAACTTCGCAATGAAATCAGGGACGAAGTTCATGCTGAAATTCAAGCTCAGGGCGTTCAATATGACCCTCATCCTGAAAACTACTACTACAACAAGAATCCTCCTCCACCACCACCTGTTACTCTCATGACTTGGTTGGAGCGATTCAACAAACAGCGACCCCGTTTGTTTGAGCAGTCCAACAACCCCAATGAGGCTGAAGCTTGGATATCTCACATCGAGAAGATATTTGATGCGATGGGTTGTGACGGCATTTTCAAGGCACGACTGGATTGATATAAGTTTGAAGGTGATGTGCTGCAGTGGTGGAAGTCTGTCAAGAAGGCCAATGGTGGTGATAATTGGGTTGTACTCTTGACTTGGGACTAGTTTAAGGAGCTCTTCCTTAACCAGTACTTTCCACATGCTGAACAGGAGAAGCTTAAGCGGGATTATCATAATATCCGACAAGTTGTTGGGGAGAATAGCAACGAATTCATGTAGAGGTTTCTCCGTTTGGATGGTTTCTTGGGAGCAGCAACTGGTACTGCTGAGGAGTATGCTGAGAAGTTTTGCTGGGGTCTTCGCACTTCGGTTGCCAACAGTTTGGTTTGTGCTATGTTCACTACAGTAGCACAGGTGGCCGATGCAGAGCAGTGAAGAGGTATCTTCAATCACCAATTGTAAACCATTCATTTCCATCAGTATTTTCATTTTCATATCATCCTCTATTCAACTTTATATTCCAAGCAGAAAGCATCTAAGGGAAACGGTCAGACCAATGTCCAATCTGGTTCTGAGAGGCGTGGCGATAATGATAATTACCGTAACAATGCTAATAACTCGAACAACAGCAGGTCCCTACATTAACCTTCTTTCATGTTAAACTATCTTATGTTATGGTATTCGGACACTCCAACGATTTTTAATTCAGGAACAACAACAACGGTAGGGATAAGGACCGTAGAGGTTCACAGCCTAACCGTTCTACCTCATATGGTAATTATTAAACCTTCTATGTAATCATGTTTATGTTCCACGACCATGTCTCATGCATGTAATCCTGAAACAGGCTCTCAGATAACTAGGATGCCTGCTGGAGGATTCACGCATCCTATCTGTCCTACTTGTTCGCGCAGACATTCTGGTATATGTTGCTGAGGTACTGGTGGTTGTTTCAAGTGTGTCCAACAAGGCCATCAGCAGAAGGACTGTCGCCAGGGTGAGATAGAAGGCACCTCTGGACATGCCGACGCCAAGCCACCTCCTACTTCTGGTCACGTGTTCACTACTACTAGAGACCAGGCGAACAAGACTTCAGGTACCATCATTGAAAATCTCTTTATGAATGGTTTGGCAACACGTGTTCTATTTGATACTAGAGAGACTCATTCAGTCATATCCACTACTTTTACTATACGTGTTAGGATTTCCCCTATGCCATTATATAATGCCTTATGCATTTCCACGCCACTTAGGGACTCTGTACGAATCACTCAGGTGTAAAGAGATCTTCTACTAGAATTTGACGATAAGATACGCAGAGTTGATGCATTTCCTTTGGACATGTACGATTTTGACTTGATTTTGGGCATGGAATGGTTATCCAAACACTAGGCTACGATTGACTGCCACACTTATCGGGTTATCTTCGGTGATGTTAAATCTCCAAAGTACATACACCGTGGTTTTCTACCAGGGAGGTCAGTACAAACTATTTTATCTATGGAGGCGCGTGCTTTATTATCACACGGCTGTTAGGGCTTCATCGCCAATATTCATGACATTACTTCCGAGTATCCATCGATCCAAGATCAGCCTATTGTGTCAGAATTTCCTGACGTCTTTCCAAATGAACTTCCGGGCATACCACCTGTTCGTGAAGTCGAGTTTGAAATTGAGCTCATCCTAGGTGCAGAGCCAATTTCCAAGGCTCCTTATCGGATGGATCCTATAGAGCTTAAAGAACTAAAAGATCGGCTACAGGAACTTCTGGAGCGAGGTTTCATCCGTCCCAGTGCATCGCCATGGGGTGCACCGGTACTGTCCGTGAAGAAGAAAGATGGCAGCATGCGGTTGTGTATAGACTATCGTCAGCTGAACAAGATCACGATTAGGAATCGTTATCCTTTACCGTGAATCGATGACCTTTTCGATCAACTTCAGAGCGCCAAGTATTTCTCCGAAATCGATCTGAGGTCCGGCTACCATCAGTTACGGGTTAAAGAGCAGGATATCTCTAAGACTGCTTTCCGTACACGTTATGGCACTACGAGTTCGTAGTCATGCCATTTGGACTCACTAATGCTCCAGATGTCTTCATGGATTTGATGAACCGTGTCTTCCATGAGTTTCTGGACAAGTTCGTTATCGTGTTCATTGATGACATCCTGATTTTCTCCAAATCCAAGGAGGAACATGAGGAACACCTTCGTATAGTCTTGCAGATTCTTCGTCAGAAGCAGGTGTATGCCAAGTTCTCCAAATGTGAGTTCTGGTTAAGCAAGGTGGCATTTCTGGGCCATATTGTATCTGTAGAGGGGATCACCATGGATCCTGCAAAGGTTGAATCTATCACCAAATAGCCGAGACCTACATCTGCAACTGAGGTCAGAAGTTTTCTGGGTTAGCTGGCTACTACCGCAGGTTTGTAGAGAACTTTTCACGGTTAGCCTTACCTTTGACTAAGCTAATGAGGAAAGGAGAGAAATTCGTCTGGACGAAGAGCGAGAGAAGAGCTTTGAAGATCTTAAGCAGAAGTTAGTGACTGCACCTATTCTTACTCTCCCACCTGGTTCAGGTGGATTTCAGATTTATAGTGATGCTTCAGGAAAGGGTCTAGGCTGTGTTCTCATGCAACATGGGAAGGTTATTGCATACGCATCACGGCAGCTGAAACCTTATGAAGAAAACTATCCTACTCATGATTTGGAGCTTGCAGCAGTTGTTTTCGCGTTGAAGATCTGGAGACATTATTTGTATGGTGAATCATGTGACATATTTACCGACCACAAGAGTCTCAAGTACATCTTCACCCAGAAGGAACTGAACATGAGACAGAGGAGATGGTTAGAGCTATTGAAGGACTACGACACCAACATTCAGTACCATCCTGGTAAGGCGAATGTGGTGGCAGATGCTATAAGAAGAAGGTCGGGTATGATTGCTGGCATCTGAATTGCAAAGGAGATCATTCATGAACAAGAGATGACTGATATTGAATTTTGTGTACGAGGACAGCACGGTTACTGGGCTAATCTTAGAGCGGAAACAGACTTACATTCTAGGATCAAAGAAGCTCAGAAGGACGATGGTGAGATTTGGGCTATCATTTAGAACCTTGATCAGCATACAGAGTTTCATGTTGACAACGATGGTATCTTATGGCAGGGCACTAGACTAGTGGTTCCTGATGACTCTACACTCAGGGAAGCTGTGCTGACTGAAGCTCACAGCTCTCCATTTACCATACATCCTGGTTCTACCAAGATGTACCACGACATCAAGCAACACTTTTGGTGGAGTGGTATGAAGCAGGATGTCGCCACCTTCGTTTCTAAATGTATGATCTGCCAGCAGGTTAAGATCGAAAACCAGAGAGCTAGTGGGTTACTACAACCACTAGATATTCTAGTATGGAAATGGGACAAAATCGCCATGGATTTTGTTACTGGTCTTCCTGTGACTCAGAAGAAGAACGACGCTATCTGGGTTATTGTTGATAGGTTGACTAAATCTGCTCATTTTCTGCCGATCCACAAGAAGCATCCGGTCAGCAAATTAGCAGACACTTTTCAGAAGGAGATCATGAGACTACATGGTACTCCATCAAAAATCATCTCTGACAGAGATCCTCGTTTCACATTGCGTTTCTGGCAGAGTCTGCAGAAAGCTTGGGGCACCAGACTTAAGCTCAACACTACCTTTCATCGTCAGACCTATGGATAGTCGGAACGTACTATTCACACATTGGAGGACATGCTGCGGGCGTGTGCTCTAGAGTGGTCAGGAAGCTGGGGTTTATAGTAGATTTTGCATACAACAATAACTGGTACGCTAGTATCAAGTGTACTCCTTTTGAGATGTTGTATGGTAGGAAGTGTCGCGCCCCAATCTGCTGGGATCAGGTGGGTGAACGACTGCTTGAGGGTCCACAGATGATTAAGGTGACTAATGAGAAGGTCGCCGTCGCCAAGGCGAAGCTTCAGGAAGCTCGTGCTCGTCAGAAGAGCTATGCCGATAAACTTCGTAGAGATGTATCTTTCAACGTAGGTGACCACGTTTTCCTCAAGGTATCACCTGCACGAGGAGTTAAACGTTTTGGAATCAGAGGGAAGCTTAGTCCTCGCTTCATCGGACCGTTCGACATCATATAATGCGTTGGTGAAGTGTCATATTGTTTAGCGTTACCGCCTCAGCTATCACACGTTCACAACGTGTTCCATGTGTCCTTACTCAGAGGATACAACTATAATCTAGTTCATGTTTTCCAGTATCTGCTTGATCAGATTCGAGAGGATCTTTCATATGTCGAAGAACCCGAGAGAGTTCTTGAACGACAAGATCGTGTCATGCGGAGAAAGACGACCCCTTTCGTCAAAATCCTCTGGATGGATCATCCTGAGCGGGAAGCCACTTGGGAGACGGAGGAGTCTATACATACTTCTTACCCTCATTTCCAGTTTTGATTCAGGTATGTTTTCTTTCAGTTATGTTTTCTCCAATTCGAGGACGACTTGTTCTTTTAGAGGGGAAGAGTTGTAAAACCCGCATTTAAAATACCATGAACAGTGCACATGAACAGTGAAAATCCAAAAATACGATAAAACTAAAACTTTCCATTTATAATACAATTCACGTAACACGATACTTAATAACATGTAATTACGTATATTTTATAAATGTGTTAAGTACACGACATATAAAAGTCACGATAATTAAACATGAACGATCACGTAAATAATTTAACTCGAGAAAACTACGGGTTTCCCCATGTGGGCCCCATATGCCGCGACTAAAAGAGACAAGAAGGAAAAGATGGGCTTTGGCCCATGACCAAGTTAAAACCCATAATAAACAAAACACAAGGAAAACTTAATAATAATTTAGGTTTACAGAAAAAGTTCTCCCTTGCCTCCCTTTGCTTCCCTTGCCGCCGGCCACCTCAAACCACAAGGACAAACCAGACGATCTTTGCTACTTAATTATTGTGTGTACGTGATCGTGATCTTAATTCTTTATTCCACGTGTTCGGTAAATCAAAAACCTTTTCTTTTCGTTTAATTCTTATTGAATTCATGTTCTTATTTAATTAATCTTAAAAAACAAGTAAATAAAACATGTGGGATTAATTAAATCATGGTTTAAGGGGTGTTTGGTATTGCTTTGGTTCGGCTGAGACCCAAGCCGAGGGCCTCAAGGCTCTCGGTGGTGTTGTTTTGCCCAACCGAGACCTCATGGTCTCGGTGTGGGGTTCGTGTGGATCGAACGCAGGCCAAGGGGACCCGACCACGAGTCGGGGGTGTGGTTTTGTTTTGGACCGAGTGCCAACCGAGACCTATAGGGTCTCAGTGGGGCTTTTTGATGCTAACAGTGGGTACCGAACAACAAGCAGGGGGAATCGGCAGACCGCCGGTGGGAACTGGGTCCGGCAGCGGCTAGCCGTGGCTCGGGCAGTGGGTAAAACCAATCGGACAGTGGTAACCGGCTAGGCCGGTTTAGCCAGTGTCAAGGGTGTTTGGCTTGGCTTATATGTGACCCCGGGTTTCGGGCTCGGGTGAATTTTGAAACACGGGTTCAGGAAAATATTAAAATCAGAAAATACGTTTAATTTAATTAATTACTAGACTTTTAATTTAATTAAATTCATGACTTAGGTTAAATATTAAAATTAACATTTCACGTATAACCTAAAGTATTTTACTTAGCTTAATTTAATTAAAACATGTATTTTTAATTAAATTCTTATAACGTATAGTTTAATTAATTGACCAAGTTATTTAATTAATAAGCTATAACCATGACTTGTATTATACTAATTAAACTTTACTTATTATTAAAAATCCAGCTTATTTCTAATTATGGAAACTTACTATTTTGGAAACTTTCTATTTTTAGAAACCTACTATTTATGAAAACCTGCTATTTTTAGAAAGTTACTTAGTATTACAATCACGTATTACAATACACTATTACATGAATAATATACAGAACATCAGTATAACTACAGATAACATAGTAACACCCTAAAACATGAAAGAATAACTATAACAAGCTAATAACACACAGAACCACTAAATGAAGGTTTATGATTATCATAACAATTATAAAAAAAAACCCTAACATAGATCAAAGAGCATACAGCGGAAGCAGATTAACAAGATCTTTAAATAACACAATTATAATTAATCAAGGCTAGGGTTACATACCTTTTCCTTAGCAGAATGATCACCGGTAAAAATAGATCAAGAACACCACCAGGATGTAATCTAAAATAAGATCACACCACGATCTTTTACACACGTGATACGATGAGCTAATCGTGAGTCTAGCACGAACAGAACCGAGCCTTCCAAGTCTATGGAAGATCTACCCAACAACCCTAGAGAGGGGCTAGGACTAGATCTAAAATAGCTTATAGAAAATCAAAGAAGAACCCTAATAAGGGTGTGTTTGGCCGGCGGTCAGAGCAAAGAAAAGAGAGAATGGAGTGAAAAATTATGAGGCTTTAGGTTTGTTTATATACACCTTGGAAAACTTCTCTTCCAAGGTTAAACAAGATAAAGCAAGAAAATCTTTTCCCTTCTCTCTTGTCTCCTCTATTTAGGCCGGATATATTATGTGCTAAAAGGGGGTTTCCAGAACTTTCTGACACCTTCTTTTAGCTTCTTTAATATTCTATAACGACCGTTTAATACTTAACTTTTAATTACTTAACGATCGTTAGCTACAGTTTGATTTAATAAATATAATAAATATATTTAATAAATAAATTAACTCTTCACGTAATGTGTGCAATCCCGTGATCTCGAGTTCGATCCTATCACACGACTATCGATTTTAAAGTCCATAAACTTTCAGCTCCCACTTGGACAAAATTCGAATGTCGTGATCACATTGATTAGCGTCTAGTTACACTAACAATGTCACTAGTACAACTCGAGTAAGGCTTCCTGGACAAAACCTTTTAATGATATATAATCATTATTATTATCCTCTCATTTCAAATACATTGTTAATAAGGATATGGATCTCAGTCATTCCTTCATTAACTATTCTGTTTCTCGTTTACGGATATAGCAAGATTACCAAAACACATTTGGGTGTGGCCACACAAACATCTTACTATTCCCCCGAGGGGCCCAGTTGTATTTATACTTCAAAATAAATTTTGAAGGAAACGAATCCCATTTCGACTACAAGCAAAACACATGAACTTCGCAACACTTCTGAAAATAACCCTTATGACTACCAGTTACGTTTAGCGTTAGGTTATCTTACAGAAATGCACTACATTCAATGCAGTTTTCTGGCATCTCAGGTCTAAGGATAACTGTTTATGATTTACTTAATGACAAAGATCCATAAAGTAAAATCACATAGTTGGGATAAGTCCAATATTTGATCCATCAAATATCATCCAAAATTGACCAATATACTTTCAAGTATACTCTGTCACTATTTTGAATTGTCTTAATTTAATAATACTCCCATATTATTAATCGACAACGGACATTTAGAAACATCAAAATGCACATGGATTAAAACATGTAAAATAGGATACAAAATCAAATAACAGACAAATAAACGAAATCCAATCTTTATTTCATCAATTCAATAATGTCTTACATCCTTTATCCAAATACTAATCAACAGATTTATTGCATGAATTCGCTAGCTAGTTGCAGCCCAATTGCCTTGGCATGCTTAACTACCTTTGGCCTAGATAAAGCCTTAGTAAAAGGATCAGCTACGTTATCATCTGTGTGAACTTTTATCAATTTTATTTCTCGAGCTTCCACTTGTTCTCGAACGTAGTGATATCTACGTTTAAAGTGTCTGGCGCCCTTCATGACTCCAGGGTCATTGGCGAATATTATTGCCGCAGAATTGTCACAATATATATCAATAGGTTCTTTAATTGAAGGCATCACTCCAAGATCTCCAATAAACTTCCTAATCCAAACAGCTTCTATTGCGGCTTCTGAAGCGGCCATGTACTCAGATTGAGTCGCATGCATAGCAATGGTTTTCTGCTTACTGCTCTTCCAGTCAACTGCTCCTCCATTGATGACAAACACGTAACCCGTCTGAGACTTCGTATCGTCTTTATCACATTGCCAGGACGCATCACAGAATCCTGTTACATTCAATTCTGTGTCTGGTTTACCCCCGAATACCAAAAACATATCTTTCGTACTTCTCAAATACTTCAAAATATGCTTAACAGCAGTCCAGTGGGACTTCCCTGGATTCTGTTGGTATCTACTGACTAAGTTCTGAGCAAACGCCACATCAGGCCTTGTACATCTTACAACATACATAATAGATCCTACTGCTGAAGCATAAGGCACCTTCTTCATGTAAGCCACCTCTTCAGGTGATGATGCATCTTTCTCATGACTTAACTCATGCTTAACCTCCATCGGTAAGAAACCTTTCTTAGAGTTATGCATGTTATATTTCTTCAATATCTTATCAATATAAGCATCTTGGCTAAGACCAATTAACCGTCTACTCCTATCTCGATAGATCTTAATTCCCAGAATATATGCAGCATCTCCCAAATCTTTCATAGAAAAACATTTACCAAGATAATCCTTAACTTCCTTAAGTCTTGGAATGTTACTTCCCATGATTAATATGTCATCGACATAAAGAATTAGGAACACTACATTACTCCCACTAGCTTTGCGGTATACACATGGCTCATCACGATTTTGAATAAAACCGAACTTTTTGATTTCTTCATCAAATCGCTTATTCCATTGACGTGATGCTTGCTTCAAACCATAAATAGACCTTTAAAGTTTGCACACGCGTTTTGGAAATTTAGGATCAACATACCCTTCCGGTTGTTGCATATAGATGTCTTCATCTAAGCGACCGTTCAAGAAGGCAGTTTTAACATCCATTTGCCATATCTCATAGTCATAGTATGCTGCTATAGCTATGAGAATCCTAATAGCTCGTAAGTCTGCTACAGGAGAAAATGTCTCCTCGTAGTCTATGCCAAAAGTTTGAGTAAAACCTTTAGCCACTAAACGTGCTTTGTAGGATTGTACATCGCCATCCATGTCAGTTTTCTTCTTATAGATCCACCTATTTTTCACTACTTTAGCATTTTTAGGTGCGTCCACAAGAATCCAAACATCATTGATTTCCATGGATTTCATTTCCTCATTCATCGCAACCATCCATTTTGACTTTTCTGGATCAGACATTGCGGATCGATAGTTAGCAGGTTCACCAAGATCCCCTACTTCCTCCTCCTCATCCTCTATGTAAAGACATAGTTTGTCCGGCGCACGTATAGTCCTTTGTGACCTACGTGGAGGAATTAATTCCTGTGGAACACTCAGACTTTCTGGTTCTACAGGAATTTCATCGCTAGTATTTTCAGAAGGCAATGTATCTTCTTGAATTTCTTCAAGATCATAATTTCTCCCACTGAATTCTTGATTTACAAGATCATTTTCAAGGAAGTCTCCATACCGAGCCACAACTATCTTGTTCTCAGCCGGATAATAAAAGTAGTAACCCATAGTTTCCTTAGGGTAACCTACAAAGATACATTTCACTGAGCGTTGTTGAAGTTTATCTCCAGAGTCACGTTTCACATACGCCTCACAACCCCAGACTTTCAAATAAGACAAATATGGCTTCTTGCCATGCCATAGTTCATATGGTGTCTTATCAACCTTCTTTGTAGGAACCATATTCAGAATACGAACAGCAGTTTCAAGAGCATAATCCCAAAAAGATAATGGTAAAGTTGTAAGATTAAACATAGATCGTACCATATCCAATAATGTACGATTTCTCCTTTCAGATACACCATTTTGTTGTGGAGTATACGGAGAAGTAAGTTTCTGAACAATTCCATTCTTACTCAAATAATCTTTAAACTCTTGACTTAAATATTCACCACCACGGTCAGAACGAAGAGCTTTAATCTTCTTTCCCAGTTGTAACTCTACTTCGGCTTTAAACGTTTTGAATGTTTCAAATACCTCATGTTTATGCTTAAGTAAATAAACATAACCATAACGGCTATAATCATCCGTAAACGTCAAGAAGTAGCTAGCACCTTTCCTCGACACATGTCTAAGTGGTCCACACACATCAGTATGTATCAAACCAAGTAGTTCAGTAGCCCTTTCAATATTGCTATTAAAAGGTTTCTTGGTCATCTTTCCAGAGATACAAGATTCACATTTATCAAATGATTCATCATTGATACTTTCTAAAAGCCCATCACGTTGAAACTTTTGTATGCGAGTCTTCCCAATGTGGGCAAGTCTACAATGCCAAAGATAAGAAGAGTTCTTGTCTAACTTTCTCTTCTTATTCATGCTAAAAACAGAATTATTTTTTCTCTTGGAATTTTCATCATGCATGTTAATTTCAAAAACACCATTCACAGAAATTGCATCAAAATAGAATAGACCATCTTTGAAAACAGAAATTCTATTATTATCAATCGTGTGAGTAAATCCAAGATCCAACATACAAGAAAAGGAAATAACACCCCTAACAATTGTAGGTGCATAATGACAATTATTTAAAAACAGTACTAAACCCGAAGGTAAAACTAATTTAAATATTCCTATAGCTTCAACCGGTGCTTATGCGCCATTGCCCACTTGCAGAGATTGTTCCCCATAGGATAGTCTCCTCTTCAACTCAAATCCCTGCAGGGTATTACAAATGTTAATACCACATCCCGTATCATATACCCAGGAGTTTGATTTGTATGAAAGATTAAATAACTCTATCATAAATGAGTTACCTGAAGATGGTGCTGCAGCAACTTGCTCAGCCTTCTTCTTATGTTCTGCCATTTCATGGAGATAGAGAGAGCAATTCCTCTTCCAGTGTCCAGTCATCTTGCAGTGGTGACAAGTCTCATCTTTCAGAGATTTCTTAGCAAAGTTATGCTTCGGTTTTGATGTAGTCGCAACTTGCTTGCTCTTATCAACCTTGCCTTTGCCTTTCTGCTTCTTATTCCCTTGCGGTTTTGGTTTCGACACTCTACCCTTTTGTACATAAAGTACTTGAGGAGTAGCAGTGGGTGCCTTATCTTTCAAACCCTTTTCGAAGTCAATGAGCATTGCATGCAAATCATTCACTGTCTTCCCCGTGCAATGCATATTATAGTTACGAACAAAATCACCGAAGTCCTTATTAAGGGACCTATTGATCAAGTTAATAGCCATATTATGATCGAAGGGTTGTCCTAGTGCGATGAGTTGTTCCATATAACCCCTCATCTCCATGTAATGTGCACTTACGGACTTTCCAGGAGCTTGCTTGCAACTATGTAGAGCATCAACCAGATCATAGATCTCTACAGCTTGTGGCGTTTCATACACTGCCTTGAGTTCATCAAGCATCTGCTTAGGATGAAATAGCTCATACTTCCTTTGAAGTGATGGAGCCATTCTCCCTAACATTACAGCAGCCACCTCATGGTGCTTCTTAACGTTAGCAGCGTGTTGAAGCCTTTCCGCATCAGTTGCTCCTTCTGCAAGATCCTCCGGAAAAGGAGTTTCCAAGATATTGATGGTACCCGCTGCTCTCAGAACAATTCTTAGTGAGCGGTACCAATCATTGAAATTAGGGCCAGTAAGTTCAGGCCGTTCAAAAAATGCTTTGAACGCCGAGCTTATTGTCAGATTGTTTTCGGGTTGAGCCATTTCTACAGAAATAAGTTCAAACATTAGTATTTTCGATAATAAAATTCAAGAAAATAAAATTACCCCGGTAATAAAACCATAGTATTTCCTTGAAAAACTAGAATCCATATTGACATAGATTTATCACATCAGTTGATCTGCTAGTGACAAATGTATTCAACATAGTAACTTGTCGAACAATAATTGCCAAATCATATTGCAATTTCTAGATATGTCAGGGATTTACATTGCCAAAACCTTTTGCATTGTAAACATGTTTTATCCCTTCTTTATGCCTTAAGTTTCCAGTTCTCACTGAGTAACTCAATTAAGTCGACTAATCTAAAGAACGTAAAACCTTCATGTGCAATCTTATTCAGTCATGAAGTTTTCTCTCCATTACAACATCGTCCGATATCTTATATGACGACAATTGTAACTTCAAGTGTTCGTCAATTAGAGGGCATATTACTTAAATTTTAGGGTATAGATTTTGGTGTCAAAATCATGTATGGAGAAGCATGCATACATCTCCATAGCATAAGTTTAATAAAACGTTTAGTAAACTTTTTGGTGAGACTAAAAGTTCATCATATATTTGCAAGTTGAGGTATTGGTTAAACCAAACAACCTTAAAGAATTATACCAATAATAACCGTAGGTAATTCCAATTTTGACGCACAGGCGAGCCGGGAATTTGGTCAGCGTAAAAGCATAGCACCTCCTTCCTTAACCGGGTACTTTTATACCCACTTTATAGTTTGTCAAAATTGAGTAGGCCGTTAAGTTGCTATTGCAATTCTAATCAACACAAATCATATGTAATTTAGATCTCAAAACAATTCATTAATTTTGATAGGATTTAGTCCATATTATTTTTCCTTAAAAAAAAATTACCCTTGTTTACAACATACAATGTTAAAAACGCATGAAAACAAGTAGTACAAAAAAAAACTAAATCAAATAGCCACATGCATAACAATTTATTCAAAGAACATCAAATCTAGGGTTTTTATTAACATAAAAAGTCTTCCCTAATTTTAAAACTTTGAATCAAATAAAGCAAATAGCAATCAAAATTATATGATCCGTAAAGACATGCATGTTTATTACGGATCTTCCATATTCTCTTAACAATTAAAAAATTACTACGGATCGTAACCACACATGACATAACAATTAATTCATGCATAAATCTAAAGTTAATTACCATGTAATTTTAGGGTTTACAAATTTTTTTTTTTTTTTTTTATATAAAAAAAAAACGGCAAAGCCATTTTTAAACAATAAAAAACAAAACCCCTAATTTTTATAAAACCTAAAAACAACATGTAATTTTAACACAAATCAATATTAGTTAAAAAAACTTTAGATCTTGATAATTATAATCATGTTAAAACGGCTCTCGATGCCACTGATGGTTTAAGATTATCATAACAATTATAAAAAAAAACCCTAACATAGATCAAAGAGCATACAACGGAAGCAGATTAACAAGATCTTTAAATAACACAATTATAATTAATCAAGGCTAGGGTTACATACCTTTTCCTTAGCAGAATGATCACCGGTAAAAATAGATCAAGAACACCACCAGGATGTAATCTAAAATAAGATCACACCACGATCTTGTACACACGTGATACGATGAGCTAATCGTGAGTCTAGCACGAACAGAACCGAGCCTTCCAAGTCTATGGAAGATCTACCCAACAACCCTAGAGAGGGGCTAGGACTAGATCTAAAATAGCTTATAGAAAATCAAAGAAGAACCCTAATAAGGGTGTGTTTGGCCGGCGGTCAGAGCAAAGAAAAGAGAGAATGGAGTGAAAAATTATGAGGCTTTAGGTTTGTTTATATACACCTTGGAAAACTTCTCTTCCAAGGTTAAACAAGATAAAGCAAGAAAATCTTTTCCCTTCTCTCTTGTCTTCTCTATTTAGGCCGGATATATTATGTGCTAAAAGGGGGTTTCCAGAACTTTCTGACACCTTCTTTTAGCTTCTTTAATATTCTATAACGACCGTTTAATACTTAACTTTTAATTACTTAACGATCGTTAGCTACAGTTTGATTTAATAAATATAATAAATATATTTAATAAATAAATTAACTCTTCACGTAATGTGTGCAATCCCGTGATCTCGAGTTCGATCCTATCACACGACTATCGATTTTAAAGTCCATAAACTTTCACTAAACACATGTAATTCAGACAACTCATACACGTTCCCATTCTTATGTAGTATTATCCATCAAGGCGGAGTAATTTCTTCAGCGTTTCCGTTAGCTTCTACTGGACATAAGGTACTGATATCCCGACCTTCAGTAAGGACAACCTCTTCCATTATTAGGATTTCCCGTATGCAGCCAACTATTTTCCCCAGTAGTTACAGATTAAATGCTTATGTTTTATTAGTTACCTTAGCCATATACATGCATGACCAGTTTCACCTAGTTATGAAGGTAACATAACCATAACACTTGAGGCACTAGTGTTATGACTTCACCACGGCAGAGTGATAGCTCGTGGCTTCCCTTTCAGTTATTTGGCCATTAATATATTATTATTATCATGTGGGGCGTATGGGTGCATCATAGGTTCAATTTCAGTCAGGATTTCATGGTGAATATGGTGTGTACCTTGCATCCTTCACAAGGAGCTCATCCCCCTACCCATTACCAAATAATTAGAGGCATCCCCTCTAATTTGCATGACGAGGTCACCCCTCCAAGTATTCATACACGTTGTTGACCTCATGACCTATATTGGCTTTTGGTATATTAAACTAATACAAATTTTCATAAGTAACATAAGCTATGTTTCCAGAACTAAAACTAGTAAACATGACATACAACTAGGTTTTCCCAGGACTTATTCATTTCCGCTGCAATTCATGTTTTATATGCTTTCAATCCTTTATGTCTTTACGTTATGCTATATATCTGTGCACTGAACGTTATGCTCAGGCGTTTTCCATTTCCATGTTCCCGAACGGCAAGTACCCAAGGGCGCAAGTAGGAACTCCAGAGTATGTGCATTCGGATTGGAAGCTATTCGACCTCTTTTATCTTATGCATTTATTCCTACTTTTCATACTTTACTTCATTTGGACATTGTTTAGTCCTTTCATTTACAGTACTTAATATTGCTTGTGTGTGAGTTACTTAGACTACCAATGTTTGATTCCGGTATTTCTATTTATGGTCATGAATGTTTAGACATTTACCTTGCATGCTTTGATGACACTCCATAAATTACTGTAGCATTTCATCTTAACAAATGGGGCGTTACACGAATATTAATACATGGGAATTAATAAAGCACGAAAACGAAACTTATATGAAGGGGTGTGTTTGTGGCCGGCCTAAAAAGAAAAGAAAAGGGAGGGCCCAAACCCGACCCATTAACCCTTTTACTAGTCAAAATTATCTTCCAGGAAAATCATTTAGCAAGTTTGATAAAAAAAAAATTATTGTGTTCCTTTGGCCACCGGTTTGCAAAAGAAAAATGGGAGAGAAAACAAGCTCAATCTTTGATTTAATTCTAGTATTGTTCGGGATCGTTCATCTTTGATCTATACATATTCGGTAATCACCAAACTTAAATCCTTCTTTTATTATTTTTCTTTTATCATGAATTAATTTATTAATTATGAACACATGAAGTGTATGATTAAAACATGTAATAGAGTAATAGACCGTGATTGGTTCGGGTTTTTGGTTTGGTTTGGCATGGAAACCGAGACCATAAAGGTCTCGGTAGGGTATTCGGCCGACCAGCTGAGACATGGCGGTCTTGGTGGCTGGGCTTGTTTTGGCAGCCACAATAAAATAAAACCCCACAGTGGGGTGTTTGTTCAGGCAGTGGCAACCGAGAGCCCAAGGCTCTCGGTGTGAATTTTGGGCCGACAGAGAGAACCGACTGCTGCCGGTGGGAACATGAAACCAAGCAGCCGCAAGCTTTGGGCAGCGGCAGCTGCCTTGGTCATGCAGTGGCAACCCGCGTAGCATGGGCCTGCGACGGGGGTTTTGTTTGTCCCGGTTTTCGTGCAATCGAGACCGTGGTTGTCTCGGTGGGCTAGGTTCGGGGCTCGGGTAAACTGAAACACACACATGGGTGTGTTTGGTTATGAACTTTGCTAATTTAATTTTGGACTTAGGATATAATTAAATTATTGAATTATTGATGATTTAATCATGGCCCCATTTAATTAAACTAATTTTTGACTTAGCCTAATTAATTAATTACATTTTAACTATGGTATAGTTAAATTAATTATAACCTTTAATTTAATTATTCAATGATCAAGTTATGGTAAAGTTTATTTAAAATAACGTCATGCTTTATTATTAATTAATAATAATTTGAAATCATGTAACATTATTAATTAATAATTATTTATAAGATTATTCTATGTAAAGTATTTATTAGAATAAACTTTATTATCATAATCATGACTTATAAAATATGTTCATTAAGCCTCAACTTATATAATACGCTTATTACTATTTATGGAAACTTACTACTTATAGAAACTTACTATTTTTGGAATTTTACTACTTTTAGAAAGTTGCTATATATGGAAACCTGCTATTTTTAGAAAGTTACTATATATAGAAACCTGCTATTTTAGAAAGTTACTAATTACGAAACATCAAGTATAATAACACATGAAACATGAAATACGTTAATCAAGAACACATGAAATACTAAGAAAGACACGATAAAATAAGAACAAGTAAAACAAGTCAAGAACAAGTAAAACAAGTAAAACAAGTCAAGAACAAGTAAAACAAGTAAAACAAGTAAAATAAGTAAAACAAGTAAAACAAGTAAAACAAGTCAAGAACAAGTAAAGTAAACTAAGAACCAGTGAGTTATACATGAACATACAACTCATACACGTCCTTTATTATGTAGCACTCGTGAAGTCGGAGTAGTAATTTCTGCCTTTCATCTTCATTCGTTACTGGACATAAGGTACGGATATTCCGTCCTTTAGTGAAGACATTCTCTTTCTATGCATGATTAGCATTCCCCGTTTGCTGCCATCTGTTTTTCTTAGTTTTCAGTTCGTAAAATGTTTTCATTATTTGCCTTGCAATCATTTTAAATTGCCTGAGCTATATACATGCATGACCATGACCACCTAGTCATGGAGGTATCGCATGACTCTTCCACGACGAAAGTGACTTCTCGCGGCGTCCCTTCAGTTAATTTGGCTATTATTATTATTATCATGTGGGGCGTATGGGTGCATCCTAGTACATGTTTTGCACGTTTACAAGGTGATTGTGGTGTGTGCTCTACATCCATCACATTGGAGCTGATCCCTCCACCTAGACTTATATAATTAGAGGTCACCCCTCTAACTGCATGACGAGGTCACCCCTCTATGTATTCATGCACGTTGATATATATCATGACCTATATGAGCTCTTTGGCATTTAAATTACATTTGCATGTATAAACATAAGACTTTTCAGTTATAAACTAGTTTATAAAACATGTTCCAGGTTTTCCATGACTTACACATATTTCGCTGCATTTCATATCTTTTAATTATATTTCAGTTATTCTATTTCATATCGTTATATCCTTTCACTGAGCGTATTGCTCAGTCGTATTTTCTTTCCATGTCCCATACGGCAGGTACACAAGATCGAACTTGAGCATTTGAGAGTACGTGCATAAGATGGAAGCTACCTTAGACTTCTTTTCCTTTCTGCATTTTATATACTTATGCTTTGTTGGACAATGTTTAGTCCCTTTTCTTACTTCATTTACTTTATGCATGTGAGCTTATGTTTGGGAGCCGGGATGTTTGTTTCTGGCTTTCCTTTATGGTCATTTATGTTTTTAAGACATATTACCTTGCATGCTTTGATGACACGCCATAATTATCATGTTACGGTCCTCTTATCAAAGTGGGTTATTACAATTATGGTATCAGAGCCCAAGGCTTCGACCTATGGGCTCTAAAACTTGATCTGTGACTAGTGGGTAGTCACCAGGAACTTCCTAAATTGACAATTGATTTTATTTCATGTATCATTGCTTCTTTTAAGTTTTGACTAGTGTTGATTGAACCATAGTCGTTCACACTTTGTCACATGTGTTCTTTCGAAATTAGATTGGTATGGGTTGAACCATTGTCGTCCATACTTAGTTACATGTCTTTCTTTCAAGTTTGTGGGCTGAACAATAGTCGTCCACACCAGCGATTTTCAGATTTTATTATAAATATTGTTAGAATTCTTTCATGTTATCTCATTAATATCTCATGTTTATAACCGATTAATCATTTACTTTCCTTTAAAACTGTCAGATGGTTAACACACGCACACATGCGGAACTCGCTACCGCTGTCAATGCAGCATTCTAAGCTATGCTCCCCCAAATCCGCAATCAGATTCGGGCATAATTCCAAGCTATACCAAATCATGAAAATTCACCTCCTCCTCCATCAGTCACACTCCACTCATGGATGGAATGCTTCAACAAACAGAAGCCTCGATCATTCGAGAAGGCAGATATCCCATCAGATGCTGAGAACTAGATATCTTATATGGAGAATATCTTTGATGCCATAAGTTGCGATGGGATCTACAAGGCCAGGTTAGCAGTCTATAAGTTTGAGAGCGATGCCCTAGCATGGTGGAAGGCTTATGGGCAGTCAAATAGAGGAGAGGCATTTCTTGCCACTTTGACATGGGCGAAGTTCAAAGAGTTGTTCTACAATCAGTTCTCCCCTAGAGCTGAAAAAGAGCGACTGAAGAGGGATTATCATGTTATCCATCAGAAGGTGGGTGAGACCAACACATAATTTATGAAACGTTTCCTCAGGCTAGCTGGTTTTCTAGGTGAAGTTGCTGGCACAACAGAGGATCAAGCGAAGCATTTCTGTTGGGCTCTTCTCACTTTGATTACTGATCGTCTGATGTGTGTTACATTCACCAATGTGGCACAAGTTGCTGACGCAGCACGTAGTTTGGAGATTCTTCAAGAGAGGGATGAGTATGAGGAGTTGGATCGACCAGAAAAGAGGTATATTTCAGTCATCAAGCGTTACCATATCATTCATATCAGTACTTTTCAATTATATATCATGCTCTATTCAATTGTATCTTTCATACAAAAGGGTGGAGACCGGTCCCACCCGTCCACTCAGCATAATAACTACAGGAGCCACGGTCAGACTAACGACCGTAATGAATCCGACAGGTCGGTAGTGATAACTACCGTAACAATGCCAACCACTCCAACAACAACAGGTCCCTTAAATTAAACCCTTCCATGTTAAGCTGCTGTATGACACAAATTCTAACATTTCAACATTATAACAGGAACTCTAGTAACGGGCGTGACTAGGACAACAAGGGTCAGCAGCCTAACCATTCAGCTCAATCTGGTATCATAACCTAAAACTTCAGTGTAGTCATGTTATGTCTAAATAATCATGTCTCATGCATATCTTTTGAATCAGGCTCTCAGCTAGCGAGGGTACCCCTGGAGGGTATGTTAGGAATTATTTGTAAAGTACCAAGCACCGTTAGTATAAGTACAAGTACTGTTAGTGTTGGCAAGTACCGTTAGTGTTAACGCGGTACATAGCAAGTACTGTTAGTTATATTGTAAGTACTGCTATATTGATTAGGACGAATATATCTTTAGAAAAGATATGTCATAGTTATAGTTAGAGTATATCTTATGTGATATACTTAATAGTTTAGAATATTGATAAGATATCGTGTGTGATATACTTATCATTATAGAATATTCTAAGGTTTCTAGGGTTCCTTACTCTATAAAAGGAACATAGGTATGATGAGTTTATTGTACCTCATTGAAAGCTAATTAATAGAGAATCGAATAGTTAAAAGTAATTCTGTTCTTCTTTGCTTTATAAGTTAGATGCTGCATAACTTATTTGGTTGAGTAAGAGTTCTCAAGTGCTCTAGTTTGATTACAAACTATTGTACAAATTCTTAACAGAATATAGACCCATTCAAAGGGATAAACAAGTGGTATCAGAGCTTGTTGAGAAACTCTGAATAAGAAGAACACAACCCTAAATCCCCACTCACACCAAAATCAATGTCTCAAGTTGGTGATGACCTTCACTTGGAAGAAATTCTAGATCATAATCCCATACCACAAGGACAACCTCAAGTTGTGCATCCTATACCTCCACAAGGTGCACAAGCCATAAATGCTGTAGTTACTCATACAACTACACTTTTTTCCCATACTCTCTCTACTGTTAAACTCCCTGTTCTCAAAAGTGATAACTATGAGACATGGGCAATGTAGATGGAACATTACTTGAACCACACAGATCACACTTTGTGACGGGTTATCAAAAATGGGAATACTCCTAAAAAGTTGCATTGGTTACTTGATGGTACATGTTATGCTTTGCCTGTTGTCACTATTGAACAGGTACAAGCGGAGATCAGAGAAAGAAAGGCCAGAACTGCTTTGGCTATGCCACTTTCAGAAGACATTCTACCTAGCTTTCATCACTTCAAGGATGCAAATGCTATATGGGATGCCATCAAACTTAGATTTCGAGGCAATGACAAGTCTAAGAAGATGAATAATATTGTTTTGAAACAAGAATTTGATAACTTCTCAATTTACAATACAGAAGAAATCCATAGTGGTTATGAAAGGTTCAGTAAATTGCTCATTCAATTGGAAGTTCATGGACTAGTAATTCCTAATGAAGAAGCCATTCTAAAATTCTTAAGAAGTGTTCCATAAGAATGGAAAGCTTTGGCTATGCACTTCATCACAAGGGATGATCTGGATACAATTCCTTTTGATCATCTCTATAACAATCCTAGAGTTTATGAGATGGATGTTAAAGGCATTGAAGTAACCAAAGCAGCAACAACAACAAAGTCTAACTTGGCTTTTGTGTCGGAAGAAAACAACGATCTTTACTCTCAAAATACTGCTGGTGGATCAAGTAGCGGTACTTACTTCCAAAATACTGCTAGTGGATCAAGTAGCGGTACTAACTTCAAAAATACCGATGGAGGACTAACAAGCAGTACTTATTCTCAAGGTACCGAAAGCAGTCCATTAACATATGAGAATTCATAAGGAAAATCCTCATCACTGTTTAGTGACAATGATGCCTTCTTATTCTTTGCTGGACAAGACAATAGACCAAGGTTAACCCTCAATGACTTATTCCAAATGGATGATGCTGATGTTGAAGAGATGGATCTCAAATGGTAAGCTGCTATGATCTCTGTAAGATCCAATGGGTTCTACAAAAAGACTGGAAGGAAGATGAGTGTTTTTCCTAATGAACCATTAGGATATGAAAAATCCAAAGTTAAATGCTATAACTCTGGAAGGAATGGACACTTTGTAAGGGAATGCAATAGAGATAAGTCTGAAAGGAGCAGTCAAAAGTCCAAGAACAGCTATAGAACTAGTCCAAGAGTCTCTGAAAGCTTTTTAAAAGGAGATAGCAGAAGTCCTAAAGGAACTAAAGCATTGGTAACTGTAGATGGAGTGGTTAACTGGGCTGAAGAGGAAGAAGAAGAGCTTGGTTTGATAGCTCTCTCTCATGAAGATACTGAGGTACATCCTTGTTCTAAAAACTGTGTTCTTAAGTTTAATAGTCTAAAAGTAGAACTTGATGAACAGTATCAAAAAGTAAACACATGTACTGTAGAAGCAAATGCTTTTAAACAAGGTGTTGCTAAGTTAAGGCAAATATAGTTTTGTATAAAAAGGGTCAACAAAACTATGAAGAGAAAATTAGAATTTCAACTCTTCTAATGAGAGAAAAAGATTATGCAATTAAAGCTTTTGAAAAACAACTTATGAAAATAACAACAGAAAATGAAGTTTTAAAAGCTAGTCTTTTTAATGAAAGGGAAATGATTAATGAATGGCAAAAATCCTCAAAAGGTATGGAAAAGCTGATAAATTCACAAATTGGGTATTATGATAAAATAGGCCTAGGTTATATAGAGGACCAGCCTGGGATAATCCTAACTGACAAGGACTTATCAAAGGGGATTTTTAATAGTTCTAATGAGTCAGTTGATACTCCTGAAAATGATAGGTATGCTGAAGGAATGAAGGAAGTTCCTCCACCTTTATTAGGAATTTTCATGCCCCCTAATAATGATATAGGTATACAGTTAGATGAGTCAAAATCTGCTATTGATATTAAGTCAAAGGATTCAGAGTCAAACGCTAGTACCTTGACCCAAGATAAACTTGTTGTGACCAAAAACATTATTTATCCACCTTTAATGAACACCTTTGTGCCTGAAGGACATGTGTCTACAAATCGTTCTGCTACCAAGTAGGTAAAAACTCCTAGTAAGGCAATAAATAATAATGCAAAACATCATAGTAATACCAAGAGGAGTGGGCTAGGTTTTAAGAACACTAAGTCAGAACAACCTTTTGGGTCTTCTTGGAGAAGAAAAGGATGTTATATTTGTGGTAGTCTAAATCACTTTATCAAAGACTGCACTCTACATGAAGATAAAATTGCAAAATAGAAGGCTGCACAAAAGGTCACAAAGAAAGGTAATAAGAAAAACGCATAGGTAAAATGGCAAATGGGACCTAGAGATGACAAACCTAAGTTTGATCATGCTCAGAGGGTAAATAAGCCTCATAAGATTAATAAGGTTAATCACCCTCTCAATACCAAGGACTTTGTTCTAAGAGCAGTACTTATGAAACAAGATCTAGTACCTTTTAAGTCTAGCAAGCCAAGTACCGGCAAGCCTAGAACTGCAAGTACTTCTAGACCAAAAGCAAACACTTCTGGTCAAAATTCTATCAAACCAGTGTCCCATAAATCTTATACAAGTTTATTTGAGAATGTTTAAACACCTAGAAGTAAGTCTCATAACAAACCAGTGCGAATGTGGGTCCCTAAAAGACAAAAGTCATGTGTTCAACCAAGTACTGCTAGTACGGTACTTATGTAAAAAAGGTTTAGAAATAATGTACCATCTTATGTTTTTGACTATATAACTAGAACCATGAAATATAAGAGTGTGTGTAATCTTACTAGAAAAACTACTTATCAAACTCTCAAGTATGTAGGTCCCACAAGATCCGAGCCAAATGTGGCTTGGATCCCTATTAAAAACTAATGAGTTTTGTGTATGTGCAGGGGCATCTAATTGATGAATTGAAAGATAAAGGTATTGTAGATAGTGGATGCTTAAGGCACATGATAGGGAACATAGATTTCCTTGCTGAATTTGCAGAATTCAGAGGTGGACCAGTAGCCTTTGGTGGTAGTAAAGGCAGGATCACTGGAAAAGGAAAAATCAGTATAAGAAAGTTGGAATTTGAAGATGTATTCTTTGTAAAAGAATTGAATGAGTTCAATCTCTTTTTTGTATCACAGATGTGTGATAAAAAGAACAAGGTGCTCTTTACAGATACAGACTGCTTGGTGCTTTCCAAAGACTTTGAGATGCCAAAGGAATCTCAAGTACTACTTAAGGTACCCAGGCAAGAAAATATGTACACCTTCAATCTTCATACTATTACTCCAACTAGTGGCATTACATGTTTATTTTCTAAAGCTTCTAATGATGAGTCTAATTTATGGCATAGGAGGTTAGGTCATGTGAATTTCAAGAACGTTAATAGATTGGTTAATGGAAATTTGGTTTACCTAACAAATCTTTTCAAAATGATCTCACATGTACTGCTTGTCAAAAAGGTAAACAACATAGAGCCTCTTGTAAGACCAAGACTGTCAATTCTCTGACTAAGCCTTTGCAACTCTTGCATATGAATTTGTTTGGTCTAATTTCTGTCAAGAGTATTAGCCATAAGACCTTTTGCCTAGTTATAACTGATGATTTTAGTAGATTCAGTTGGGTTTTCTTTTTAGCACATAAGAATGAAACCAATGAATTACTTAAGGGCTTTGTCACTTTAGTTGAAAAGTAGTTCACTAAACAAGTCTTGATCATTAGGACAGATAATGGGACATAATTTAAGAATGCTGAATTTGATGAATTCTGTAGGTCTAAAGGAATCAAGAGACAATTTAGCAATCCTAGGACTCCACAACAAAATGGAGTAGCTGAAAGGAAAAATAGGACACTAACTGAGGCTGCTAGGACTATGCTAACTGATTCTCTTTTGCCAAATACCTTTTGGGCAGAAGCAATCAATACTGCATGTTATGTGTTAAATAGAGTCTTAGTGACCAAGCCTCAAAATAAAACACCTTATGAACTTTTGACTGGTGTTAAGCCAACCATAAGTCATTTGAAACCTTTTGGGTGTCATGTGTCTATTTTGAATACTCTTGATCAATTGGGGAAGTTTGATGAAAAATCTGACCAGGTTATCTAGTAGGATATTCTTTGCAGAGTAAATCATAGAGGGTTTATAACTTGGGATCTAGAAAATTTGAAGAAAATACCCATGTTAATTTCTTAGAAAATAAGCCCAATGTCCCAGGAATAGGTTATGCTTGGATGTTTGATTTAGATTATCTAACTAACTCCATGGATTACTATTCTGTGCAAAAAGATTATCAAACTAACAATGCAGGTAAAGAGACTGGTACAACAAAGTTAGGTACTTAAGAAGGACCTTCTTCATCATATTCTCAAGATGATGATGTTCACATTTATGTACCCAGTAAGCCTACTGTTTCTCCTATGATTTCCAGCCCCCAACAGAAGCAACCAATGCCATCCAATGATGATCAAGCCTCACAAGAGCTTCAGAGGATTCAAGATCAAGAGAAGAATGCTACAACTGCTAATAAGCATTCAGGAGAAGAATATTTGGAATCACAACACTCAGTAGTACATATTCAACCTAACAGTACTTCATCTGCAAGTACTGCTAAGCCAAATTCTGCAAAGTCTGTTGATTCATTAGAAGATGTTTTACAAGCAATGGACAGTGAAGATGCTTATACTAGTCCACATGAAGGGATCTTCTCCAAAGCTTCCTATGATGACCATGGTGCAGTAACTGATTTTAGTAATTTGGAAACTGAAATACAAGTCAGTTCTATTCCCACTCATAAAGTCAACAACAATAATCCTACAACTCAAATTATTGGAGACCTAAAGCCTGTTGTGCAAACCAGAAGACAACTTCAAACTAATACTAAAACTCATGCACTTGTGAGCTATGTCAAACAACAATAGAGAACTAATCATAAGGATACTCAGCATTGTTTGTTTGCTTGTTTCTTATCACAAGTAGAGCCTAAGAACGTTTCTCAAGCTCTTGATGAAGAAAGTTGGGTAGATGCCATGCAAGAAGATATAATGCAATTTGAACTACAAAAGGTTTGAATTCTTGTGGATCTTCCCTCTAGAAAAAGAGTTATTGGTACTAGGTGGGTTTTCAGGAATAAAAAGGAGGAAAAAGGTGTTGTTGTAAGGAACAAGGCAAGGCTTGTTGCTCAAGGCTATAAACAGGAAGAAGGGATAGACTATGATGAGGTTTTTGCACCAGTGGCAAGAATAGAAGCCATTAGGTTATTTTGGCCTTTGCACCATATATGGGTTTTGTAGTCTATTAGATGGATGTGAAAAGTGCCTTTCTTTATGGTACTATTTCTGAGGAGGTATATGTTTCACAACCTCTAGGTTTTGTAGATCCTAAATTCCCCAACAGAGTCTAGAAAGTCATTAAAGTTCTTTATGGTCTACATCAAGCCCCAAGGGCTTGGTATGGAACTTTATCCACTTTGCTATTGGAACATGGATATAGGTAATATTGAGATTTTTCAATCAGTTAATGTTCGTTTTCTCGACTCACTCGAATTGATATCCAATTGAACGTAAGATTAATTATTCTTGGTAAAAAAAACTTTTTGGTATTTAAAACTAATTAAAAACTATTTAATTAAAAGCTAATTAATTAACTATTTAAAACTATTTAAACAAATGTGAAAACTATTTTAAACTAATTTAAAGCTAATTTGAAAACAAAATTAATTAGACTAATAAAAAAACTATTTTAAATTTAAATGAAATCTATGTAAAACTATTTTTAAATAAATCTAAATTAACTAAAACTAATTTTTAAAAACTAAATTTAGAAACAAAACAATTTAAATTTATTAAAGTAATTAAAATATTTTTATACTTTTTATTTATTTAAACTTTATAAATGAAAACTATTAAGAAAAACTTTTTAATTAAAATTAATTAACCTAAAAACTTGTATTAAAACAATTTAATTAAATCTGGCAGCTAAAAAAATCCTATATTAACTAAAGAGTCTATAAATAAACACAAATAGAGGCCTAGAGGAGTTGGTAAGACGCGTTGCTGTTGACGAAGGGTCAGGGGTTCGAAACCCAACATAGACGCTTTTGGTTAATATTATTATTTTTGGACTTTTTTTGGAATATTAGGAAGCAATCAAATTAAATGAATCTGCCTCTTTAGCAGTAATATCAGCAAACAAATAAAACCAAATAAGCAAATGAAACAGCAATAAGCTAATAAGCTACATCAAATAAGCCAAACAAGCTCAGCAGCTAAAGCACGAAATAAAATAGATAAGCTATAAATCCTACAAGCCAAATCAGTAATAAATCCTAAAAAGTAAATAGAGCAGATCCAAAACAAACAAACTCAAATAAGCAGAACTGGATATATAAAAACTTAAATCGAAACCAATTTTTAAACAAGAACAGATTTATCAAACGTTAAATCAAAACAAGCTTAAACACCAAACCCGCAGACTAAATTTACCCGACTCCAATCAAATATAAAGTAGATCCAACCAGATTACTACTTAAAAAAACTAATAACAGATTAACTAAACCAGTAGATAAATAACATAAGCAAATTCCATAAATAAATCTAACTACAGAAGTAGATAACTCAAATAAAAAATCAACATAGTAAATCAACTAAACAAACTCAGACAAGCAAGCTATATCAAAAGCTAAATAGGTTCGCTTCAAAAACAATAATCAGATAAATAAAACTAAACCATTAACATAAGAAGATTTAAATAACAATTAATCTAAAATACAGATAACTTAAAAGTAAATAAAATCAAACCTAATGGAGAAATCCGTTGAGAAGAGAGTTGCGCTGAGCAACCTTATGAACCCAATCGAAACACCACCTTAAACTCGATCCATCCACTTCTTGAACCACGAAAATCAATCGAACCTGATTTAAGATCTTCCCAGTGGGGGAAGATTATTACCAGTTTTATTTCAATATGTATTTAATTAAAAACAGACTAGAGATTTAAATTGCAGGTAAATTAAATCAATTAAAGAGATAAAATTAAACCGAATATAAATTTCATTAATAATTAAAATTTGATTACAATACTTTGAAGGAAAATTACAATAAACCTAAAATCTATTTTTCATAAAAAATAAAAATTAAAATAAAAAGGTACCAATTAAATTACACAAATGAGGGGGGTTTTTATAGGAAAACCCTAGAAAACCTTCTTCATTATCTTCGTGAGCAAGGAAATAGATCTTGGCCGCTAAACACATCTTTTCTTCTTTCTCTCTCTTCTCTTCTTGATCAAACGGCTGAGAATACCTTAGGGGTCACACGGATCGCCAACTTGGTAGGATTTGTGTTTCTTGTGTTAGTTTGCTGCATAGGTGGCAACATATTATTGGATGGAGGGGTTGTGGTGATGTGGTTTATCCAATCACAAAAGGGATTGAGGACACGTAAGAAGAGGACCACCAGTATCGTGTTTCGGTTTTGATGGGGAATTATTTCCCCATCGTGTGAATCACATGCTTAAGGAAAAGCCCCAATTTATCTTGGTAATTTTTTTGATTAGGGTTTTTGTAACAATAAAAATGTTGATGCGTTGTGTTTGGGAGAGATGAGGGAAAGTGGGTGTTTCTTGTTGTTATCGAAGGTGAATAAATAAATGGGGTGGGTAAAGTAAGTTATACACGTGTGTGTGTGTGTGGGGTGTTTGTTTGACCAAGGAATTTGACCATCAACTTCGTTCCATCCTGCAAAGCTATTTAGCCAAATGGGCTTGGCCCAATTCAACCCCTTCCGTCTCTTTATTAAGTTTTGGGCCTGGGATACTTTGGGCCAAGAAACAAGTTTGTTTTCCATCCGTCCAATTTTCATGCAATTTTGGGCCTTAATGGGCTTTTGATCCATAAGTAAATATTTATTAAATCCATTAATGGGCTTTTGGGCCCAATACCCAAATGTGGGACCCACAAAGCTCAAATATCTTCAAAAAGATTAAATCCGCTAAAATCGAGCTCGATTTCGTCTTCCTTGATCATTTCTTCAAAACCGTGTTGAATTTGCCGGTTTTCGTGATCTTTGGCACACTTTTCGTCTTTGACATTGTCTTTGTCTCTTTCTTGGACTTTTCTTCAACATTGGACCGTGAAATCCCGTGTTTTGTTTCCTTTTGATCATTTGTACCTATTTCACACAAAAACACAAAACCACGCGTAATTCTGACTTTTACGATGTTAAACACATGATTAGGTCTTGTTTTTCCTTGATTTTAGTGGCAAAAGGATAAGTGTTTACACACTTATTAAATCCCCTACACTTGACCATTGCAATGACCCCATGCAATGCATTATTTTAAAGCATAAAGTTACATTTTTCTCATAATTAATCCATCTCGGCCTTTATTAAGATATACTATTACTACTATGACGGAAAGATAAAAACTTTAAAGGAAACAAAAATTATAACAATTTATTAACTTGGAAATTATTAGATGGAAGAAACTCGTAAAGAAATCTAAGACTTAAATTAGGGCGTTGGTGTCATGAATATTAATCACCCTCAAGTTTCACGTTCCCCTTACCAAGCTTAAAAACGAGATCATTGTTTACCATAAGTCCTCAAGTTAAAACCACTTATATAAGACAATTGTGTAATACTCTTTCTCCAATTCCTAAGTTGTATCTCTAGCTTTTAAGGATTGTCATTCACCCGTAGGCTCATTTGACTTATTTGATAATTATTAATCCAAAAATGAAGGCAAAACGGTGTAAACCCGACACTCAAAACCTAACCTCGTCCTCAAAAATGTTCTCACTAAAGTAAGCCCACATCAAGGATGATTTAACACGATTTGGGGAATAAATTCTCGGATCCAAAATTTGGCCAATAGTACTACTTATTAATTATTCCTCCAAAGTCATGTAGACTTTATGTGGAGTTTAGCAAGTTCACATCATATACCCTTAGGCTCTTTAAGATGTAAAAATGCTCCTCATCTATTGTCCACACCCTAAGGCTCCTTGAACGATAAACAAGGGAATTGATTTTTGATCAATTTTTATTCAACACTTACCATGCCATACACCCTAAGGCTCTAATGACAAGGTTCGTGCTACATGTCCCACACCCTAAGGCTCCTTGAGGTCATGTTTTAATCTTATTCTTTCTTTATTTATGATATATATAGTAGGCCAAATTCCGCGGTCCCATGGTCTGAATACCTCATACTTAGTGGTTATGAGCCACCTTAGTCGGAAGTCCACAACGCTGGCACCCTCAATGTGTTCATGCTTTAATTACAAGGAGATAAAAGATTTGGCTAAGAGTTAAGATATCGAATCTACACCGCAAAAATCCTCATTTATTAAGCAATTAAATATACAAGCGGGAAGAAAGAGCCACAAAAACTCATATAAGCAAGAATTAACCCTTAAACTTATTATCAACTCTATCATCTCTCGTTCTCCACAATTTAAAATCTGAAGGAATGAGACTCGTGATGCTTAGCCTAATAAACCAATTAAGGTCCATATGGTTAAGGATACTAGCTAGAGTAAACTTGGATAAGTAAACTCGGGTTGAGCCAAAATATCCACGACGTGCCTAATATATCAAATATATCTAAACTTGTTAAAACCATTTTATTCATTTATTTATTTTTGACTTTATTCTTAAAATGGAAAATATAAATACGATGCGATGACAAAAAGGAAAGAAAATAAATGGAAATACTATTAGGCCAAAATAGATCAAAAATTTGAAAAACGTTGAAATTTTTTTAATTTTTCCGGTTAAATGGGGTCAAATTCATGGAAAAGCCCACTAACATTCGATAGAAGTCCCCCTACACTTAATATAAACATTGTCCTTAATGTTTAAGCATGTGGGAGAACAAACTCCCCTACACTTAGGACATTGAGTACGTTGTTTAAATCGAGCTAAGGAAGGGACAACTAAAGTGACTACATTTATTCGTCTTATTTATATACATGTATGAATCACAATAGTTTTGAGAGAACCGGGTACACAGGAAACATAGGATCACGTGTCGCGTCAAAAACACCAAAAGTGGATCATTAAAGCACATGTCCCTGCACACAACATCACAACACACAAACAACCTACTTGACTCCCCCACACTTATTGGTGGAAATGAGTGAAGGCGAAAAAGGGTGGAAAGGATGGAAAAAGGTAAAAATCTAACCTAGTTAAACGATGCTTGATTTATTGATCACGAGTCTCTAGCTCGACTCGATTTCCCGAATTAATTCAAGAGAAATGTGGAGAGGGATGGAATCATCTCGTGAGAGATGTCCTCTCCAAATTACAACTTAACCCGTTGGCCATTAACCTTAAAGTTGGGCCCATTTGGTTGGGATAACTCAATGGTGCCATAAGGGAAGATTTGGGCCACGGCGAATGGACCGGACTAACGGCTCTTAAGTTTACCTGAAAAGATTTTCAACCGAGAGTTAAAGAGTAAAACTTGATCACCAACATGGAACTCTTGGTTATTAATCTTGGAATCACGAATGAGCTTAGTCTTCTCATTGTAGATTAATGAATTTTCATAAGCCTCATTCCTAATTTCATTGAGTTCATTGAGTTGGATTTTCCTATGATCACCGGCTTTGTTTATGTCAAAATTAGCCCATTTCAAGGCCCAATAAGCCTTATGCTCCAACTCAATGGGGAGGTGGCACGCCTTTCCGTACACAAGGCGATAAGGAGTACAACCTATAGGTGTCTTATAAGCGGTACGGAAAGCCCACAAAGCATCATCTAATTTATCGGCCCATGAGGCACGATGCTCTCCCACGGTTCGCTCTAAGATTCGCTTAAGACCACGGTTGGAAACCTCAGCTTGTCCATTAGTTTGTGGATGATACGCGGTGGAAATTCGGTGACTGACACCATACTTAACCATGACTCGTGCAAATTGATCATTGCAAAAATGAGTCCCGCGATCACTAATAATAGCACGAGGCACACCGAATCGAGCAAACAATTGTTTCAAGAAGTTAACAACCACCCTCGCATCGTTAGTAGGTAAAGCCTTTGCTTCAACCCATTTTGATACATAGTCAACAGCTACGAGGATGTACTTGTTACCTTTGGAGGATGGAAATGGCCCCATAAAGTCGATGCCCCATACGTCAAAGATTTCAAACTCTTGGATGAAATTTTGAGGCATCTCATCTTTATGTGTGATCTTGCCTTGTCTTTGGCAAGCATCACAATGCTTAACCATTTCATGAGCGTCATGATAAATGGTGGGCCAATAGAATCCGAAGTCAAAAACTTTTTTAGCGGTGTAGTTAGGACCAAAGTGACCACCGGTGGGTCCTTTGTGGCAAGCTTCAAGGATTTGTAAAGCTGCCGGCCCATCAATACATCTACGAATGATTAAGTCCGCACATTGCTTAAAAAGATAAGGGTCGTCCCAATAGTACGTTTTGACGTCTTTAAAGAATTTTTTCTTTTGTTGAGACGTTAACCCTTCAATAAGAACACCACCCTCCAAATAGTTTGCAATGTCCGCAAACCATGAGGTATCATCAAGATTGGAATTAATAGACATTAGGGTCTCAAGGGGAAAAGATTAATTAATCTCTTGATTTGGAAGTTCCCCTTGATAAGGCTCCTCAAGTCTACTAAGATGATCCGTGGCTAGGTTTTCTGCTTCTTTTTTATCACGAATTTTGATTTTAATTTCTTGTAGGAGCAAAACACAACGAAGGAGTCTCGGTTTAGCATCTTGCTTGGTCAACAAGTATTTCAAGGCGGAATGATCGTTGTAAACGATGGTCGTGGAAAGCACAAGATATGGGAAAAATTTCTCAAAAGCATACACTACGGCTAAAAGCTCTTTTTTTCGGTAGTGGTATAATGCAATTGAGCCCCGTCATTGTCTTACTAGCATAATGAATGGGTTGGAAATGTTTGTTAACTCGTTGACCTAAAACCGCTCCTACCGCGAAATCACTAGCATCGCACATGAGCTCGAAAGGTAACTCCCAATTTGGAGAGACTAAGACCGGTGCCTTAGTTAATTTACCTTTAAGAAGTTCAAAAGAGTCGAGACATTCTTGAGAGAAGATGAAAGGAGCATCCTTTTCTAAGATATGAGTCATTGGACGAGCTATTTTCGAGAAATCTTAGATGAAACGTCGTTAAAATCCTGCATAGCCTAAAAAACTTCTAACTCCTTTGACGGTGGTAGGTGGAGGTAACTTAGCAATGACGTTAACTTTAGCACGGTCGACTTTGATACCGGCTTTGGAAATTTTATGACCGAGGACGATGCCTTCTTTTACCATGAAATGGCATTTTTCCCAATTAAGAACGAGACGAGTGTCTTCACACCGTTTAAGCATACGTTCTAAATTAGCAAGGCAAGAAGAGAAAGAATCACCATAGACCGAGAAATCGTCCATAAAGACTTCCATAGTTTCTTCAACCATGTCATGAAATATTGCCATCATACACCTTTGGAAAGTCCCGGGAGCATTGCATAAGCCGAAAGGCATTCTTTTGTAAGCAAATGTTCCATAAGGACAAGTGAATGTGGTTTTCTCTTGGTCTTTTGGATCGATAGGGATTTGAAAATATCCGGAAAAACCATCTAAGAAGCAATAGAAATCATTACCCGCTAAACGCTCGAGCATTTGATCCATGAAAGGAAGAGGGAAATGATCCTTACGAGTGGCATCATTGAGCTTACGATATTCTATGCAAACTCGCCAACCCGTTACGAGTCGAGTAGGAATCAACTCGTTGTTTTCATCGGGAACAACGGTGATTCCGCCTTTCTTAGGCACACAATGGACGGGACTAACCCATGGCGAATCCGAGATAGGGTAAATCATTCCGGCATCTAGAAGTTTGATAACTTCTTTCTTAATGACTTCATGAATTTTTGGATTAACCCTTCTTTGGCTTTGGATTGCGGGTTTAAAGTCATCTTCCATGAGAACTTTATGAGTAAAAAAATTAGGATCAATTCCGCGAATGTCAGAGATTTTCCAAGCAATTGCTTTCTTATGATTCTTAAGCACTTTGATAAGTTGAGATTTTTCATCTTCTTTTAAGTCCTTAGCAATAATGACGGGTAACTTATTATCCTCTTCTAAGAAAACGTACTCCAAATGAGACGGTAAATCCTTAAGCTCTAAATCTGGTGGATTGTCGATGGAAGGTTTAGTCAAATTAGGATCATCGTTTGTAACTTACTTAGGAGTAGGTGGAGAAATATGGTCCTCATTGAGAAGTCTCTCAATGGTACGAATGTCTTCTTCCCAATCGGTGGGAGAATAGAAATATTTTAAATCCACGTCCCCTAAACTCGCTTCAAATTCTTGTAAAAGAAAGTCACTTTCTCCAAATGGAGTCAATGAAGGAGCAATAGAAGCTACGGTCTCAACATGAGGTAAATGATAAATCCCGCTCTTACAAGCCTCGTGAAAATGTTATTCGCATGCTTCGTCGAGCACATCGATGTAATTCACGGATTCGGGCTCATCGGGAAGTTTGGAAAGTTTACCCATGTTAAAGACGATTTTATCATCCCCTACCCTCATGATAAATTCACCCGCGACTACATCAATCAATGTACGCCTGGTTCTCAAGAAGGGTCGTCCCACAATTAAGGGAACACGGGGATCCATATCATAGTCGACTACAACGAAATCGGCGGAAAAGTGAATTTGTCGACTCCTACAAAAACATCCTCGGCTATCCCCACCAGATAAGCAACCGTACGGTTAGCTAATTCCAAGGTCATATGAGTGGGGACTAGCTCGGGTAAAGATAATTATTTCCACACGGACAATGGCATAAGATTGATACTCGCTCCGAGATCCGCCAAGGCCATACAATTCTCAACACCCAGAAAATTGCAAGGAATAAGGAATCGACCGGGATCTCCTAACTTAACCGGTAATTTTCTCAAAAGAACCACAAAACAATTCTCATTCAATTGGGTATTGGCAATATCGAGCAATTTTTCCTTATCACTTAAGAGGTCCTTAAACATATTAGCATACTTAGGCATGTGAGCGAGCGCCTCGGTAAAGGTGATATTAAAATTCAATTGTTTGAACATTTTTAGGAAGTTCGAAACTTGAATATCATCCTTATTCTTCATTTTCTTTTTCCGCAACCTTGAGGGATAAGGTATATTGGGTTGAGATGAAGGCTTTGGAGTGGATTGCTTACTCACATCCTTTGGTGAAGGAGGAGTAGAAATGGAAGGTGAAAGAACCGGTTTGGGAACCGAAGGTGTGGTAGAAAATTTAGGTATCGGTGGAACATAAGGTGTTGACGAAGGCATAACGGGTGGTATGTCACAAGTAGAAGGAGAAGGAGGGTGGGTAGAAGAAGAAGGGATCTCGGGTCCTTGGTTAGGTGGGGTATAAGAAGGTTCTATGGTGGTCTTACCGCTCCTAGTAGTGATGGCATTAACGTTAGCCCTAGGATTGGTCACGGTGTTCGAAGGGAGGGCACCTTGGGGACGAAGGGTTTGAATCATTGTCAAAAATTTCTTATCGGTCGATTCTTGCATCTCTCTCATAATTCGCTCATGGTCGGTTAATTTTTGTAGAACCAATTCCATTTGAGGATTATGCATATTCATTTGATTATACCCTTGATTAGGAAAACCTTGATTAGGAAAACCTTGGTTTTGATATTGATTATAACCTTGATTAAATCCTTGATTTTGTAAACCTTGGTTATTAAATCCTTGATTTTGATTATTGAACCCTTGGTTTTGCCGTTGAAAATTCCCATGATTTTGATTAACACCCTGTTGATTAGAATATCCTTGAAAATTACCCCGTTGAGGACCTTGGTTCCTATTTTGGGCGGGTGGGGGTGGTCTTTGTGGTGCTACAAAACTCGGGGGAGCCAAATAGTTATTAGACTTGTAAGACAAATGGTTAACATCAACATTTGGTTTGAAATGAACCCGCTCATTTTCATTGTTGTTATAAGCATAAACTTCTTGTTGATTATTGTAAACCTTGTCATAATTAAAATATGAATGTGGTCCACCACAAGTCTCACACGTTTCACAAGTTTCTTTCAAGGCATTGACTTGCACATTGATGGCTTTGGTTTGTAGAGCAATTGATTCAACAAGCGACGTAAGCTTATCAATTCGCTTGTCACTCTCACTAGAACTAGCACTTGCCATAGTAGCCCTAACACTCTTGGTGTGTACTTTAGCCTTGTTTTCAATTATGGCCCAAGCTTCGTTCATTAATTTCACAAGAATATTGCCCCCCGCGGCACTATTAAGTGAATCTTGGTCATTAAGAGTTAAACCATAGTAAAACGTATTAATTTGATGCACTTTAGTGAAACCGTGTTGTGGACATTTTCTTAAAAGCTCTTTAAATCGATCCCAAGACTCACTAAACGTTTCCCCATATTGTTGTTCAAAGGTGATGATATCATTCCTTAAAGAGGTGGTCCGTGATGGTGGGAAAAAGTAGTTAATGAACTTGGTCTCTAAGTCAATCTATGTAGTGATACTTTGGGGTGGTTCCTTATCAATCCAAATCCGGGCTTGTCCCTCGAGGGAAAAAGGAAAGAGTTGTAAACGAATGGCCTTTTGTGGCACCCCATTGTATTTGACGGTGTTTGCTAATTGTATGAAACGTTTGATATGAGCGTGTGGGTCATCATTAGTACGGCCTAAAAATGGTGTAGCGGAAACCATTTGAATAAAACCCGTTTTAAGTTCAAAATTATTAGCTCCAATATCCGGCACCACAATCGCGTCATCGTTTCCTTCAACGTGAGATTGTAGAATCTCAATCATTGGTCGATTATCCGTTGCCATCGTGTTGTTCAAAGCTCGATTCTCGGGATCGGCTTGATTGACGGTCTTTTTGTTTTTCTTCTTCTTCTTTTTGGAAGAATTAGAAGTATTTGGTACACCAATCGGTATGTATGTACGCGCGCGAGTGCGCATACAATTAAAACTTTGGAATGAGGTAGGAAACCTCGGTCGACTTTGAGAGGAAAGGGATTATCCCTCTCGAGGTGCAATATTTAAAAGCTACAAAAATATATACTTAATACTAATTGAGTTGGCAAACCAATAATCGGTCGTCCCTCTCAATATACGCACAAGCAAGCGGGGAAACGAGGTGGCACAAAGCACTTAAAAACCTTTTTCCTTAGATGGCCTTTTATAGCGCGTCGCCTTATACCCACCTTATAGTTTGTATAAATCGAGTTCAAACGTCTTACTAAGTATTTATCTATTTTGCCCTTTTTCCTTGTTGTGGATTCAAATACAATAGTTACGTGATGAAATCCCAACTAAGGCCTTATTTGAAAAGTAGGTAAATTAATTGTGCTACGTAATATAATATAGTAAAAGAAAAATCTTTTGGTATTTTGTTAGAAAAATATATATTCACAATAAAAACGAAAGAAAACGAAATAAGAAAAATAACAATAATACGTAATATTTTTGGTGTAATACTTTTAGGAAAAAGTATTACTTTTTTGATTTTTTTATTTCTTTTGGTGCAAATCTTAGGAAAGAGTTTGCTTTTGTGATTTTTTATTTTTTTGTATTTTTATCTTTTTGATTTTTTTTGTATTTTTGATTTTGTTACAAAAAAGTAACGTTCAAAATGAACGGATCCCGAAATCCAAACGTCTCACGAAAATCGTCAATCGTAACGAGCGAAGCGGCAGCGGCGCCAATTTAATATTGAGATTTTTAAATCAATTAATGTTCGTTTCCTCGACTCACTCGAATTGATATCCAATTAAACGTAAGATTAATTGTTCTTGGTAAAAAAAATACTTTTTGGTATTTAAAACTAATTAAAAACTATTTAATTAAAAGCTAATTAATTAACTATTTAAAACTATTTAAACAAATGTGAAAACTATTTTAAACTAATTTAAAGCTAATTTGAAAACAAAATTAATTAGACTAATAAAAAAAACTATTTTAAATTTAAATGAAATCTATGTAAAACTATTTTTAAATAAATCTAAGTTAATTAAAACTAATTTTTAAAAACTAAATTTAGAAACAAAACAATTTAAATTTATTAAAGTAATTAAAATATTTTTATACTTTTTATTTTTTTAGACTTTATAAATGAAAACTATTAAGAAAAACTTTTTAATTAAAATTAATTAACCTAAAAACTTGTATTAAAACAATTTAATTAAATCTGGCAGCTAAAAAAATCCTATATTAACTAAATAGTTTATAGATAAACACAAATAGAGGCCTAGAGGAGTTGGTAAGACGCGTTGCTGTTGAGCGAAGGGTCAGGGGTTCGAAACCCAGCAGACACATTTTTGGTTAATATTATTATTTTTGGACTTTTTTTGGAATATTAGGAAGCAAGCAGATTAAATGAATCTGCCTCTTTAGAAGTAATATCAACAAACAAATAAAACCAAATAAGCAAATGCAACATCAATAAGCTAATAAGCTACATCAAATAAGCCAAACAAGCTCAGCATCTAAAGCACGAAATAAAATAGATAAGCTATAAATCCTACAAGCCAAATCAGTAATAAATCCTAAAAAGTAAATAGAGCAGATCCAAAACAAACAAACTCAAATAAGCAGAACTGGATATATAAAAACTCAAATCGAAACCAATTTTTAAATAAGAACTGATTTATCAAACGTTAAATCAAAACAAGCTTAAACACCAAACCCGCAGACTAAATTTACCCGACTCCAATCAAATATAAAGCAGATCCAACCAGATTACTACTTAAAAAAACTAATAACAGATTAACTAAACCAGCAGATAAATAACATAAGCAAATTCCATAAATAAATCTAACTACAGAAGCAGATAACTCAAATAAAAAATCAACACAGTAAATCAACTAAACAAACTCAAACAAGCAAGCTATATCAAAAGCTAAACAGGTTCGCTTCATAAACAATAATCAGATAAATAAAACTAAACCATTAACATAAGCAGATTTAAATAACAATTAATCTAAAATACAAATAACTTAAAAGTAAAGAAAATCAAACCTGATGGAGAAATCCGTTGAGAAGAAAGTTGCGCTGAGCAACCTTATGAACCCAATCTGTTAATGCAAGTGATGCCTAAAAACATTATTAGTGTTAACTAATCTTTCTTAGTTTTGATCACAACAAACCATACAACACATTTAGTGTAAAACACAAAATGAATTATTTAACTAACACTATCATCAAGGTAATAATTCACTAACCTTTCTTAATCATACTTAGTGATCATCAAAATGATTATCCTTAAAACTCACTTTTGTTAATATGACAAAAGACTTTTTAATAAACTTTCTTTTTTAGAAAATGTTTTATTAAAATGGAAAATGAAAATTTGAAAATAGCATATTCCAAATGCTGTTAGAATATCCTTTGAAGGTTTCAAATACCTCAGATATTCCCACCCCACTAAAAGACAAAAAACGGAGCGTAGTCTAGTGGCGGTACCTTAAGTACCTACGCGGTTCCTTAGCGATATGGAACCGTGGGGTGAGATAAGGTACCGCGCACAGCTAGCCGTTATAGATTCGTTATACTTTGTCTCCTTTAAATAGTGGGTCAAATCTCATTTTCCAGCAAGCCTCTTGGACGTTTTTCTCAGCCCTCTTTCTATTTTCTATAGCATAATCATTAGTAAATGATCACTTAAATTGTTAAGGATGTTTACATATGATTATCCTATTGATCCCCTCCTTTACCTTGTCCAATGAGAATATCACTCACTCACTAGTGTTGTGATAAAGATGAAACTATGAGCTAGTCATATTCATCATGACACCCTTTTTGTTTTAGGTCAATCCAATGTATTTATGAATACTTGGACTAGTTGTGTTCATCCAAGTTATTTGTGGATACTTGGATTTGTTGTGTACATCCATTGCATATGTGTTTGCTTGGATTTGTGTTGTGTAAATCCAAGATACATGTGTGTACTTGGATAAGTCTAGTTGAGTTGTAATAGATTTGATTAGGAGTTCTCACTAAACTATAAAGTGATGTGGTTGTGTCTTGTGAGTTCTCACTAAACTATAAAGTGACTAGTAGTTGTGTTGTGTGAAGTTCTCACTTAGCTTCAAAGTGAAGAGTCGTGAAGATTGGTTCTATCTTTCGATTAGAACGCGACATCTATCCTTGTGTCGTAAAATGGTGAAGTAGGCAACGTCGTGAAGATTGGTTCTACCTTAAGATTAGAACCCGACATCTAGCCTTGTGTCGTTAAATTGTGAAGTAGGCAACGTTGTGTACATTGGTCCTAGCTAAATATTAGGTCTCGACATTTAGCTTAGTGTCGAAAAATAATGTAAGCAACGATGTAAGGTTTTCTCCGCCGAGAAGGGAGCTTGTGGATATAGTGGAAATCTCGAGTAGGTGTACTCGAGGAGTGGAGTAGAAACGAGGATAGAGCCTCGTTGTCGAACCACTATAAATCTTGGTGTCTTCCCACTAGGTTGTCTCCTTCCTTACTCTTTACTTATTTCATTATCATTACACTTACCTATTATCTTTGCTAGTGCATTTGAATTGAACCTAATCATTATGCAACTTAGCCTCAAGTAAAAGATAGTTTTGATACAAACCAAATTGAAAGTAATTTTAATTTGGTCACCAATCGAAGAGAAACTATTCAACCCCCCTTCTAGTTTCTACAATTGGTATCAGAGCGATGGTCACTCAAGATCTTTGAAGTATATTGTACTTTGAAACTTGGATCGATCCATTGTCTCCTCAAATTAGAAGGTCAAGTTATACTAAAGTTTCTCTTTGGTCAAAACTATGTTTTCTTTAAAAATAGGTCTTTTAATTGATAATATTGCATCCCACTTAAGATTAGTAGCCTTTATGCATTTTAGATATACTCTTGAAATGTATCTACTAGTTTGCATCTTGCTTTGTGTAGGTACTCATGAAGATCAATCACTTAATTGGTTGTGGATTGAGTTACTTGAACTTGTAGAAGACTCATCTTCATTGATCTTTAACATCTTTGAATGATGATACCAAGATGATTGGGAATTATATTAGTCCTTGAAGACTTAGTACTCATCATAGTCATTGATTGAGCATAGCACTTATTCCTTCATGGATTGCTCTTTGTGGCCAAGGTACGCTTTCGTTCTTCTACACGCCCTTTGATCATTCTTTTGATCATTACTTGACTATGTGCTTGTTCTCGGCATCCTTGCCTTGACATTTATTTGTGGTTTGTGTTTCTTTTCCTTTATCCTCTCAAACCTTAATTGCTTGGATACTTGACTCACTATGGTGATGTAGAGTGAGTTAGTAGAAGCTTAAAGTATCAAGCATGATTTCTATGGTTTGCACCCATACGGTTAGTAGACCCTTTGTGGGAGAGAAAGTGAATTAATACCTTGCTCATATTTTGGTTTAGACTAAGACTATTATTGAAAGTGATCTTAGTATATACTTGAATAATTGCTTTGTGCTTATTCATTACCAAAGCCGTTTAACGTTTCGCCGGAAAGGCGCGTCTTAAACCACTATATATGACACAAGCTCTTCGTTACCACTATTTGAAGATTATCATTAATCCCTTGAGCATTGGTCCTAGTCTTGATTCACTTCCCTTGACTTCTCTCCACTTTACCGTTTTGCTACGAGTAGTCGTTTGTCCGTTTCAGTTCTTTTCGATCTTGATTTAACTCGTAATCCTTCGTTAAGGCATATTGCTTAGTGTTATGATGATCCAATGATATTCTAAAAGGCTCATGATTTAATTTTAAGTATTTTAGAAAAACTTGGTTTTCAAAATTTGGCGTTTTTCATAGACAAAAACCTGCCTCTGTAGGCGGTTCCTTATCTAGGCGGCTCAAACCCGCGGTACCTTATCGATAAGGAACCGCGGGCAGAAACTTTTGTCAGAGCGCCAGTTTGAGTATTTTATTCTTTTTCAAACCAAACCCTCTCTCTCCCAAAAACACACAGCCGACGGGTTTCTTGTTTTCCACCATTGTTGAAGCTTCCAAAACCTTCAATCACTCAAATTAATTGATTCCAAGTTGTGGGTTTCACTCATCCTTCATCTAACATCAATTAATTGTAAGTATTTTCTTTCAGTTTCATTATTTTGTTCTAGGGTTCATCCTTTCATAATTGGGGATTTTTAAAATTGAAATTGAATTAAAACCTTAATAGGAATGTGGGTTGACATGGTTATTTTACTATGATTCCTTAGGTTCATATTCATTAAGATTTCACTAAAACCCACTTGTAGAACAAATCCGAATTTTGGCTAAATGATTTTGGTTAAAAGATGGATTTGAGATGAACCCATGAACAAGTAGGTAATGCCATTGTTAATGCTTACCTAAAAACCTTGTTTTGAAAAACCAATGTTCTAATTCATTGTTGATCTAACATAGATCATGTGTTCTTGGTTAATGATGAAATAGACACATTGTGAACATGAGAATGATATGGATTCAATCCTATGTTTGTCAAGAAATTGATATAACACATTCTCATATTTTTGATCTTTGATTTTATTTTTCATATGAGTGATTGGAGAAATATTTTCTTGTGTTTATTTAGGTACTAATCATGCCTTCTCAATATCAAAAATATCATCAATTCACTAGAAACTATATGCCGGACATTTCCCAAACCTATGCTTCCCCTCAACTTCAAAACTCTTTTCCGTCCCTTTCCTCTCGTAATTTCCATGAGGGTAGGATTGTAGATTCAAGAATAGCGGGAGATAATTATATCAACTCTATGTTCGAGATTATTGGGTTTGATTGTTTACTCAACATAGACGAGGTAATTTATCCCTTGTTTCTTCTTGAGTTCTTTAGTACTTACTCCATGCTTGAAATCAACGACCAAATCTTTATTCGTTTCTTGTTGAATGGTCAAATCATTCAATATTCCCTCGATGACTTTGGTGATATTCTTGGTGTGCCATTTGAAGGCACTTGTCGTTTTACAGATAAGTGGAGACTAGATGCTCTCTTGGAGTCTAACGATAAACCTCCAAATGACACCACCGAAGTTGATCTAAATTTCATCCTTGAAATCATCACGAAAGAGCGTAGTGGAAACGTTGTGAGAAGCCTTCATACAAATGTGCGAAATGTGAATAGGTATGAAGTGCTCTCAAGCGACCTTAAGGATTACATGCTCCAATGGGCAAACATCCTTAGGGAAAATGTGTTTTGTCTTGGTGGGAACCGAGATCATATCCCGGCTTGCATGGGGCATATGTTGTTTTGCCTTTTTACTTCCACCAAGTACAATCTTGCATATTACATCGCTCGACGTATAAATTATGCTCTTTCCAAACCCAAAACAAACCTCCCTTATGCTATGCTTCTTACTCGCCTCTTTAGAAGGGTTGGTCAATATTTTCCTCAACTCGTTCTTTCTCGCTTTCACCCGGTTCAACGGGTTATGATGCCTATTCAAGAGGCGTATGAACGAAAGCCAAGAAGTGACCGTGGTTCGAGAAAATCCGACCATCAAGAGCCGGATGATGAGGACACCGATATGCCACCAAGTGATGGTGATGGCATCGGTCCTAGTTCTCATTTTGACTCTTCGAGTAACTCCCATCCATCCTCAAATCAATTCGAGGATGATTTTGAAGACTTAGCTCCTCCTCCTCACCCTTCTAGTGATGTCCCGGAAGATCTCAATATGGAGCATCTTTATCGTGAGAATCTTAGAACTCGGGGAGAATTACATGAACACCGAGTGGAGACAAGAAAAGGATTCAAGTATTTGGGAAAGATGATCAAAGGTTTAGGAAAGAAAAGGAGGTTAAGACTTTGAAGTTGTGTCAAAGTTTGGATTTGATGGTTAAACATTTGGTTATTAACACTTTGGTTAAGTTGTTTATTAACTTTTGTTGCATGTTTGGATTATTATTTATTTTGATCCTTAATGTTAATTATGCCATCATGTTTGTGATTTACATAACTTTGTGCATCTTTGTGATAGTTAGCTTACTTATATTATGATCTGTAGTTAACTTTGGCTTGTGAATCTTTTGGGAAAAATCTGGGTTTTTCAAAAACTGGGATGAAAGATTTTTTGAAATCTCTGGTCGCGGTTCAATATCGACCAGCGGTTCCTTATCAATAAGGTACCGCCGGTCCTAGATAAGGAACCGCCGGTCACTGTGCCCGACAGCATCTTTGCTTTACACTGTTTTCTCAATTCTGTGTAAAAACTGCATGATTTTCTGTAATAAACTACACATTTCCTTAACTAGCTTACCTAAATTCATTATTAACCTAAAATGATTTTAACCCTTTACTAGTTTGGATCATCCCCTCACCCATTTAAACCCACCTTGTTAGACATGTTGTTCACACATCAAAACATCATTCCCTAAACCTTAAACCACCCTTGTCAACCATGGTGTGTACCAAAACCTCAAACACTTCCAAGACCTCCACCCCAAGGAAAACACTCAAAATAAGGATTAAGGTAGCCAAGCCTAACTCCTCACCTTTCCACACACCTAAGAATGAGATGGTTCCTATCCTCATTTCTTCATCACCTTCCCCACCTCTTACACCATGCAAGACATCATCCATCCATGATACTAACCACTCCATTGGTTATACCTCCTCTTCATTCAACTCAAGAATGAATGAGCTCTCTTCACCCTTCACTCCAAGTGCACCCTTGGATGTGACCACACAACCCCAACCAATCCAAAGCATTCCTTTTGTGAATGACTTTGATGACACTTTGGTGACTTGACCATTTACCCCTCATAACTCACCCATTTCACCAACCTTGGAGAATTTACCTCCACACTCACCCATTTCCCCTTTAGGGAACATGCCTCCACTCTTACCCACATCACCCTTGGAGAACTTGCCTCCTCCACCTCCACCCAACTCAAACATTCCAATTTTGGGTGTTCCACTTTCCCTCCTTTTGGGTGATCCATACTATGGGTTTCAACAAACACATGGTCCTAGTTGTCCATGTTGTCTTTACAACCACTACATCATCCATAACCTTAGGATGGATATGTATGGACTACATAGGAGGTTGCAAGAGTTCTTGCTTGCCTTGTTCTCCATGCCTCCTCCTAGGAGATGAATGATGGAGTTTTCTTAATAAGAGTTTTCAACAAAACCAAGCCAAAGAAGACTACTTATCTAGATCTAATGTTAAGCTAGCTATGTATTAGTTAGTTTTATTTGTCATTGTACTTGCTTCTTTCATGAATGTTTCATGTTGTTGATCTATGTATTTAGCTTTGTGTGTTTCTATTCTTTTGTGCACACTAATCAACTTTAATTTGAAATTAAAATTGAACCTAAATCTATCACAACCTCTAAAAACTTGACTAAAATTGGTTCAAAATGATATCTAAATTATTTTGTCACCCTTTGTCAAGACATTCTTTGTGAATGTGTTGCTTTATGCAACCCTAGCATAATTTGGTGCTAATAGAGGTAAAATTCCAAGATTTGCAACTTTTTGAAAAAGTCTTAGTTTTTCTCAAAAACCTGTAAAAACTTGGTTTCAAGTCCACTGGACGCGGATCCTTGAAGCCCCGCGGTTCCCTAGCGATATGGAACCGCCGGTCCCATTAAGGTACCGCGGGCAGAAATCAGTTTTTGACGAATTTTTGGTCAAAACTTTTAAAACCCTATACCCTGTCAAGATTCCTTGTTTACTCAAATTGACTAAACATTCCTTGACACTTTACATTTTGTATTCAAATTCTTACCTTGATTACATTTTACTTATACCCCAACCTTGAGATTTCATTCTCACACCTTCCCAACCTTGAGAATTCACTCTCACACAACCTTGAGATTTCATTCTCACACCTTCCCAACCTTGAGAATTCATTCTCACATAACCTTGAGATTTCATTCTCACACTCTCACAATGCCTAACTCCTACATTCCTAACCTTGACATTTCTTTGTCACAACCCCACTCACCCAAAGCTTCCTCATCCAAGCTTTCAAAGAAACCGAAAATCTCGGTTCGACCTATTTGGGTTAAGAAGAATGAACCATCTTCGTCCAAACCACCCATAAACCCTACCTTCTCTCCAATCAAGTATTGGAATGAGACTTATACCATAAACCCCATCACCGGAGCTAAAGAAAATGTTCCCCCACCACCACAATCCTTCAACACCCCTCAACTCAATGACCTTTCAACCTTCCCAAACCTCACAAGGCATTGTGAAAACATTCCCAAACCCATTACCCCACCACCACCAAACCCTAAGTTTGATGCCATACCCCCATCAAAAGATTTTGTGTTGCATCATGGATCCTCGTGTGCTTGTTGTCGATTTCAACAAATTGAACTTGCAAATGTGTATGAGAAGTTAAATTTTCTTGAGTTCCTCCTCACTCGACCTCCTATTCAAGTTTTCGTTCCGGTGGACAAAACCGAATGATGCATCGTCATCTTTTTAGTCTTTTATTTTTTTAGCAATCTTGGAAAATATCACTATTAGACTAGCTTATGCTTAGTGGTTTATTTTCCATATTTATTGCTTTTAGATACTCATATTGTGTGTATGACTATCTTCTTTGTTGTGTCTTTTTCTTTTATGTAACCTTTGTGTTGTTTGTGTGTTATTTCATTAGTTCTATTTTGAGTTGATCATGGTTAATTTTTACAATTGGTTATGGGTGATTCCATCAATTCTAAACTTTAACCCATTGACAAGCTTATCATCTTCATCGGATTGAAGCTTGATTTTGTCAATTACCTCTTTGGACATACTTAGCAAAATAATTGCTTCTAATTTGAGATTTCTTCTCTCTCTCCCTCTCAAGTTACTTAGTAGGTAGTGATCATATATACATTGGTGTTTCTTTCCTTTCTACTAACCTTTGTGTAGCATGTCATCTTAGCTCACAAACTTGGTGCCCCAAGCAAGGGGGAGCAACCACCAAGGGGGGGCTACTAGCAAAGTTCGATGTTCTTCAAAGACTTGTGCTAACCTTTTTGCTACGGCAAAGGGGGAGAAATGATAGTGATAAACTAGTTAATAATTCCATATTTTGTGTTTCTACGTAAATGACTTTATCGTTTGTCGTAATCAAAAAGGGGGAGATTGTTAATGCAAGTGATGCCTAAAAACATTATTAGTGTTAACTAATCTTTCTTAGTTTTGATCACAACAAACCATACAACACATTTAGTGTAAAACACAAAATGAATTATTTAACTAACACTATCATCAAGGTAATAATCATATCACTAACCTTTCTTAATCATACTTAGTGATCATCAAAATGATTATCCTTAAAACTCACTTTTGTTAATATGACAAAAGAATTTTTAATAAACTTTCTTTTTTAGAAAAAGTTTTATTAAAATGGAAAATGAAAATTTGAGAATAGCATATTCCAAATGCTGTTAGAATATCCTTTGAAGGTTTCAAATACCTCAGATATTCCCACCCCACTAAAAGACAAAAAACGGAGCGTAGTCTAGTGGCGGTACCTTAAGTACCTACGCGGTTCCTTAGCGATATGGAACCGCGGGGTGAGATAAGGTACCGCGCACAGCTAGCCGTTATAGATCCGTTATACTTTGTCTCCTTTAAAAAGTGGGTCAAATCTCATTTTCCAGCAAGCCTCTTGGACGTTTTTCTCAGCCCTCTTTCTATTTTCTATAGCATAATAATTAGTAAATGATCACTTAAATTGTTAAGGATATTTACATATGATTATCCTCTTGATCCCCTCCTTTACCTTGTCCAATGAGAAGATCACTCACTCACTAGTGTTGTGATAAAGATGAATCTATGAGCTAGTCATATTCATCATGATACCCTTTTTGTTTTAGGTCAATCCAATGTATTTATGAATACTTGGACTAGTTGTGTTCATCCAAGTTATTTGTGGATACTTGGATTTGTTGTGTACATCCATTGCATATGTGTTTTCTTGGATTTGTGTTATGTAAATCCAAGATACATGTGTGTACTTGGATAAGTCTAGTTGAGTTGTAATAGATTTGATTAGGAGTTCTCACTAAACTATAAAGTGATGTGGTTGTGTCTTGTGAGTTCTCACTAAACTATAAAGTGACTAGTAGTTGTGTTGTGTGAAGTTCTCACTTAGCTTCAAAGTGAAGAGTCGTGAAGATTGGTTCTAGCTTTCGATTAGAACTCGACATCTAGCCTTGTGTCGTAAAATGGTGAAATAGGCAACGTCGTGAAGATTGGTTCTACCTTAAGATTAGAACCCGACATCTAGCCTTGTGTCGTTAAATTGTGAAGTAGGCAACGTTGTGTAGATTGGTCCTAGCTAAAGATTAGGTCTCGACATTTAGCTTAGTGTCGAAAAATAATGTAAGCAACGATATAAGGTTTTCTCCACCGAGAAGGGATCTTGTGGATATAGTGGAAATCTCGAGTAGGTGTACTCGAGGAGTGGAGTAGAAACGAGGATAGAGCCTCGTTGTCGAACCACTATAAATCTTGGTGTCTTCCCACTAGGTTGTCTCCTTCCTTACTCTTTACTTATTTCATTATCATTACACTTACCTATTATCTTTGCTAGTGCATTTTAATTGAACCTAATCATTATGCAACTTAGCCTCAAGTAAATGATAGTTTTGATACAAACCAAATTGAAAGTAATTTTAATTTGGTCACCAATCGAAGAGAAACTATTCAACCCCCCCTTCTAGTTTCTACCCAATCGAAACACCACCTTAAACTCGATCCATCCACTTCTTGAACCACGAACATCAATCAAACCAGATTTAAGATCTTCCCAGTGGGGGAAGATTATTACCAGTTTTATTTCAATATTTATTTAATTAAAAATAGACTAGAGATTTAAATTGCAAGTAAATTAAATCAATTAAAGAGATAAAATTAAACCGAATATAAATTTCATTAATAATTAAAATTTGATTACGATACTTTGAAGGAAAATTACAATAAACCTAAAATCTATTTTTCATAAAAAATAAAAATAAAAATAAAAAGGTACTAATTAAATTACACAAATGAGGGGGGTTTTTATAGGAAAACCCTAGAAAACTTTCTTCATTATCTTCGTGAGCAAGGAAATAGATCTTGGCCGCTAAACACATCTTTTCTTCTTTCTCTCTCTTCTCTTCTTGATCAAACGGCTGAGAATACCTTAGGGGTCACACGGATCGCTAGCTTGGTAGGATTTGTGTTTCTTGTGTTAGTTTGATGCATAGGTGGCAACATATTATTGGATGGAGGAGTTGTGGTGATGTGTTTTATCCAATCACAAAAGGGATTGGGGACACGTAAGGAGAGGACCACCAATATCATGTTCTGGTTTTGATGGGGTATTAATTCCCCATCGTGTGAATCACATGCTTAAGGGAAAATACCCAATCTATCTTGGTAATTTTTTTGATTAGGGTTTTTGTAACAATAAAAATGTTGCTGCATTGTGTTTGGGAGAGATGAGGGAAAATGGGTGTTTCTTGTTGTTATCGAAGGTGAATAAATAAATGGGGTGGGTAAAGTAAGTTATACACGTGTGTGTGTGGGGTGTTTGTTTGACCAAGGAATTTGACCAGTAAATCGTTCCATCCGTGCAAAGCTATTTAGCCAAATGGGCTTGGCCCAATTCAACCCCTTCCGTCTCTTTATTAAGTTTTGGGCCTGGGATACTTTGGGCCAAGAAACGAGTTTGTTTTCCATCCGTCCAATTTTCATGCAATTTTGGGCCTTAATGGGCTTTTGATCCATAAGTAAATGTTTATTAAATCCACTAATGGGCTTTTGGGCCCAATACCCAAATGTGGGACCCACAAAGCTCAAATATCTTCAAAAAATTTAAATCCGCTAAAATCGAGCTCGATTTCGGCTTCCTTGATCATTTCTTCAAAACCGTGTTGAATTTGCCGGTTTTCGTGAGGCACACTTTTGGTCTTTGACATTGTCTTTGTCTCTTTCTTGGACTTTTATTCAACATTTCACCGTGAAATCCCGTGTTTTCTTTCCTTTTGATCATTTGTACCTATTTCAAAAAAAACACAAAACCACGCGTAATTCCGACTTTTACGATATTAAACACATGATTAGGTCTTGTTTTTCCTTGATTTTAGTGGCAAAAGGATAAGTGTTTACACACTTATTAATAGGAGAGGGACCATGGACAAAACTCTCTTCATAAAAAAGAATGCTAATGATATCATCCTAGTTCAAGTTTATGCTGATGACATTATTTTTGGTTCAACCAAGAAATCATGGTGTGTAGAGTTTGAATCTTTAATGAAAGGAAGATTTCAGATGAGTTCTATGGGAGAACTTACCTTCTTTTTAGGAATACAAGTCAAACAGATGAAGGATGGAATATTTATCAGCCAAGATAAATATGTTGCTGAAGTCTTAAAGAAATTTTCAAGTATGGATACTAGGAGTACAAGCACACCTTTTGAAGCTAAGAAATATTTCTCAAAAGATGAACATGGTGAAAATGTTGATATTCACCTATATAGATTAATGATAGGTTCATTGATGTATCTCACTGCTTCAAGACCAGAAATTATGTAAAACTCGCATGCTTTTACCATGAATAGTACCCTTACGATAGTACGTACATGATTAGAACTTTCCTTTTATAGCACGTTTACGTTTCATGAACAAGAATTACAAGTATTACGTACGTGTTATAACACGATAAGTATTTATTACGTATTAACACATGATAATTATTCAATAATAATTATAATCACGAACATACGGACATGAGATCACGAACGTAAATTAATCACGAGCTAATAATACGTATGTATGTATATTTATTACGAGCACGAATAAATATATTAAGTCACGAACACTTACTAATAAAATCACGTAAAATACGAACACGAGAACACACTATTATTTTAGACACGGAAAATGTTCAGGTCACCCCTTTATGGGCCCCATACCCGCGGCTACACCAAGACAAAAGGGCAAAGCCCATAATTTTTACTAAATATGGAATTTAAGGAAAAGTTATTTTCATTTAACAAGATTTAGAAAATATTAAAAACCCTAAAATCCTTTTCTTCTTCCTTTGGTTCTTTGGCCGCCGGGTTTAGCATCACCACAAGGTGATTCGGTTTGATCTTGGTCTTTGATTATTGCAAGGATCATTCGTGTGTTCATCCTCTTTGATTCACGTGATTGGTATAAACCCTAATCTCTTTTATTTTATGTTTTTGATTTCTTAATCACATAAAATCATGCATGTTTTTATAAACTAATTAAAAACAAGATATAAACATGTTAATAATCATGCGGTTTAAATCAATTTAGGGTTAAGGGGTGTTTTTTTGTTGTGGCCGACGCCTAACCAAGCCCCAAGGGGGTCTCGGCTTGGGTTTACTCGCACCACCGAGACCACATGGTCTCGGTTTGGTGGTGATGGTGTCACGGCAGCAGCAAGGCAAGGGGAAACCCCGACCTAGGTCGGGGTATGGTGATGTTTACAAGTCTGGTTCATGTGTTTTAATCACGGGTCCGGTTCACACATGTTTAGAATAAAAACACGGTCCGGTTCATGAGTTGTTTTTCAAGGTTTATTATTTTTACAAGTTATATTATTCTACAAGATTTGAATTAAATTAATTAAAAGCATGAACATGATTAATTTAATTTACATGACATAGGTTATTAATTCATGAATTTTAACCTAAGTATTTATCTTTTAATTAGACTATATAATTAATTAATTATTAAAACCATGACTTATAATTAAAAAATTTACATGACTTAGGTTATATTATTAATAAATAATAATGCATGTTTTAACCTAAGTATTTATTTTAGCTTTATTTAATTAAATCATGTTATATTTAATTAAATACTTAACCTATAGTTTATTTAATTTACATGAAATAATGAATAAACTATACTATATAATCACATGACTTAGAATAATAATCAGTAAATACTTAAGCTTATATAATTAGCTTAATTATCCAGCTTATATCTAATTATAGAAACTTTCTATTTTTAGAAACTTATTTAATTAAGGCAGCTAATCTATTTATGGAAACTTTCTATTTTTAGAAACTTATCTATTTTAAGCAGTAATTCTATTTCTGGAAACTTTCTCTTATGGAAACTTTTTATTTTTGGAAACTTTATATTTTTGGAAACTTTCTATTTTTGGAAACTTTCTATTTATGGAAACTTTCTATTTTTTTAGAAACTTTCTATTTTTGGTAACTTTCTATTTTAGGAAATCTGCTATTTTTAGAAAGTTACTTATTATTACACAACAAGTATAATAATACATGAAATACAAGTAATACTTAATCAGAATAGACAGAATATATGGTAAACACAATATAAAGCTTAAATCAGTAAAACATGACATGAACATATAAAACAAGCTAAGACATGATATAAAAACAGTTACGTACTCAGTAATCAGATACTTATACACGTATGTATTTATGTAGCATTAGTGATACCGAAGTAAGACTCTTTTTCGTTCATCTTCTTCGTTCACTGGACATAAGGTACGGATTCTCCGTCCTTTCAGTATGGACATTCTTTCCTTATTAGGATTTCCCGTATACAGCCAACTGTTTTCCCCAGCATAGGTTTTATATGTTTTTGAATTGCTTATGTTTAATTAGAATACCTAAAGCCATATACATGCATGACCAGTTTCACCTAGTTATGGATGTACCATAACCATAACACTGAAGGCACCAGTGTTATGACTTCACCACGGTAGAGTGATAGCTCGTGACGTCCCTTTCAGCTTTTGGCCATTTATTATATTATCAGGTGGGGCGTATGGGTGCATCCTAGTTACATATTTTCAGCAGATTACTCAGTGTGAATGTGGTGTGTGCCTTGCATCCTTCACAAGGAGTTGATCTCTCCTACCCAAAACCAGTATATTAAATTAGAGGCAGCCCCTCTAATTTTCATGACGAGGTCACCCCTCTAAGTATTCACGCACGTTAATATTTCATGACCTATATTGGCTAATGGTAAATATGTTAACCAGTTTTTACAAGATAAACATAAGGCTTTTCAAACTATAAAACCAGTTTTACTAAGATATAACTAGGTTATCCAAGACTTAGTTTCTTCCGCTGTTTCATGTTTATATGCTTATGTTATTCATGCTATACTTGTATATCTGTGCACTGAGCGAATTGCTCAGCCGTTTTCCTTTTCATGTTCCCAAAACGGTAGGTACTCAGGGACGCTCGTAGGCTTTAAGCGTACGTGCATATGGATTGGAAGCTTTCTTAGCCTTCTTTACTTTATGCATTTATCTATACTTTGATACTCATTTACATGGACATTGTTTAGTCCTTTCATTTACAGTACTTATGTTTGTGTGTGATGAGTTCTACTTTTGGACTACCGATGTTCGATTCCGGTATTTCCTTTATGGTCATGTAATGTTTAGACATTTATCCTTGTATGCTTTGATGACACGCCATAATCACGCGTGACATTCCATTTATCAAAATCGGGTGTTACAATTATGGTATCAGAGCCAAGGCTTCGACCTGTAGGCTCTCAAAACACGACCTGTGATTAGTGGGTAGTCACTATGGTCGTCCTAGAGCTGACAGTCAGTTTTCATGCATTCATCATTTTCATGCATACATATATATGTCATTGTCGCAGGTTTATGACCAAGTAATGGTTGGTATAGGACTGGCCCTATTTAGTCGCATGTGTTTTATCGAAACTTTTAAATTTGGGATCGACCCATAGGCGTCCCCTCGCCATGTCTTTTGTTTTGAGTGAACTGACCATAGGCGTTTACTCTCGTGCATACAAAAGTTTTCATAAAACTGCATCATGCATTCATGTATAAATTTTCCTACATAAAATTTTTCTCATGATTTATTGGTATAATTTTTTTTTTCATGTATATAGTTTATGTTTTGATCAGTTTAATCATGTATTTTATGTTATATTGTCAGATGGCAAACACAAACAATATCCGGGAGATGGTTGCAGCTGCCAATGCAGATTTACAAGACATCCTTCATCAGAATGACAACTATCCTTCGCCACCTCGTATCTTTCCCACGTAAAGAAGGAATAGGCTCATGAGAGAATACTACACTATTAGGCAGCGACCTGAAGAAAACAGCAATGATTTCATGCAGCGTTTCCTTCGATTCGCCGGTGTACTGAGAGCAGCTGCGGGCACCACTAAAGAGCAGGCACAACATTTTCGTTGGGCCTTTTCTCCAATCATTGCCAATAACTTTGAAGGTGCTCCGTTGGATACGGTAGCACAAGTGGCCGATGCAGCACGTAAGCTGGAGATGCTGCAGGAGAGAGATGAGTTCGGGGAAGCAGAGAGACCCGATAAGAGGTAAACATTCGTATTCAAGCGGTGGTCAATCCGTATTCTTTCAGTATATGTCAATATTTCATCTCTGTAAATTGTATCTTCCAGGCAGAAGACTGGGGACCGGTCTCAGCCGGCTACTCAGCAGCAGCCTAATCAACCCAAGGGAAACGGTCAGACTAACGACCGTTCTGCTACAGATAGGCGTGGCGGTAATGATAATTACCGTAACAACGTTGGACACTCCAACATCAGCAGGTCCTTATACTTACGCATTTTTTTTCTTATGATTACATGTTATAATGATTAATTCTGACACATTAGCAAATCTTCTACCAGGAATCATGGTGACGGTAGGGACCACCAGAGAGGTTCACAACCTAACCGTCCAGCTATCACTGGTATTCAATCTTACGATTATCTGCATTGTTCTTTGTACCCTATTATCATGTCTCATGTATAATGTTTTATCAGGTTCTCAGCGAGTCAGGACACCTGCTGGAGGATATACTCATCCTCTTTGCTCTACTTGCCATCGTAGGCACCCAGGGCCATGTCGCCGCGACAGTGACGCATGCTTCAAGTGTGGTCTTCCTGGCCATCGCATGAAGGACTGCCGCAAGGGCGAGATGGAGGGCACATCGGGACATGCTGATACCAAGCCGCCTCCTACTACTGGGCGCGTTTACACGACATCTCACGATCAGGCCAACAAGTCTACAGGTACCATCACTGGAATCTTGTATATGTATGGTCAAGCTGCATGTGTTCTGTTTGATACGGGTGCTACTCACTCGATCATTTCTACTGCTTATGCCAAGAATGTTAGGATACTCCCCATGCGACTAGAGAATAGACTCAGTATTTCCACGCCTTTGAGAGACTCTGTACTTGTAACCCATGTGTACAAGAGCCTTCCCCTAGGGTTTGACGACAAGGTTCGTCCTGTTGACGCACTTCCGCTGGACATGAATGATTTTGACATAATTTTGGGCATGGATTGGCTATCTAAGCATCATGCTACCATAGACTTCCATTCATATCGAGTCATTTTCGGTGATGTTAATGCGCCAGAGTAAATTCATAACGGGTTCGTTCTCGGCAGGTCTGTACAAATCATATCAACCCTGCAAGCACGTGCACTACTTTCACATGGTTGCGAGGGTTATCTAGCTACTGTTTATGACATGCATGCTGAATCCCCATCAATTCAGGATCAGCCGATAGTGTCAGAATTTCCAGAAGAGCTTTCGGGCATACCACCTGCACGTGAAGTGGAATTTAATATCGAGCTCATCCCAGGAGCTGAGCCAATTTCTAAGGCTCCTTATCGCATAGCTCCCATAGAGTTAAAGGAGCTGAAGGATCAACTGCAGGAACTTCTGGAACGAGGTTTCATTCGACCGAGTGCATCTCCATGGAGCGCACCGGTCTTATTCGTTAAGAAGAAGGACGACAGTATGCGTCTTTGCATAGACTATCGCGAGCTCAACAAGATTACCATCAGGAATAGGTATCCACTACCGCATATGACGATCTGTTTGACCAACTACAAGGGGCCAAACATATCTCCAAGATTGATCTAAGGTCAGGCTATCATCAGCTCCGGGTTAAGGAGCAGGACATCGCCAAGACTGCTTTCTGTACACGCTATGGCCACTACGAATTTGTAGTCATGCCATTTGGCCTTACCAATGCTCCAGCAGTGTTCATGGATTTGGTGAACAGAATCTTCCTTGAATTTCTGGAAAAGTTTGTCATTGTCTTCATCGATGACATCCTGATTTTCTCTAAATCCAAGGAGGAACACGAAGACCATCTTCGTACAGTACTACAGATTCTTCGCCAGAAGCAGCTGTATGCTAAATTCTCCAAGTGTGAATTCTGGTTAGACAAGGTGGCATTCTTAGGTCACACTGTATCATCAGATGGAATCACTATGGATCCAGCAAAGGTTGAGGCTATTACTAAGTGGCCAAGGCCGACATCAGCGACTGAAGTCCGCAGTTTCCTAGGCTTAGCTGGCTATTACCGTAGGTTCGTGGAGAACTTTTCCCGCCTAGAACTACCATTGACCAAACTGATGTAGAAAAGGGGAGAAATTCGTTTGGACTGAAGAACGAGAGAAGAGCTTTGAAAACCTGAAGTAGAAGTTAGTATATGCACCTATTCTTACTCTCCAATCTGGTTCGGGTGGATTTCAAATCTATAGTGATGCATCGGGGAAGGGACTTGGTTGTGTTCTCATGCAACATGGGAAAGTGATCGCGTACGCTTCACGACAGCTTAAGCCTTATGAGGAAAACTACCCTACGCATGACTTGGAACTTGCAGCAGTTGTGTTTGCATTGAAGATATGGAGGCACTACTTATATGGAGAATCATGTGATATTTTCACGGACCACAAGAGCTTGAAGTATATCTTCACTCAGCGTGAATTGAACATGAGACAGAGGAGATGGTTAGAGCTGTTGAAGGATTATGACATTAATCTACAGTATCATCCCGACAAGGCGAATATAGTAGCATATGCACTTAGCAGAAAGTCCGGAATGATCAACGGCATTGAGATTGACGAGGAAATCATAAGAGACTTGGAGCGACTAGACATAGAAATCATGGTACGTGGACAGCACGGTTACTGGGCTAATCTTGAGTAGAACCCGAGTTACTCTCTAAGATCAAGGAAGCTCATAAAGATGATGGAGAAATCTGGGCGATAATTCAGAATTTGGAGAAGCAGACAGAATTTCGAGTAGATGCAGATGGTATCTTATGGCAGGGCATGAGACTTTGTGTTCCTGATGATCAAGAACTCCGGGAAGCCTTGTTAGCTGAGGCTCATAGCTCCCCATTTTATATCCATTCTGGTTCGACCAAGATGTACCATGACATCAAGCAGTACTTTTGGTGGAGTGGTATGAAACAGGATGTTGCCACTTACGTGTGACAATCCGTCAATTTATGGTTGATATTTTATTCTCAATATTTATTTGAAAACATTATTTTAATGTTACATTATGAACTCACTTATTTTTGGGAAGAAATTTGGATTTAGGTCTTGAAGTAGCATCGACTACGTTTAAACCGGAGGATTCTACGTTACGTGCTTACGTTTACATACACCGTTTTGGTGACAGTCCGACATTTCAGAAAATAAATTTATCCGTAAATATTATTTTTGGATTTCAAATTTGTGTTGGTTCATAAACTCACAAATTTACGAGAAGAGATTAGGACTTACGATTTTAATTTAACGTCCTTTACGACTAAACCGAAAACCTTAGGATTACGTATTTACGTTTTTGAACTCCGTTTTTGATGAGACAATTTTTATTAGATTCGTTTTGTGCCGTTGATTCATAATTTATAAAAACGTTTTTCGTAAAACGACCCGAGGGCACGCAAATCGAGGAAACTAGAATCGAGGAGTACCCGTAAATTAGTGGAGATGAGACAAGTGGGACACTTGTCCCACCCCCACTACTAGATGGCCAAAACAAGCCTTGGTGGCAAGTTTATACACAAACTTGCTACACATGTTAACTTAAGCTTACAATGTAAGCTAAAACTACACAAAACCACTAACCCTTTACCACTAGCTCTCATTCAACACATGCAAAACCACACATTTTCCCTTTCTTCTCTCTAAAAATTCGTCCCATCTCCACCAAGAACACCCTCATTTGATCAATTTAACCACAAACATTTGTTATAATTAACATATGTTAATCTCCATTCAAAGAGATGAAGATTGGTGCAAGTTTTAACATCCAAGGAGAAGTTTTGTTGGTGTCTTGGGGCTGATTTTCCACAAGGAGTTCTTGAAGATAGGTTATCTTGAAGATGGTCTTGGTTTATCACAAGTTTCTCCATCAAAATCCATGTCTTAATCCCAACTTACATCATCTTGGTGGTATAAAGATTGTTCTCCTCATCTTCTGGTTATTTTGATTATGTAATCTTGTAATTTCTTTATTTATGTATATGTATTTGATGATTAAAAATATTATGTGGGGATTTGGTGTTGATAGATTTGATAAACATGGGTAAAAAGATGGAAAACCACATGTAAAATGGTTAAAATCTTGCTAAATATGATGGCTGCATAAAAACAGTAAGTAACCAAAGGTTAAACTGATAAAATGATAAATTAGAATCCATTTACAGTAAGTATAAGATATCATACACATGTGAGAGTTGGCCATGCAATGTAATCATTACAATGAGTGAGATATGATCAAAACAGGATGAGTGTGCTAATCTGAATAAGCTTTTTTGTAGGGACTGTTAAGGCTAGATAAACTTAAAATGAGCAGTAGCTATAATTAAGTTAAATGTAGCACATAATATGAAGATCATGCCATCCAAAAATGAGCTTCTATATCCTTGTAGAACTCAAGATATGGTAAAAATGGTGAAAGTGAAAGTAAAAATCAGATTTTGGAAATTAAAGTATAATAGTATTATATAAGCACTCAAGTAAATATAGTATAAAAAGTGGATTAAAACCCACTAACTTATATATTACATTTATATAAATATGTATAAGGATAAATAAATGGACATTTTATAAAAATGGTAGTTTGATAAGTTTTATAAGTTATAAAACTATAAACATGATTTTTACGCCTTTTCGGCTAATACCGTAAAATTAACGTTTTTGTTAAATAAAACTTAGACAGTTGGACCCGTCTAATGTAAACTTTTATAAACTCATATACTGATATATAAACATATATAACAAGTAAAAACCTATAAAACCCGAACTATATAACATACGGACATTAACGGGCTAAGTTAACGTTATTGGACTAATAATACAATAAAATGGGCAAAAACACTTAAAAACTTATTTATTGGGCTTAACCCATTTGGGCCCAACATGTAAAGTATAAATACTGATAATACAAGTATAAAATGGATTAATACAAGTTAAAGAACTTATAATAAGCTTATTGGACTTAAAACATGTAAATAGGTAAAACTAGTAAACTAGTATAAAAGTTATCAACACATAAACACTAAAATGAGTAAAAGAGAATATGTAAAGCCACTTGATCATCATATATATATATATATATATATATATATATATATATAATCATATGTATACATAATTGTTATTTTTATAAGGTCATTGGACAAGAGTCTAAGACGAGTATTATTTGTCTAGGTTTCCGTGATTGAAGCACGTACCGTACATCCGAATCGCCGATAACCGCCTTTCCCAATCAACGTGAGTTCATAGCCTCACACTATTTTAAATGTTTTTATGAAATGTTTTATAAACCCGCGAGGGAGATAACATGTTAGTTTTTATAAAATAGGACACCATTTGTCCCGATTGTTTGTTTATTGATTTGGACCCGAATGATTGTATGACCCGATTGTATGACCCGATAAATGATTAAAGGACCCGATAGATGAAATAAAATGGATTATTAAAGTTAGGTTATGTCACTAAAAGTCCCATTAGCATGAATTGTGAACTACCGGGATTTGGTAGACGCTTATGCATATAATAGTACTATTTGGGGACGATCACCCCAGTTCACGCCTTGACGGTTGATCCCCGTCGTGCCACATTGATTGGTAAGCGAATTTATGTATGAGAAGATTTCCATAGCGTGACCTTTGTGACGACACGCTAATTTAGATGGGCAAATTGAGTATCGGGTTAGCTACCCGTTTTTTGGTTTAGTAAGGTAACAATGTCATGCGGCTTATAATAATCCAGTTAACGAAATACTACAATACGCACCGAATTATGATGTATTGCCTGACTAGCAATACGGGGTCATACTATAGATATTATGTTCATGTTTTGGTTTTTCATAACCATATTCATATAACGGTTTTTATTTAACTTTATACAACGTCATAAGACGTATTGTATGATGTTTTTACGACATTGGCTCGTATAATGATTTTTAAGGCAAATGCCTATATTATGATTTTCGACAAGGATTTGTATAAAAATAACTTTGGCTATTTTATGGCCTATTACAAAGATTTGTACAAAATGATTTTTGGTAATAATTTTTATACCGATATTATATTGATGGATTTTATTAAACTCTATGAATTCACTCGGCGTTATCGCTGACCTTTTCTTTTAACATGTTTTGTCTCAGGCACTTGAAGGTAATTCTCGGGAAGACAACAAGAATTCATGGCCCGCACTTAAATAACAATTTCCATTCAAATCTTTTGTAAAATTGTATGAAATAACTATGACTTGGGACCGATGTAAATTTGATATTTATGAATGGAAATGCTTTATTATTAAACGACGCGATTCGTATGCGTTGTCTATGATGTGAGTAATGTGCTATCCCGTAACACCAACGAGTCTTCCGCTGTATTGAATTGTATAAATTTGGGGGTGTTACAGTTTGGTATCAGAGCTCTCGTTATAGAGAACGAAAGATTTTTAAAACCAAGATTTTGAATAAAACATTTCAAAATCATTTAACTATAAACATTTTTCTAAAAATGTCTAAAAATCTTTTGACTATAACGGTGCTAAAGAATTCCCGAGTTACCGACAAGGCCAGACTGAGAAGTGTTATTTTAATATATATATAACTTGGATTATATATATATATGATGTAATTTTATTACATGATTGTTTGATGATTATTTTGATATTTATACGAGGTATTTATACGATATAGATTGTCACAAGGAACCCTAAATCCCCTAGTAAATTAACCGAAGCTATTCTCGTAGGAATTCTAGCTATCCTAGATCTAAACCAAGTTGTGGATATTTATGATCCCAACAAATGGTTGATATTCATAGAAATGTAGATATTAGCTGATTGTGATATTAAAGAAGAATTGGCGAGATTAAATCTGATATCGATGTCATGACGATCTTTCCTTATAGAGTGGAGTTTGACAAAACGTTATCACCTGGAAAGATGTCATCTGATTCGTTGTCATCCAATTCTTGAATTGAAATCGAAAGGGTGAATGTTGCACTTGAGGCTGTCATTGGAACCATTACCCAAAAGCCTCATGCACTAATACCTTTCCGAGAAGTCTAATTGAATGTATGAGTCATTTCATACTAGTGACTCATTTGATAATTGTTGTTGTAAGAGCTATAGGATTGGAAATTAAGTGTTGAATCATATCGAGCTTTTATTGCCCTTTTAAGGTTTATAAATAAGGCTGAACGTATTGGAAAATGAGGTAGGATATCGAATTGAGTATAAAATTGGTTAAAACTTGAATAAAGTAAAATTAAACTTGTATGAAATATGAGATTGTTAAGAGGAAGTCGTTAAGTTTTGTGATTGAATTATAAGGTTTTAAATGATTGTTAGTTTGTATTAAGGATTGTTCCTAAGCCATTGTCCACTAACAAGGATGCCCAGAGTCCAAGAAATAAATTGAAGAAATCTTCTTCTGAATTGGGACCAATGGATCTTCCGGGACATATGGAACACCTAATGACTCTTGTAGATTAGTATTCATTGTGGTATCTTTTTAAAAAAAATCCCTAACTTAACTTAGATATCAGTTGGTAGGATGAGTTCTTGGAATTGTATGACATAGTGACACATAATGTGTTACGGTACAATTTGACTTGTTTGTGATTAATGAAAAGACTACCTTTGATTGCTAAATTCTACATGTATCGATGTTATCTATCCTTTATTGCTTCATCCTAATGTTCACATTAGTGATGCAACCATTGAACAAGTACTCATCTTGATTTGAGTTACGTTGTGAATTATTCTTCGTGAGTGCCATCGAGGTCATGAACCTCATAATTAATTGGCTAAGCTCATTTCCTATCATATTGTAGTTAAGATCTTGGTGAACAACTATTCATCACTCTTTTGCAGATCACACATTGTTTTTATAAAGTTAAAACGGTATCCTTTGAGAAAATTTAATTTTCATCACAATAAGGATTATTCAAAGTAAGATTTATAAGTGATTGTTATTGAAATGAAGTTGTTTATAAACCACCTTGGACAACTTAATTGTTTTCATAACAAAGAAAATCTTTGTAAATTATTTTTGATTCTTATTTAAGAATTAAGCATGAAAGTGTTTTTATTATAAACATGATTATAAAATTTTGACGAACTGAGTATTGCATCGTTAATCTTGAAATTGTATATAGTTGCGCGCCTACAGACAATTTGGAATGGACCATGCAAGACTGATTAGTAGTCACCATAAAACTAATGAATCAACACTACATTTTCTTTGAAGATTGTGAAAGATTACAATTTATGAGATCTGCAAGAAGTGAAAAATAGGGACATAATGTTAGGGACACCTACATATGTGCCTGTAGCATCTATTCTTCTGAGTTGAATTTACTCATCTGTGGAATTTGTCTTATTTGACAATTGATATTCCCTTCTTGTCCAATTCTTCCGTGGTGAGATTCTTTGGAAAAGTATCTGATTACCGAGTGTTGATACCCGACTGGATGTATTGACGTCCTTATCATTTCTTATGATTTGATTTCATTTGAATGACCTGGGTAACGATCCGAGGAGCTTTCGAATGCGTACTCAAATTATGAAAACATGGGATATATTCATATTCATTAAATGTTTTCGTCTGTATCTGATTTGAAATTCTCTCGCATAGATTATGCGTTGACCTTACTCTTAAGATGATAGTTGTGTCTCCATATATCCTTGAATTTGTGAAGGATTATGAGTTATTATTAGTCTTTTGAGAAGTTCACATCTTATCGACGGCAATAAAACTGAAAAGTTAGTAATGCCAGTAGAATGGATTGATTGATTATGACATGACGACATTGTCTTAATTGATGGGAACTCGAGTAGAAATTCCCTAAAAGATAAGATGTTGATTATCAAAAGTGATCTAAATAATTCTTGATGGATGACCATATCTTGCATTCAGACTTGAAATTTTACCATGAATGATCGTGAATTAGTCATAGATATTATAATCTAGAAAGAATTTAATATAAATGTATTAAAAGATGTTTATGTTATCTGAACCTTAGGAGATATTTGTTGGTAAATTACCTAGACTTTCGCCATTAAGGCAAGTTGAAATTGGTATTGATTATATTTCCGGTGCTGCACCTGTGGCGTGTGCACTGTACGTCAGCACCATCTGAATTAAAGGAATTACCGTACAACTGAGAGAGTTGTAGGAGAAAGATTTTATTCTACCGAGCTCGTCATCATGAAGAGCTATGGTGTTATTATTCCTTATATTTATAAGATTACTGTGGACTGAGTAAATTGACAATCGAAAACGATATCCATAACTCGAAATGGAAGATTTGTTCGATCATTTACAAGGTTTTAGCGTATGTTTTAAAAATTTGATCCACGTCATGGTTATCATCAACTTCGCATCTGCGGAAAAGATTATCTATTCCAATCACTACATTCAGAACTTGTAATGAACATTATGAGTTTCACGTGATGTTGTTTGGATTGACCAATGCACATGAAGCATTCATAAATTTGGTGAATCTCGTGTGTAGGCTGTAATTTGATAAATTCATGCTTGTGATCATTAAGAATTATTTGTTTATTTATAAGAATAAGAATGAGTTAATAATTATTTATAGATTGCCCTAAATTGGCCGAACAATGAAAACCTGTACCTTGAATATTTAACATCTGATTAACGGCTTAATCCTTTACATGATTTGACCGTGTGATTAATAGAAAATGGAATATATTGACTCTTCAAAAATTGGAATCATTAAGAGTTTGGGTTTTACCAAAAATAAAATGGAAATATGTTTTGACAAATGTTTTAACAAAGGATTTTTAAGGGATTATTCCCTTATACACAAATCATTTAACTAAACTCCTGTTTAAGGGTAAATGTTTGTGTGTGCTTTTAGACAACTTAAGAATAATTTAGGAAACTATATAATTTATGACTTGACATTTGAAACGACACTTTTTGCTTTTTAACTAAGAAAATTTTGACCAAAGTATAATCAAAGATTTTTCAAACATCTACGAATCTTATTAATTATTTTCGATAAATCAGCAAAATCTTGTTAATTAAATTCAAATTTATTTTGAACATTTTTATATAATTGGTCGAACTATGAAATTTAAAATTTTTACGCTTGTCTTTCATAAAAATTGAATATTTATTATTTAGTTACTTGTAATATGTATCGATGCTTTAAACGTCAGATTGAGCAAAACTGATAAAAATGATAGTTGAGACGAAACTAAAACTTAGAAAATATGAAGAAAGAATATCTGAGTGAATTGTGGACATGATAATTATATCATCAGGAGAGGTGAATTCAGATACTGACGCATTATGTAAAAAGAATAAAGAATCAATTAGGACATGCTCCTTAATAATGAAGGTGTAAAATAAATTGCCGAACAATATAAAATAAATGATGTTTGTAAAAAGGATAATATAGATAATAAAAGGGGGTTCATGGCTAATGTGAACCATTAGAATTGAGAAGCCAATGACATTAAATATACAAAGGCCACTTGTGGTTGCCTAAATATGGAGGTTTGTGTGATGTATTCATATTGGAATCTTGTAAGTATAAGTATTCTATTCCTGTCGTTTCTGGTTTAATGTATCTTTAGCTGAAGAAGTTGTACTGATGGCAAATTATGAAGGCAGACACCGCCTCATACATTAGAAAACGTCTAGCTATTGCAAAGGTCATCATCTGAATTTGAATCGATTTGGGTCATCGTCGACAGACTGACCAAATCTGCTAATATCATTCCTGTTAATGATAGATTCTTGATGAAGAAATTGACTCTTTTGTATTTAAAGGAGTTGTGTAAACATAGTGTACCGTATCGATCATCTCTATCAAGATCCTCGTTTCGCATCGAATTTCTAGAGATTTGCTCAGAAGTCATTGGGAACGAATCTTGATGAGAGTACTATGTACCACCCCAATCGAAGGGACGAGGTAAAGTAACGATACAAAATACTATAAGTGCTGTTCTAGGTTTGAATGATTGACCTTTGGTAATAAACCGTATAATTGTTTTCCTTTAGAGAGATTATCCTTGATAATTATCATATTAGGATTGAGATCGAATCTTGTTAGGATCTAAATATTAGAACATCTGTAAGTAGGAGTTGAGATGAAGACACCCGACAAACACCTATTGTGAGTTGGGCATGTCTTTTAGGTTTAAGGTTTCCTATGATGGCGAACCTAACCTTACAAAATACTCGACCCGCGAGACCTGAAACGATTGCTGAAATTAGGATTTGATTATTGACTGCCAGTAGTGGGCAGGAGGTTATGTGAATATGAAATGTAGATCTTGAAGTGCCAGATGGGTAGCGAAGTTATGCCAAAAATTTTAACCATGGAAAAATGAATCAATGATCTAAAAGATCATGGGATATAAGTCCCCGTTGTATGTGACCATTGAGATGATGTAAAAGATTGGTTTGAAAGGCATATAAGCTGGATCTACCCTAGGACTTCAAGAGATGCGTGAATTATGTTTCGTATATCGAACTTGATAAAATACCTATCAAGTGAAAATCTAAATTCTTCTTAGTAAAGTTTAGATCGGCGAAAAGTTGCATTCATCAAAAACCCGTGAACATCATGGATAGAGAAAGTAAGTCAACATTAAGCCTGATCTTATTCCTGTAGTTATGTTCGATAAAACTCGCGTATTGTAATGAATTGCACTTGTGAGAAAAGACCGAATGTGGAGGAAATACTCACATGTATTTAACTCTATAAGAAGCGAGTAGTAAGATGATCTTTGAGGACAAAGATCCTGTTTAGGGGTAAATACTGTGACAATCCGTCAATTTATGGTTAATATTTTATTCTCAATATTTATTTGAAAACATTATTTTAATGTTACATTATGAACTCACTTATTTTTGGGAAGAAATTTGGATTTACGTCTTGAAGTAGCATCGACTACGTTTAAACCGGAGGATTCTACGTTACGTGCTTACGTTTACATACACCGTTTTGGTGACAGTCCGACATTTCAGAAAATAAGTTTATCCGTAAATATTATTTTTGGATTTCAAATTTGTGTTGGTTCATAAACTCACAAATTTACGAGAAGAGATTAGGACTTACGATTTTAATTTAACGTCCTTTACGACTAAACCGGAAACCTTAGGATTACGTATTTACGTTTTCGAACTCCGTTTTTGATGAGACAATTTTTATTAGATTCGTTTTGTGCCGTTGATTCATAATTTATAAAAACGTTTTTCGTAAAACGACCCGAGGGCACGCAAATCAAGGAAACTAGAATCGAGGAGTACCCGTAAATTAGTGGAGATGAGACAAGTGGGACACTTGTCCCACCCCCACTACTAGATGGCCAAAACAAGTCTTGGTGGCAAGTTTATACACAAACTTGCTACACATGTTAACTTAAGCTTACAATGTAAGCTAAAACTACACAAAACCACTAACCCTTTACCACTAGCTCTCATTCAACACATGCAAAACGACACATTTTCCCTTTCTTCTCTCTAAAAATTCATCCCATCTCCACCAAGAACACCCTCATTTGAACAATTTTAACCACAAACATTTGTTATAATTAACATATGTTAATATCCATTCAAAGAGATGAAGACTGGTGCAAGTTTTAACATCCAAGGAGAATTTTTGTTGGTGTCTTGGGGCTGATTTTCCACAAGGAGTTCTTGAAGATAGGTTATCTTGAAGATGGTCTTGGTTTATCACAAGTTTCTCCACCAAAATCCATGTCTTAATCCCAACTTACATCATCTTGGTGGTATAAAGATTGTTCTCCTCATCTTCTTCTTATTTTGATAATGTAATCTTGTAATTTCTTTATTTATTTATATGTATATGATGATTAAAAATATTATGTGGGGATTTGGTGTTGATAGATTTGATAAACATGGGTAAAAAGATGGAAAACCACATGTAAAATGGTTAAAATCTTGCTAAATATGATGTCTGCATAAAAACAGTAAGTAACCAAAGGTTAAACTGATAAAATGATAAATTAGAATCTATTTACAGTAAGTATAAGATATCATACACATGTGAGAGTTGGCCATGCAATGTAATCATTATAATGAGTGAGATATGATCAAAACAGGACGAGTGTGCTAATCTGAATAAGCTGTTTTGTAGGGACTGTTAAGGCTAGATAAACTTAAAATGAGCAGTAGCTATAACTAAGTTAAATGTAGCACATAATATGAAGATCATGCCATCCAAAAATGAGCTTCTATCTCCTTGTAGAACTCAAGATATGATAAAAATGGTGAAAGTGAAAGTAAAAATCAGATTTTGGAAATTAAAGTATAATAGTATTATATAAGCACTCAAGTAAATATAGTATAAAAAGTGGATTAAAACCCACTAACTTATATATTAAATTTATATAAATATGAATAAGGATAAATAAATGGACATTTTATAAAAATGGTAGTTTGATAAGTTTTATAAGTTATAAAACTATAAACATGATTTTTACGCCTTTTCGGCTAATACCGTAAAATTAACGTTTTTGTTAAATAAAACTTAGACAGTTGGACCCGTCTAATGTAAAATTTTATAAACTCATATACTGATATATAAACATATATAACAAGTAAAAACCGATAAAACCCGAACTATATAACATACGGACATTAACGGGCTAAGTTAACGTTATTGGACTAATAATACAACAAAATGGGCTAAAACACTTATAAACTTATTTATTGGGCTTAACCCATTTAGGCCCAACATGTAAAGTATAAATACTGATAATACAAGTATAAAATGGATTAATACAAGTTAAAGAACTTATAATAAGCTTATTGGACTTAAAACATGTAAATAGGTAAAACTAGTAAACTAGTATAAAAGTTATCAACACATAAACACTAAAATAAGTAAAAGAGAATATGTAAACCCACTTGATCATCATATATATATATAATCATCATATGTATACATAATTGTTATTTTTATAAGGTCATTGGACAAGAGTCTAAGATGAGTATTATTTGTCTAGGTTTCCGTGATTGAAGCACGTACCGTACATCCGAATCGCCGATAACCGCATTTCCCAATCAACGTGAGTTCATAGCCTCGCACTATTTTAAATGTTTTTATGAAATGTTTTATAAACCCGCGAGGGAGATAACATGTTAGTTTTTATAAAATAGGACACCATTTGTCCCGATTGTTTGTTTATTGATTTGGACCCGAATGATTGTATGACCCGATTGTATGACCCGATAAATGATTAAAGGACCCGATAGATGAAATAAAATGGATTATTAAAGTTAGGTTATGTCACTAAAAGTCCCATTAGCATGAATTGTGAACTACCGGGATTTGGTAGACGCTTATGCATATAATAGTACTATTTGGGGACGATCACCCCAGTTCGCGCCTTGACGGTTGATCCCCGTCGTACCACATTAATTGGTAAGAGAATTTATGTATGAGAAGATTTCCATAGCGTGACCTTTGTGACGACACGCTAATTTAGATGGGCAAATTGAGTATCGGGTTAGCTACCCGTTTTTTGGTTTAGTAAGGTAACAATGTCATGCGGCTTATAATAATCCAGTTAACGAAATACTACAATACGCACCGAATTACGATGTATTGCCTGACAAGCAATACGGGGTCATACTATAGATATTATGTTCGTGTTTTGTTTTTTCATAACCATATTCATATAACGGTTTTTATTTAACTTTATACAACGTCATAAGACGTATTGTATGATGTTTTTACGACATTGGCTCGTATAATGATTTTTAAGGCAAATGCCTATATTATGATTTTCGACAAGGATTTGTATAAAAATAACTTTGGCTATTTTATGGCCTATTACAAAGATTTGTACAAAATGATTTTTGGTAATAATTTTTATACCGATATTATGTTGGGGTTTACTTCGTTCCAACAGGGTGAAGATAATCAATAGCCTAACTACGTACCAATGAATGGTTACCGGATATCTCTTGGAGTCGTGTAATCACTTTCCAAAGAAGATTATTCGACCCTATGCCTGGGTTAACACGAATACCTCCTTGGGATAAAACCAAGAGTTAGTTCTTGTTTTAGGCACAAATCAAGAACTCTATGCGTTTCTGTGTTTCTTGTTTCTGTATTTCATCATGCAAAATATGATCACTATTTATAGTGATCCTATTCCTTTAAGGAATGTAACTCCTAGTCAAAGGTATTAAGAGCATTAATCGGCCTATTAAACTCATAATAACCTTAATAAAGCATGGTGGTTACATGACCAGAAATCTGGTCATCAAGTCAATATTCAACCCTCATTAACTGGTCAAAGAGGTTACAAAGACTTTGTGCATCACCAGGAGCAACGTCCTAACCAGGAGCAGCATCCTGACCAGGAGCAGCTTCCTGACCAGGAGCAACTTCCTGACCAGAAGCAACTTCCTGACCAGAAGCAACTTCCTGACCAGGAGCAGCTTCCTACTGATATCACAACCACTATATTGAGTCCAGGGAGGTAAGGGACTTAATGGGTGTACACTCCGTACCTCCAAACCCATTTACAAGTATTACCCATTTCCACAATTGCACTAAATTTCCAACAATCCTCCCCAATTTAGTACAATTCCTTTTTGCATGAAAATCAACTTTAACAAAACCAGTGCATAAATGAAAATGTCCTGAGGATTGAATTTCCATCTTAGTACATCACTCCAATATTCGAGAATCAGGGTGTTCTAAGAATTGAACCCTTCAACTACTTTGAACACCTGAAGATAACATACACCCAAGTTTTCAAACACTTAAAACGCTCCTGACACCATACAAGCCATGTGTCCATATCCAATTCATAAATGTTGTAAGAGCCAAAGTCCATGCTCCTTGAGGCGGCGAAACCTCAACATTTACATAGGTGGTTCCTCTTTAGTTCATGCTCCTGCTTAAGCACTTTTTCAAAGAAATTAACCATTAAGAAGTTTATAACTTCATCCTCCTTTCAGCAGGTACAAGCACATCCTTGGGATGATCTACATGTGCTTCAGTGCCCTGAATGTTCAGCTTTCCACATTGAACTCAGCTCCCAAGTTTCCTCAGGAGGGAGTTGGGTGTCCTAGCATTCAGTGACTAGAGTGGACTTTTAAGCCCATCCCTTTACCAGACTTTATAACCAAGTCTCTAGCCAATCCCTTCGTCAAGTGATCAGCTAAGTTTTGTTGAGACCTCACAAACTCTATTGAAATCACCCCATTCGTGATCAACTCACGAATCATGCTATGTCTAACACCTAGGTGTCTAGACTTGCCATTGTACATCTGGCTATATGCCTTAGCCAATGTAGCTGCACTATCACAACGGATAGAAATGGGTGCCATAGGTTTGACCCACAATGGAATCTCAAGAAGCAAGTTTCTCAACCATTCAGCCTCTTTACCAGCAGCTGCTAGAGCCACAAATTCAGATTCCATTGTTGAACCAGTAATGCAAGTTTGCTTCTTGGATGCCCAAGAAATTGCACCACCACCAAGAAGGAATACCCAGCCACTTGTGGATGAATTATCCTCGGTATTGCTGATCCAACTTGCATCAGTGTAACCTTCCAACACTGAAGGATATCCAGTATAAGACAAACAATAATCCATTGTTCCTTTCAAATACTTCAGTACCCTCTTATTTGCTTGCCAATGCTGAGTACCAGGATTACTAGTATACCTACTCAGTTTACCCACAGCAAATGCAATGTCAGGCCTAGTACTAGTCATGGCATACATCAAGCAACCAATAACCCTAGAATACTCAAGCTGGGAGACAGCCTGACCATTGTTAGGCATTAGTTTCTCACTTGTATCCATAGGTGTACTTACTGGAGTACAATCAAAGTGATTGAATTTCTTTAGCACCTTCTCAATGTAATGAGACTGAGAAATTACAATACCATCACTTTCATGTTTAATCCTTATGCCAAGGATAACATCAGCCTCCCCCATGTCTTTCATGGAGAACTTTGATGACAAAAAATCCTTTGTCTGATCAACCTTAGCTTGGTCAGTACCAAAGATTAACATGTCATCAACATATAGGCAAATGATGACTCCTTTACCAGATTCATCAAATTTGCTATATACACATTTGTCAGCTTGGTTAAGTGAATAACCATTAGACAAAACCACTTCATCAAATTTCTGGTGCCATTGCTTAGGTGCCTGCTTTAGTCCATATAAGGACTTAATCAGTTTACACACCTTACCTTCATGACCAGGCATGATGAAGCCCCGAGGTTGGTTCATATAAACCTCCTCATCCAACTCACCATTCAAGAATGCTGTCTTCACATCCATCTGATGAATAATCAGATTGTGAATACTTGCTAGAGCAAACAGCATTCTTATGGTACTGATACGTGCTACTGAAGCATAAGTATCAAAATAGTCTATCCCTGACTTTTGTTTAAAGCCCTGAATGACTAACCTTGCCTTGAACTTTTCAACAGTTCCATCTACCTTCATTTTCCTTTTGAAAATCCATTTGTTACCAAGTGGATGGCAACCAGGAGGTAGATCAACCAACACCCAAGTGTTGTTGCCCATGATGGAGTCCATCTCATCATTGATTGCTTCTTTCCAGAAAGCAACATCCTGGGACTTCATTGCTTCATCAAATGTTTTGGGATCATCCTCAACATTAAAGCAATAGTAGAATTGGTCAGAGACCTCATCTCTTGTACCTTCAACTAAGTATAGTTGAAACTCAGGCCCAAAATTCCTTGGAGTCCTATGCCTTGTGCTTCTTCTAAGCTCAGGCTTAGGTTGCTGAACCACAACCTCATCAGTGACCCTTTCAGGTTCCACTGAAACACCAGTGTCCTCAGCTCCTATAGGAGTCCTAAGGCTTGGTCTAGGGACTGATGAGAACCTAGTCTCATCAAAGTTAGCATCCCTTGATTCAATGATTGAGTTTATTGAAACTGAATCATTAGGTTCAATAACATAGAACCTATAAGCCTTGGAATGCTCAGCATATCCAACAAAGATGCATTCAATGCCTCTTTCACCCAAGGTTTTCACCTTTGGATCAGGGAGTCTTACAACAGCCCTACAACCCCAAACTTTGAGGTAGTTCAAGTTTGGTTTCCATTTAGTCCAGAGTTCATAAGGGGTAATCCTGTTCCTTTTATTAGGAACCCTATTTAATAAATAGCAAGCTGTTAACATAGCTTCTCCCCAAAACCCTTGACTCAGTCCTGAGTAGGACAACATGGAGTTAACCATCTCTTTTAGTACTCTATTTTCCTTTCTGATATACCATTTTGTTGTGGAGTATAGGGGGCAGTTGTTTCATGGATTATTCCAACAGACTGAAAATACTGAGTATTCATGTACTCACCTCCCCTATCAGTCCTAAATCTTTTGATTTGGACTCCTTGTTGTAATTCAACTTCAGTTTTAAATACTTTAAATTTATCTAATGCTTCATCCTTAGTATGTAACAAATAGACATAACAAAACCTAGAAGCATCATCAATAAATGTTACCAAGTATTTCTTATTCCCTAATGAGGGAGTAGCATGCAAATCACATAGATCACTATGGATTAGCTCCAAAACTGTAGTTTCACGTTTTACATCCTGAAATGGTTTCTTAGTAATTTTGTTCAGCATACAAGTCTGACACTTATCAGTGTCCATGTCAAAAGCTGGAATTAACCCATCCTTAGACATATCTTGCATCCTCTTATAGTGGACATGGCTATTCTAGCATGCCATAGTGATGAATCATTCAGTTTAGTGGTAGTCATCAGGACAGAATCAACATTTATACTAGAATCAATATTAAGACGGAACATTTGATTACTCAAATAGCCAAAACCAATAAACACACCATGTTTTGATAAAACAAATTTATTAGATTCAATCACTTGTTTATAACCACAATTATTCAAAACACTACTAGAAACCAAGTTCTTCCTAATATTAGGAACATGCAAAACATTAAACAAAGAAACAATCTTTCCAGAACTAAATTTAAGATCTACACAACCACGTCTATGCACTAGGGCTGTTGACTCATTTCCCATGTGAAGAATAGATCCATCATTCATTGACTCATAAGTCTTGAACCAGCATCTATCTTTACACACATGTACTGTTGCTCCAGAGTCAACCCACCACGCAACATCATCATCCTGCACAAAGTAAGCTTCAGATACATATGTAACATAATAAATCTGGAGAGATTCATTAAACATATTCTGACCTTTTGTGCCTGATCCATTAGCTTGGTTGCCAATGCTAACACCTTTGCAATCACTTTTGAAGTGTCCAGGTTTCCCACACTTCCAACAAGCCACTGATGACTTCTTGTTAGGATTAGCTTTGGTGTTATCCTGATGCTTACGTTTGCCCTTGTTGTCATTGTACCTGGTGGAGTTGTTATGCTCCACCATATTGACAACAGATGAACCAGCAACATTGTTGCTCTTTGGCTTATCACTTTCATGCACCCTGAGGGATTCCTCAATGCGCAAATGACTGCCCAACTCAACAAGAGTTAACTCCTCCTTCTTATGTTTCAAGGTGTGCTTGAAATCTTTCCAAGAAGGAGGTAGTTTGTCAATGACACACGAGACCTGAATGGTCTCATCCATGTTCATTTTATGTTGTGTAAATCTGCCAAGTATTCCAAGAAGTTCATTGTATTGTTCCATGACTGGTCTTGAATCAGTCATTTTGTAATTTGTGAAATCACTCACAAGGAACTTCTTACTTGATGCATCCTCAGCCATATATTTGGCTTCCAAGGAATCCCATAGTTCTTTAGCAGATTCAACATTTTGGTAAATATCAAATAAAGAATCAGACATACCATTGAGAATTATGTCGCGACATACATAATCATCATTCTCCCATTTGCTCCTTTTCCTCAGTTCCTCCAAAGTAGCATCATCACCACCATCAGGAATAGGAGTAGTCAGCAAGTACACCACGTTCATGGTAGAAAGAAGAAAGTGCATCTTCTTCTGCCATCTCCTAAAATCAACCCCTTCAAACTTGTCCAGTTTGGAGAAGTTAGCCACCATATGCTTCATTGCCGCCGCCATTGATTATCACAAGATAATCTTCTTTGATTGTTGGGGTTTACTTCGTTCCAACAGGGTGAAGATAATCAATAGCCTAACTACGTACCAATGAATGGTTACCGGATATCTCTTGGAGTCGTGTAATCACTTTCCAAAGAAGATTATTTGACCCTATGCCTGGGTTAACACGAATACCTCCTTGGGATAAAACCAAGAGTTAGTTCTTGTTTTAGGCACAAATCAAGAACTCTATGCATTTCTGTGTTTCTTGTTTCTGTATTTCATCATGCAAAATATGATCACTATTTATAGTGATCCTATTCCTTTAAGGAATGTAACTCCTAGTCAAAGGTATTAAGAGCATTAATCGGCCTATTAAACTCATAATAACCTTCATAAAGCATAGTGGTTACATGACCAGAAATCTGGTCATCAAGTCAATATTCAACCCTCATTAACTGGTCAAAGAGGTTACAAAGACTTTGTGCATCACCAGGAGCAACGTCCTAACCAGGGCAGCTTCCTGACCAGGAGCAGCTTCCTGACCAGGAGAAACTTCCTGACCAGAAGCAACTTCCTGACCAGAAGCAACTTCCTGACCAGGAGCAGCTTCCTACTGATATCACAACCACTATATTGAGTCCAGGGAGGTAAGGGACTTAATGGGTGTACACTCCGTACCTCCAAACCCATTTACAAGTATTACCCGTTCCCACAATTGCACTAAATTTCCAACATACTATATTGATGGATTTTATTAAACTCTATGAATTCACTCGGCGTTATCGCTGACCTTTTCTTTTAACATGTTTTGTCTCAGGTACTTGAAGGTAATTCTCGGGAAGACAACAAGAATTCATGGCCCGCACTTAAATAACAATTTCCATTCAAATCTTTTGTAAAATTGTATGAAATAACTATGACTTAGGACCTATGTAAATTTGATATTTATGAATGGAAATGCTTTATTATTAAACGTCGCGATTCGTATGCGTTGTCTATGATGTGAGTAATGTGCTATCCCGTAACACCAACGAGTCTTCCGCTATATTGAATTGTACAAATTTGGGGGTGTTACATTACGTCTCCAAATGTCTTACCTGCCAGTAGGTTAAGATCGATCATCAGCGATTTGGCGGTCTTCTTCAACCGTTAGATATTCTAGAGTGGAAGTGGGACAAAATCACCATGGATTTTGTTACTGGTCTTCCGCTAACCAAGAGGAAGCACGATGCAATTTGGGTTATCGTAGATCGACTTACCAAATCAGCTCATTTCTTACCGATCCGCAAGGAGGATTCGGTCAGTAAACTCGCCAATACTTATAGAAGGGAGATCATGAGACTCCACAGTGCTCCATCCAGCATCGTCTCAGACAGAGATCCTCGATTCACTTCGCGATTCTAGAGAAGTCTGCAGAAAGCTTGGGGTACACAACTTAAGCTTAGCACGGCTTTTCATCCTCAAACAGACGGGCAGTCAGAGCGAACGATTCAGACATTAGAAGACATGTTGAGGTCATGTGCGTTGGAATGGACGGGTGATTGGGAATTTATATCTGTTTGGTAGAGTTTGCATACAACAACAGTTGGCACGCAAGTATCAAGTGTGCTCCTTTCGAGATGTTGTATGGCAGGAAGTGTCGCGCCCCAATCTGCTAGAATCATGTTTGCGAGCGAACACTTGAAGGGCCAGAAATCATAGAGCTGACTAATGAGAAGGTCGTAGTAGCTAAGCAAAAATGGAAGAAGCACGATCACGTCAGAAGAGCTACGCAGACAAGAATCGTAGAGACTTACATTTTAACGTAGGAGATCACGTTTTCCTTAAAGTTTCGCCGACACGTGGTGTTAGACGTTTTGGAATTAAAGGGAAGCTCATTCCTCGATTCATCGGATCGTTTGATATCATTGAACTAGTCGGTGAAGTATCTTACCGTTTAGCGTTACTTCCGCAACTTTCTCATGTACACAATGTGTTTCATGTGTCCTTACTTAGAGGGTACCACTATCATCCCCTTCACATAGTTCAGTATCCACTGGAACAGATTCGTGAAGATCTCACTTTAATAGAAGAACCCGAACGAGTTCTTGACAGACAAGAACGACTCATGAGAAGGAAGATGATTCCATTCATCAAAATCCTTTGGAGGGATCATACCGAGCGGGAAGCCACTTGGGAAACAGAGGAGTCTACCCGGGCTTCTTACCCTCATTTCATATTTTGAATTCGGTTATGTTCTCCTTTTCCAGTTTAATTTATCTATAATTCGGGGACGAATTATTCTTTTTAGGTGGGAAGAGTTGTAAAACCCGCATGCTTTTACCATGAATAGTACCCTTACGATAGTACGTACATGATTAAAACTTTCCTTTTATAGCACGTTTACGTTTCATGAACAATAATTACAAGTATTACGTACGTGTTATAACACGATAAGTATTTATTACGTATTAACACACGATAATTATTCAATAATAATTATAATCATGAACATACGAACATGAGATCACAAACGTAAATTAATCACGAGCTAATAATACGTATGTATGTATATTTATTACGAGCAGAAATAAATATATTAAGTCACGAACGGTTACTAATAAAATCACGTAAAATACGAACACGAGAACACACTATTATTTTAGACACGGAAAATGTTCGGGTTACCCCTTTATGGGTCCCATACCCGCGGCTACACCAAGACAAAAGGGCCAAGCCCATAATTTTTACTAAACATGGAATTTAAAGAAAAGTTATTTTCATTTAACAAGATTTAGAAAATATTAAAAACCCTAAAATCCTTTTCTTCTTCCTTTGGTTCTTTAGCCGCCGGGTTTAGCATCACCACAAGGGTGATTCTGTTTGATTTTGGTCTTTGATTATTGAAAGGATCATTCGTGTGTTCATCCTCTTTGATTCACGTGATTGGTATAAACTCTAATCTCTTTTATTCTATGTTTTTGATTTCTTAATCACATAAAATCATACATGTTTTTATAAACAAGATATAAACATGTTAATAATCATGGGGTTTAAATCAATTTAGGGTTAAGGGGTGTTTGTTTGTTGTGGCCGACGCCTAACCGAGCCCCAAGGGGGTCTCGGCTTGGGTTTACTCGCACCACCGAGACCACATGGTCTCGATTTGGTGGTGATGGTGTCACGGCAGCAGCAAGGCAAGGGGAAACCCCGACCTAGGTCGGGGTATGGTGATGTTTACAGGTCCGGTTCATGGGTTTTAATCACGGGTCCGGTTCACACATGTTTAGAATAAAAACACGATTCGGTTCATGAGTTGTTTTTCAAGGTTTATTATATTTACAAGTTATATTATTTTACAAGATTTAAATTAAATTAATTAAAAGCATGAACATGATTAATTTAATTTACATGACTTAGTGATTAATTTTATTATTAATTCATGAATTTTAACCTAAGTATTTATCTTTTAATTAGACTATATAATTAATTAATTATTAAAACCATGACTTATAATTAATTAATTTACATAACTTAGGTTATATTATTAATAAATAATAATGCATGTTTTAACCTAAGTATTTATTTTACCTTTATTTATAACCTATAGTTTATTTAATTTACATGAAATAATTAATAAACTATACTATATAATCACATGACTTAGAATAATAATCAGTAAACACTTAAGCTTATATAATTAGCTTAATTATCCAGCTTATATCTAATTATGGAAACTTTCTATTTTTAGAAACTTATTTAATTAAGGCAGCTGATCTATTTATGGAAACTTTCTGTTTTTAGAAACTTATCTGTTTTAAGCAGTAATTCTATTTCTAGAAAATTTCTATTTAGGAAACTTTCTATTTTTGGAAACTTTCTAATTTTAGAAACTTTCTATTTTTGGAAAATTTCTATTTTTTTGGAAACTTTCTATTTTTGGTAACTTTCTATTTTAGGAAACCTACTATTTTTAGAAAGTTACTTATTATTACACAACAAGTATAATAATACATGAAATACAAGTAATACTTAATCAGAATAGACATAATATATGATAAACACAGTATAAAGCTTATATCAGTAAAACATGACATGAACATATAAAACAAGCTAAGACATGATATAAAAACAGTTACGTACTCAGTAATCAGATACTTATACACGTATGTATTTATGTAGCATTAGTGATACCGAAGTAGGACTCTCTTCCGTTCGTCTTCTTCGTTCACTGGACATAAGGTACGGATTCTCCGTCCTTTCAGTATGGACATTCTTTCCTTATTAGGATTTCCCGTATGCAGCCAACTGTTTTCCCTAGTATAGGTTTTATATGTTTTTGAATTACTTATGTTTAATTAGAATACCTAAAGCCATATACATGCATGACCAGTTTCACCTAGTTATGGAGGTACCATAAACATAACACTGGAGGCACCAATGTTATGACTTCACCATGGCGGAGTGATAGCTCGTGACGTCCCTTTCAGCTTTTGGCCATTTATTATATTATCAGGTGGGGCGTATCGGTGCATCCTAGTTACATTTTTTTAGAAGATTACCTAGTGTGAATGTGGTGTGTTCCTTGCATCCTTCACAAGGAGCTGATCCCTCCTACCCAAAACCAGTATATTAAATTAGAGGCAGCCCCTCTAATTTGCATGACGAGGTCACCCCTCCAAGTATTCATACACGTTGATATTTCATGACATATATTGGCTAATGGTAAATATATTAACTAGTTTTTACAAGATAAACATAAGGCTTTCAAACTATAAAACCAGTTTTACTAAGATATAACCAGGTTATCCAGGACTTAGTTTCTTCCGCTGTTTCATGTTTATATGCTTATGTTATTCATGCTATACTTGTATATCCGTGCACTGAGCGTATTGCTCAGCCGTTTTCCTTTTCATGTTCCCAAAACGGTAGGTACTCAGGGACGCTCGTAGACTTTAAGCGTACGTGCATATGGATTGGAAGCTTTCTTAGCCTTCTTTACTTTATGCATTTTTCTATACTTTGATACTCATTTCCATGGACATTGTTTAGTCCTTTCATTTACAGTACTTATGTTTGTGTGTGATGAGTTCTACTTTTGGACTATCGATGTTTGATTCTGGTATTTCCTTTATAGTCATGTAATGTTTAGACATTTATCCTTGTATGCTTTGATGACACGCCATAATCACGCGTGACATTCCATTTATCAAAATGCGATGTTACATATTATGTTTGCTGTGTGTGCCTGTTCAAGGTTTCAAGTCAATCCAAAGGTGTCACATCTACATGTTGTGAAAAGGATTTTTAAGTATCTTAAAAGTCAACCTAATTTAGGATTATGGTATCCTAGAGATTCAACATTTGATTTGGAAGCCTACTCAGATAGTGATTATTCTGGAGCTAATCATGATAGGAAATCCACAACACGAGGTTGTCAATTCCTAGGCAGAAGACTCATATCATGGCAGTGTAAGAAGCAAACCATTGTTGCTACTTCTACAACTGAAGCTGAATATGTAGTTGCTGCTCATTGCTGGGGATAAGTACTTTGGATTAAAAACTAGTTGTTAGACTATGGTTTCAACTTCATGAACACCAAGATCTATATTGATAATGAAAGTACTACTTACATTGTCAAGAATCCAGTATTTCACTCCAAGACCAAGCACATTGAGATAAGACATCACTTTATATGAGATGCTTATGACAAAAAGCTTATTCAGGTTTTGAAGATCCATACAGATAACAATGTAGCTGATTTATTAACCAAGGCATTTGATGCAAAGAGATTTGAGTTCTTGGTAACACATATTGGTATGCTCAACCAATAACTGCTGCATACGTTAAGGGGAGGTATCAACTGTACAATTTTATGCTAAAATTATTGTATAGTGTTTGTTTTTGTGTTTTTGATGTGATTGCAGGTTAGTAGATTAAGATAAAAGAGGTTACAATGATAGTGAAATGCATGAACCGGTGAAAGTTTTGAGGTACCGTGTTGGAACCAAGTACCGCTAGGCATATTTGAAGTACCGTGTATGTTCCATGTACCGCTACGTAACCGTTGTACCGTTGAGGGTCTCTTTTATAAATTTGGCGGTTTCTTCGCGCTTGGGTTTGTTATTTACATAAACACTAACTCCAATTATACAATTGATTTACCTAATCTTTTATTCTTATACCTTGATTCTACAACCTTCTTTCTAAACTTTGACCATCAAAAATACTAACGCCTACTCTACAAGTGATCTCTAAGCACAACCAGGTTGCTGATCTTATTCAGAATGATGATTCTATTGGTTTTCATGAGGTACTTGGCTTTCTCTCTCGAAGTCATGTACGTATTGCGCTTACTATAAGTCTTGTTGTCTTCCATAATTTTGGAATACTGCTGTTTTAGGTACTCGTCATGATCAACCTTGCATAAGGGCTAGGGTTAATAATAGAAATATCTATGTGAGGTACTATTAAGGGTTAGTTTAAGACTTGATGATGCTAATGGAATTAGTATGTTGACTAACACAGAGATACATGATGGCCTTGCATCCATGGGTTATCAGGGTGGTAGGGAAAGTCTCACATTCTTTAAAGGTTTATTTTCACCACAATGGAAATTACTTTTTCATGCCATTATCCACTATTTAAGCTCAAAGAGTACATCTTTTGATCAAATCCTTGTTGCTTTGGCATCAGCTGGTATTTGTCTAGCAAATAACAAAGTCTTTAATTTTTCAAGATTAATCTTTGAAGGCATGACTAGGAATTTGGAAGGGTTTTAAAAGTTTTTAATGTATCCAAGATTCATTCAAGCTTTATTTAATGACCAAATCCCTAACCTACCAGAATTGACAAATACGTGGGATGTTCCTACTTTTACAAAGAGAACTTTCTATTTCTTGACCAAACCAGGAAGTGCTTTTACAGGAACTGTTACACCATTATTTGCAAATATGTTAGACCAACCAACCAATCAAGAAGGTGAGGAACCTAGCTCAGCTAGTGCTTCTCAGCAAACTCCTTCTCACTAGAGCCCCTAATCATCTGAAGATTTACAATCTTCTTCTCATCATGATGGTAATCAACCAAATTCTGATGAGATGATCCACACACCTGCTGCTTCAATTGCTGCTAGTGGTTCTCCACAGGCAACAACAACAGAGGTGGTGGATGTTGTAAATTTAACTGCTTTGTGCACAAGCTTGTCCAAACAGGTACATGTTTTGCAAAAAGAAAAGCTTGCTTAGGATAAGAGAATTACTGAATTGGAAGCCAACTTAACAAAGCTAAGGAATAAAGTCACTTCTTGGATGAGGCAACACATGGTAATTCAGAGAGCTGCTCTTAATAAGCAAAGGTTCAGAAACTTCAAGAAGAAGCAACTGAATGCAACCAAACAGGGGAGGAATGATGAAGAACAAGAACCTTCTTCTGATATTCATACAAGGATCTCTGGCAATGACATCAATTTTGAAGCTGATGACGACATTGAAATTTTGAAGATGTTGATGGCATAGAGAATGATGTGGATAATGCAACTTTGGAGCATAAAAATATGGAGCTTCAACATGAGGAACCACAAACTGCTCAAGAGGAACCACAACCAGAAATATTGGTAACTCAACCACAACCTCCATCACCACAACTACAAGAAAATTGGAGTAGTTTTTATGAGAAGCTAGAGGAAATAACTATTAAGTTTCCTATGTCTTCAACTCGACCACAAAGACAATTTTGGTTTCATGAGAAACAGTCTTTCTAAGTACTGTCAAGATCAAGAATGAATGTTGAATCAGAAAAGACTGAGGAGTTAGAAATTGAGAAGACAGATTCCAACAGAGAAAAAGTATCTAGAGATACTTTGGTGATACAAGAAAGAAGTGTGTCTAATACTGGTGAAGTAAATACTGCTGAAACACCAAGTACTACTCAACTAACTGCAAGTACTGCTGGTGAAAAAGCTTCACTACCTTCTTCTAAAGAAAGTCAAACTCCATCTTTTGGAGAAGATGAGACTTTAGCACAATTACTTCTTGATCTCAGAGAAAAGAGCTCAGCTGAGAAAGCAAGACAAGCAGAAGCAGATATGAAGACACCACAAGAAATTCTTGCCATTGAAGAAGATGATAAAGGGAAGAAAATTCAAGCTTCACAGCCCACTATAAAAGGTATTATCATTCAACAACAATCCAATGAAGATGAATAAAGAAGATCTTCAAGATTATTGAAGAAATTACCTAAGATAAATCCAAAGGATAAGGGGAAAAAGAAATTACAATCTGAATCTGAAGATGAAAGTGATTCAGATGATGATACAAGCAAAGTCATGAACATATTTCATTAATTGGAGCATGATGAAGAGGTATCTCTCAGACTACAAGCACAATTGTGTGATGAGGAGTTACAAGAAGAACTTGCAGCAAAGTAACAATTGCTTGAAGCCCAAAGAGTGCAGCAAGAATGGAACATAGCAGAATATGAAAGGATTCAGGCTGAACTAAAGGCAAGTGGACTTCTTGTAGAATCCTTAGTAGCTGAAGAAAGGGATGCTTATGATGAAGAAGAAAATGATAAGTTGATTAATGATTTGGTAAGGGGGCAACATAGATTATTTATAGAAAAGAGAAGAAGAGAAAGAGTTAAGCCTCCAACTACTATGCAAATCAGGAATCAGATGATGTCTTACCTCAAGAAAGTTAAACATTTCACCCATGCTCAATTGGCCATAAAGAGTTTTGATGAAGTACAGGCTTTGTATGTACAACACAAGAGGAGCAAATTGAATTTTGTTGAGATTGGATCCGAAAAGAATAAAAAGGCCATTGAAGATGTCCAAAAGCATCTCCAATAACAAAGACAATTTGAAAGTACCCCCAAACTTGATGCAAGTACTGCTAGACAGAAAGAAGCATTTCCACCTATCAAGACTACATATGCTAGAAAGAAGAAAAGGGTGACAAAAGTTTCAAAATAAGCAAAGACTAATCAAGGGATGAATGAGGGAAATACAGCTCATTGTGTTGAAAAAGAGACTGAAAATGTACAAGCAGTACATAGAGTCAACAGTACTTGAAGGAACAGTACATACTGATTTGGAGGAGGGATCAATTGAGTTTGAAGGAACCTCCAAAGGTATTAAAAGGAGAGATCAAACAAGAAAAAGCAAGAAGCCAAGAAAAAGGTAAAGTCTACAAATCAAGATAGTGATGATGATGAAAGTTGTAGAAAGCACTTGAAGATAGTCAAATTTGAAGATCAATGTATTGACACAGAAATCTTTGGAAAGAAGTCATCAATCATAAGATAGACAGGTGCTATGAAACAAGGATTATAAATTCATGGAATAACTAGATCAGATGGAACATTTAGGATGTTCAGATTACTAGAAAATATTCTACATATCCTTACAGACAAGATATTCAAGACCTTAACAGATTCGTTCAAGGAGGAAATGAAGGTTAAGAAGAAACATCACTATTGAGAAATGAATTGAAGGTCATGTATGAGCCATATAACAATGATCAACAAATGTTGAAGGACTTAAAGAATTAAGTTCCTACTTACTGGAGATATTATAGATCATGTGGCATACACACTTTGGATGTAGATGATATAACCTATTACATGCTTTAAGAGAAAAGATACCCTTTTGGAAGAAGATTGTTGGAAAGGATGTTAGAACAACAATTTGAAGTTTCAGAAGAATCTAATGGTGCGATTGAGTTGATCAGAATGGTTAAACAACAAATCAAGGATTTGGAACAAGAAGAAGAAGTTGAGAAAGAGCCTTAAGTGTTTGACTTCCAGTCACACTTCACAAATGGTTCTCAGTTCACCATGTCTAATACACATAAGAAATGGCTAGTCCATAAGCAAACGGTTATGGTAAAGACTTCTCAAATCCGTTGATAGCTGGTAGTTTGCTAAAAACTATATGGTTCTAACTCACCATGTTTTGAGACAAAGAGTTGGCTAGTCCTAGGGCAAACGAGTACTAGGTAAAGACATTATCAAATCGGTTGATGGTTGACATTTTACCAAAAATTGTAGGGTTATCAGTACACCTTAATCTTTATGAATAAAGTTTTGGCTATTCCAGAGTGTACGACTAACAAGTAAAGAATAAACCAAATCCGTTGGTAGCTGATGATTTGCTAAAAATCATGATGAAAATACATATTAGTTTTGTTGTTAACTGTTTTATTCCAGGTAAGAAGTCCTAAGCAGAATTCTTGATTCAAAGGTGCTTTATATGTAGAAGACTCCTATTTGTTGATGACAAAAAGGGGAAGAAGACATATGAAATGACAAACAAAATTGCTGCAAAATGAATGTTTACAAGACACAAGAATATCTTAATTTGAACACAAAGATGATATTCATGAGACTTGAAGACTATTTTATTAGAAGAAGATCTGCATTAAGTGTTTGGCTACATTCAGTTAGATACAAATACAGGATTACCAAGGTCAATCCATATTTGAAGATAAGACTGAAGACATGTATTTTAATACATTCAATACAAAGAGAAACAAGAAGAAAACAAGTTATCATTCTTGGTTAGGGGAGGATTGGTGGGAATTATTTGTAAAGTACCAAGTACCGTTATTATAAGTACAAGTACTGTTAGTGTTGGCAAGTACCGTTAGTGTTAACGCGGTACATAGCAAGTACTGTTAGTTATATTGTAAGTAGTGCTATATTGATTAGGACGAATATATCTTTAGAAAAGATATGTTATAGTTACAGTTAGAGTATATATTATGTGATATACTTAATAGTTTAGAATATTGATAAGATATCGTGTGTGATATACTTATCATTATAGAATATTCTAAGGTTTCTAGGGTTCCTTACTCTATAAAAGGAACATAGGTATGATGAGTTTATGGTATCTCATTGAAAGTCGATTAATAGAGAATCGAATAGTTAAAAGTAATTCTGTTCTTCTTTGCTTTATAAGTTAGATTCCACATAACTTATTTGGTTGAGTAAGAGTTCTCAAGTGATCTAGTTTGATTACAAACTATTGTATAAATTCTTAACAGAATATAGATCCATTCAAAGGGATCAACAGGGTATACCCATCCCATCTGCACCACTTATGGACGAAGGCACCCTGGACCATGTCGTCGTGCTACATGTGTCTGCTTCAAGTGTGGACAAGCTAGTCATCTCATGAAGGACTGCAAGAAGGGGGAACCGTGGGTACATCAGGACATGCCCCTTAGAAGCCACCTACATCCGATCGTGTTTATACCAACACTTGGGACCAGGCTAACAAGTCTTCAGGTACCATTACTGGTATACTATTTATGTTTGGACATGCTGCATGCGTTTTGTTTGATACGGGGCGACTCATTCAGTAATATCCACTACATTTGCTACTCGTATTAATAAGACACATACACTGCTTAATAACGTGTTAAATATATCCATGCCTATAAGAGACGCTGTTCGTATTAGTGATGTTGAGTGTTTTACCACTCTTAAGGAAAAGAGGGCAAATAGGGTAAGTACGACGATTTAGGAAAATCGTGCACAAATGACCCAAAATGGGGATCGTTCTCAAGGAGGCTTGGTGTGTGTGTAATGAATTGATTAACTTTGTGATTAAATTGTTATGAGAAAGAAAATAGAAATGGGATAAGAAGAGATTGACGGTTACGATGACGGATTACACTAAGACGAAAGAGTCGTACACGTAAAACCGTAAAAAGCACCAAAATTAAAAATTTACTCTAAAAATTCCTAAAAATCACAAAATCCACTAAACTATAAGGGTTTACAAAAAATCCAAACTTGCTAAAACCTTTTAATTAATTAAATATTAGTTTTTTAATGCTAATTAAAACCCTAAAAATCAATATTAACTAATAAAAAGTCCCAATCAAGATCTTAAAGTTTGTAAACCCTTAAAATAACCTAATTAAGCTAAGAAGTATTTTTCAAAATTTTAAAACCACAAAAACTATTTTTAAATAATTAAAAACTATTAAAAGCTATAAAAATTTAAAATAATTCTAGAAAATAATTAAAAGACCCCAAAAATATTTGGAAAGTTGTAAAATTCCTAATTAAGTGTCTAGAACCTAGGAAAAATGTAAAAGCTTAGAAAATCAGAGTTTTAATTTTTAATAATAAAATAATATTAAAATATTAATAAAAATCCAAAAATCCTAAAAAATTCTAAAAAGTTGCAAACTAGCTAATTTTAACCTAAATAACTTAGAAATGAACTTGAAATTATCTAAATACCCTTAATGGGCCTAGAAAATGGGCTAAACCCAAAACAGATTCCTTATTGGGCCAAAATGAGCCCAAAATGAAAAAGTGACCAAAATAAGCCCAAAAAGCACTACTTGACTCAAAATTTGATTTTAAACAACTTTTTCCAAAGGCCCAAAAGCTGAAAATGTGAAATAAGCAAGCTTATACCAAACAGCTTATTCTTAATGGGCTTTTTGGCCCATTAAGCTATAAGCTAATGCCATAAGCTCAAATTAGACACACAAGCTTATTTTGTCCTAAATAAGACTTCTATAAAAAGAAATTTGAAATAAGCCCAAGGAATAAGCCTGAAAATGCAAAAAGCAATCTACAGAAAACGACAAAATAGTCGTTTTTGAGTTCTAGGCTATCCCAAGAGCTGATTCAAAATGCAAAAGCTTTCAAATGACTTAAATAAGCTATTTCAACAAAAATTTTTCAAATAAGCTGACTCAATAAGCTGGAAAAAGCAAATAAGCACTTATGAAAAAGTCAATTAAGTTGGTTTTCTAGCAAAAAGTCAAAGTCAAAGTCCAATAAGCTCCAGTCTAATCAAGTGGGTCAAATAATGAAGATCTATCGCAAAAAATAAGTTGTTGCAGGTCTGGATAAGCAAATATAGCTTATTGATAAGCGGAAAGCAAATTAACACTAGCAGGGGCTAGTTTTGGGTGTTGAGCAGTGGGAACTTTTCCTACTGCTTGACTTGTAGACTTTTTTGTCTTTAGTGACTTTTTTGGAGATTCAGATTTCACAAAGGCACCCAATTGATCAGTGGATCAAGAGGAGTCAATAACAATAAAAAAAATCACAAACACAATCACCCAATTAATACAGTTTAATCAATTAAGCACCAGATATGACACGGACATGAACAAATAAGCAGATGAGGTTCAATAAGCACTTTTAGCAATATTCAGCCAGCCAAACTTAACCAAATGCATACACAAGCTAAATTAAACTTAAATAAGAAAGTCTAAACAGGTTTCATGCGATGATTCAAAGTTTTAAGCAAGATTCAAGCACCTTAAGTTACTGATGAACACAAACACATGCAGTTTTCACTTTTGCTGATGCACTTGACCAACAAGCTAGATTCAAACCTCCAAATCTATCACATATGTTATAATAATGATGTTTAAACAACTTTCACCCCTAAGCATGCATAAAATCTAGGTTTTACCAAAATCTTAGGCAAAAATCAGTCAAACTCAACAAGATATAGCAGATTATGTGATTTGAGGTTTCAAACTCAAAAACTTACAGCAAAATACTCTCAACCAAGCATATAACAGATATAAAGCACAAACACAAACTTTCCACAACACAATAACAAGTTTTAATCTCAAACAGGTAATCCCAAACACCCCTTTAACTTTTCAAAATCAAAATTTTTAAATCAAAAGTGAGATTTAAGACCACCCAAGCCCAAATTAACACAATAACAGATGTATATAGCAGATTCAAGCAAGAATAAGCCACAAAATTCACAAGAACACAAGCAACACTCAAATATCACAAATATCCAAAGTATTTTCAGATTTTGAGATTAAGGGTGTGTACCTCATGGATGTACATCCACACCCACGAATTTTGAGCTTATGTACTAGCAAGAACAAGTACAAGCTTCCTTAAACAGCCCTGCTAAGAATCAACAAAGTTAAGAGCAAAAATAGTAAAATTAGAAAAGTGAAAAGCCTTGATTGATGCAACCTTGTTACCCCACACTTGATTATCCTCAAGTTATAAGCCTCACCACACCTTGATAACACAATATCAGGATGCTATGATCAGCCCTATAGCCCAAGAATTCCAAGGTTTGAACAAGAACTTAGCAAAATATCAAGCTTGAAGGAAAAATGCAAACTTTTGCACCCTCCTTAAAAACAGGTTTTGAGATTCAAAATTATCAAACTAAGAACAATAATAAGCATATATAAATGATGGCACTTGAGCTTTCTTCAACATTTCAAACACATTTCATTAATTCTGAAAAGGATTTACAAAAAAGTGAACAATTGAAAATTCAAGAGCAAATGTAAAGGAATGACCTAATACCCTTTATATAGAGGGTGTACAATGATCCTAGAAAGCATAAAAACTTAAACCCTAGTTGGTAGAAGTCCAGAATTTCCCTTGGGGCTTTTGGCATTTTGTTGAATCATGTGACAAGTCCTTGGCTGTTTGTGTGAGTTGGCATGGTGAGATTGCATCTAATGGCCTCAAATAAGCTTAGAAAACAAGCTGGAATGTGGGGCGTTGGATTTTCTTAGTTTCTTTGTCTTCTTGCTCAATGTTGTAGCAGGGGAGTCACAAGGAGACAAATGGGGTGATGAGGTGTCATGTTTAAGGTTTGGGATATGTTTATGTTGAGGTTAATCATCAATCTGGAGGAGATTAACCTTTAATTCATAGCAAATAAAAAATCCCCAATTTGGATTATGAACTTCAAGAACAGGTTTTTGATCTTTGTTGTGGGTTTAAAACATGTTTAGCGCCTGTTTTTATTATTAATTAACCAGTTTAAAAAGTTAGTTAATAACAAATAGGTGAGTAGGATCTGATGTGGAGGATTGGTGAGTTTTCATTGGTTGTGGAGTGGTAGTGGGGCACGTGTCACCCCACTACTGGTCTAGGTAAGTTTGCTGTCTGCCAGATTACACCCCTCACTTATTTTCCCTTTGTTACTTCAACTTAAAAACTTGTCAACGCCCATTTCCTTCATAACAACTTTTCATTTTTCACACTTTTGCCCCAAAAAGTTTTGAAAAATGATTTAAGGGGTATTTCTTGCCAATTTGTGATTTTTGAAGGGCTGATTTGGTATTTTCTTCAAGGATAATGGTCTAAACTTGTATGATTGACATTTTGGAGGATTGAAATTGTCAATTCATGTTTGATGAGGGACTATTTTTGCTAAATCTTCAAAGTCAAGGGTCCTTTTGGTAATTTTGATATTTTCAAAGGACCAAACCTGTCATTCTTGTAACTTGGAGTCCTTCTTGATATGTTTGACATTGAGGAGGATAAATATTGACATTTTAGCTTTGTTGAGGGGCTAAAACTGCCAATTCTTCAAAGTGGAGGGCCCTTTTTAGAATATTGACAAACTTTAGGGACCAATCTTGTAATTATGAGGATACAAGGGTATAAAGTGTCAATTCTTCCATATTGGAGGACCCTTCTTCATAATTCTTCAAATCTTCAAGGGTTTTCTTGGGAAATTTCTTCATTAGGGCTTGGTTCATTGTGCGGCTTCGTTTCCCGTGTTCGTTTTTGCATGATTCTTGTGATCTTTTGTCATTTTCTCAATATCTGTACCTAAAATACACATGCAACAAACACAAGCATATATATGGGTATTTTGATGATATTTAATGCATTTAAAGCCCATTTTGGACGATGAGACTATGTATAAAAGCAGTCTCATCACTCCCCCATACTAAACCATTGCCGTGCCCTCACGCAATGCTAGAATAAAGTATCGTAGCATCTCCAAAATTCATTTTTATTCACTTTATTGAATGATAAACTAGCTACACTACTACTATTGCTACTAATTGCGTTTTAGACGTAATGTATGATTTTCATCGCAAAATGGGACGTTTAGGTTCATGGAATAAGAACACGTGAATGCTTCGTTAGAAATAATTTCATCGTCCTCGATTTTCACCCCAATTCCATGCCAAGCGTGCAACGAGATCATTGTCATTATAAGTTAGTAATGCTAACACTACTCATATGCCCTAATCACGTACTTATCCTCCCATATTCCTAAGTTGTATCTCTTATATTTTATTATATCTTGAATGTTTCACGAGGATACATTGTTTGACTTATGCGATAATAGAGATTTAGGTCTAAAAATAGAGTCCTAACGGTGTAACCAAGACCATCAAATCAATAACCCCTTCTAATAGACAACTATGTCAAAAAATTAAGTCAACAAGAAGGATCGATAAACACGGTTTTATAACGGTTTTGAACATGAGACTTATTACCAAGACTTTTATACGCCCCCTAACGGAAGGGCCTTATTATCTTTGGTTTACCTCCATCTTTTATTCAACTTCGCCATGAAGCTTTTATTATGACTTCGGTCTTGCCTTGCCTTTTATTATCCACCTCATCGGTAGTTTTATTAGCCAAAGACGTATATCCTCACGCTAAGGCGAATTTTGGATCTTTAAAGCTTCAAAGATTAAGGCTTGATTCACTTTCAATTTTGCATAGATTTTTTGGCCTTGTGGGGGTTCAAATTGTTTGCTTGATTTAGGTGAGCACTTGAAATCTTATTATTGGGTGAAGCTTTTGATTATTCGGGTGCCAATACTTCAAAACCGTGACGCTGGCGATACCTTAATGTCTTCCCAATTTAATTACATGGAAGCTACTAGAAAAGACTAGAAACCCAACAATCAAGACTAAACCGCTAAGTCAATATTTATTAAGCAAAAAATATTTACATGCGAAGGGAGAATAAGCAAACAACGAGAACACATGAGTTTTTGAAAGAATACGAGTACTCTACGTTTAGCATAGTAACTTATAATTAACCCTATCATTTCTCGTCCTCATTTAAGAGACTTAGCCTAATGTGAAGTTAAGGAATCAAAGCTAAGTGCTCAACACGCACGGTCGAGTCAAAAATTACTCTTATTCTCGCCATCGGAAAACCTACATCCGTGTCTTCAAACACTTATAAAACATGAGAAAAATTTTAAAATTTGGCCATTTTTAGCCTTATTTTACAACAAAACGATAAACAAAAAGATAAAATTTGGAAAGCGTGAAGGTTTGGCAAGGCAAGTATCTATTCACCCCCCCATACTAATGTTAAACATTGTCCTTAATGTTTCGAGTCTAGGGGTGCAAACACCCCCATACTAGAGACGTAGTCGAATGCCTAATCTAGCATGGAAAGGGTGTAACCGTTAAATTTAAAGCCGTTTATGAAGTGTGCTAAAAACCTAAGGTTAGAACATCAAAGGATATATCATGGATATTGAGAAAGTCTTCAAAGCAAACGATCGAGTGCTCCCATAAAACAAACACGAGAGACTCCAATCGTGAAGATCATGATCATCTAAAGTCCACAATTCACAAACAACCACGGAACAAAGGTTGGAAGGGCACAAATCCCCACACGTTACTACATTAGAAAGCGATAATATGTACATAGGATAAGCATGTGACTCCCCCACGAGGCACCTCGTTTTTGATTACTGAGTCGTGAGCTCGACTCGATCCCCTCAATACTAATTATCATTGGGGAAGGTGACTTGGTCGAGGTAGTTCAAGGATGGAACTTCCCCGCCAAAGTAGTGCTTCAACCTATGTCCATTCACCTTGAAATTGGGGCCATCATTTTGAGCTAGCTCGATGGTCCCATATGGAAAAACTTGAGTCACGGTGAATGTAACACCCCATTTTGATAAATGGAATGTCACGCGTAATTATGGCGTGTCATCAAAGCATGCAAGGTAATATGTAGAAAAACATACATGACCATAGGGAAAACCGGAATCAAACATCGGTTCCCAAACATAAGCCCAAAACATAACAAGGTAAATGAACTGAAAGAAAGACTAAACAAGCATAAATATATGAAGGAAACAGGAGAAGAAGTCTATGGCAGCTTCCATCCTATGCATGTCCTCCAAATGCTCGAGTCTTGGGTACCTGCCGTTTTGGGACATGGAAAGGAAAGTAACGGCTGAGCAAAACGCTCAGTGCACGGATATACAATAAAGCATGAAATAGGATAAGCATGTAACATATAACAGCGGAAGACTAAGTTCTGAGTAGACTGGTTAAGTATCGAGAAAACTGGTTTTATAGTTTGAAAAGCCTTATGTTTTATCTTGTGAAAACTGTTTTAACATATATATACCATAGCCCATATAGGTCATGAAAAGGTCACGTGCATGAAAACTTGGAGGGGTGACCTCATCATGCTGATTAGAGGGGATGCCTCTAATCAATATACTGGTTTGGGTAGGAGGGATCAACTCCTTGTGAAGGGTGCAAGGCACACACCACATTCACCATGATAAACTGAATAAAACATGTAACTAGGATGCACCCATACGCCCCACCTGATATAATAATATGGCCAAAACTGAAAGGGACGCCACGAGCAATCACTCTGCCGTGGGGAAGTCATAACATCGGTGCCTCCAATGCTATGGTTATGGTACCTCCATAACTAGGTGAAACTGGTCATGCTTGTATATGGCTATAGATTATGCTAAATTAACATAAGCAGTTCAAAACAATAAAACAAATGCTGGGGAAAACAGTTGGCTGCATACGGGGAAATCCTAATAAGGAAAGAATGTCCATACTGAAAGGACGGGAATCCGTACCTCAAGTCCAGTGAATGAACGGAAGAAAGACTCCTACTTCTGGATCACTAACGCTACATGAATACACACGTGTATAAGTATCGATTCACTGATTACGTACTGGGTTTTGTGTCTCATTTTAGCTGATTTGGTATGTTTTAGGTCATGGTTCACTGTTTAAAGCCTTAAACTGTGTTTATCTAGTATTATGATTAATCTGATTAAGTATTACTGGTGTTTCATGTATTATTATACTTACTGTGTAATAATAAGTAACTTTCCAAAAATAGCAGGTTTCCAAAAATAGAAAGTTTCCAAAAATAGAAAGTTTCCAAAAATAGAAAGTTACCAAAAATAGAAAGTTTCCAAAAATAGAAAGTTTCCAAAACTAGAAAGTTTCCAAAAATAGAAAGTTTCCAAAAATAGAAAGTTTCCAAAAATAGAATTTACTGCTTAAAATAGATTAGTTTCTAAAAATAGATCAGCTGCCTTAATTAAATAAGTTTCCATATATAGAAGGTTTCCATAATTAGATTAGCTGCCTGAAATAGATAGATTTCCATATATAGAAGGTTTCCATAATTAGATTAGTTGCCTTATTTAATTAAGTTTCTATAAATAGAAGTTTCCATATTTAGAATTAAGCTGATTACATAAGCCAACATATAAGTCTAAGTGTTTAGAAGCTTATTTCTTAAGTCATATGATATAGTGTATAGTTTAATTATTATTTCATGTATTTTAATTAAACTATAGGTTAAGCATTTTAATTAAGGTATAACATGTATTAATTAAAATGGAATAAAATACTTAGGTTAAAATGTGTACTATTATGTATTAATAACATAACCTAAGTCATGTCTAAATTAATTAATTATAGGCATGTTTTAAATAATTAATTAATTATAACTTATAACATAAAATACTTAGGTTAAATTAATGTCATGTTAAACTAATAATTAAAATAACCTAAGTCATGATTTAATTAATATTTCGTGTTATTAATTAATTATATCCTAAGTTCATAATTCATAAAGATTAACATGTAGCATAAATCATGATTTAACCAACGAACCATGAATCGGGCATGAACTCGACACCGTACCCCGAGCCAAACTCGGGGTACGTGTGCCCCCTTGCTGCCGTGGGTCCCACATGAGCCAACCAAGACCAAAAATGGTCTTGGTGGTGGCGGCAATAAGCAAACCGAACCCCCCCTCGGGTTGGTTACCCTATGCGGCCAAAACAAACACCCCTTTTATAACATCCTTTGATTTTAATTTATACCAAAACATGTTAGATCAATGTTTAATTATCATGTTTAAATAAAAATAATAATGACATGTTCATAATAAAATCAAAGATTAAAAGAAATGAAAAAGAAAGGTTAAGAAATGATATACCAAACACGTGGATTGAAGAATGATGAACAAACACGGTTTCCATCACTTGTTTTAATGTCAAAAATCAATCAACACCCTCCTATGGTGTTGATATGGGTGGCGGCACAAAAGAAGCCAAAGAGGAGGAGAGAAAACTCTTTTAGGGTTTTTGTTTATGTTAGCCCTATATTTTATATAGTCGAACAAGAATGTAATAGGTCATCTTAGTCGTTAAAAGGTCTTGTATTGTAATAGGTTAGTCGGGATAACCGGGCTTGGACTTTAAGCTAATATTGTCTAAGTTAGGGGCGTAAGCCCAAGACTAAGCCAAGCCCGGCCCAAGTCACAAACCCACGGCCCATGGAAAGCCCATTGGTTCGTGGGGTATATAACCCTCTTTCACATGTGAAAGAGGGTGTTGGTTCATTTCATTAAACACATAGTTTTAGTGTAAACCTTCCACTTCTCTCTCTACTTTCTCTTTCTACTTTTCTTCTCTTTCTCTCTCTAAGAATCTTGTGTTATGGATTAATTGGGAACAACATTTGGTATCACAACAGCTCAAGTCCCGCACCTCAATGTCCAGAAATGGCACCTACACACAACAGTGTACGTCCCGTGCAAGAATGTCAACAAAGTACTCCCACAGCAGAATCGACGGATACAACACATATGAATGAGTTGGTTGACTTATATGATCCTATGTTTGATGAATATTACTATGGAAACAATCAAGTTGTGTCAAAGCCTTCCGCTGTCAATACTGCTGATGCACCTGAACAAAATCAACAAGACACAACTGCCTCTACTTCAGCAACCGTTGCTCAAGAGACAATTCCAGTGGATACTCAACAAACTCAAGAAACTGTCATACAACCAACATCACCAACCGTCAATGCTGAAGGAGGAAACAACAATCAAGCAGTCGATGCACAACCTGACGAAGAAGAATTTATCAATCCGTTCGGTACACCGGTACACGAAGTCGGGGAGTCTTCTACTCAACATGTTGATCCGTCCAACATGCACACATTCTACCAACCATATCCATCCACTCACCATTGGACACGTGATCATCCATTGGTGCAAGTCATTGGAAATCCTTCACAACCGGTTCGAACACGCAGACAACTCGAAACCGATGGCGATGTGTGTATGTATGCACTCACCGTGAGTTCCACTGTACCTACAAACATCAAACAAGCCATGACTGATCATGCGTGGATTGAATCAATGCAAGACGAAATTCATCAGTTTGAACGCCTAAATGTTTGGGAACTTGTTGACCGACCCTATGGAATGTCAATTTTAGATTTCAAATGGATCTGGAAAAACAAACTGGATGAAGAACAAACCATCATCAAAAACAAATCTCGTCTTGTGGTTAAGGGATACCGTCAACAAGAAGGCATAGACTACGATGAATCATTCGCTCCAGTCGCTCGTTTGGAAGCAGTCAGGATATTCCTTGCTTATGCTGCACATAAGGGCTTCACGGTTTTTCAGATGGACGTCAAAACAGCTTTTCTCAACGGTCATTTGAAGGAAGAAGTGTATGTGAATCAGCCGGAAGGATTCGTCGATCCTCATCATCCTGACAAAGTCTATCGTCTCAAGAAGGCTGTATATGGACTTAAACAAGCTCCAAGGGCATGGTACGAAGAACTTTCAAACTTCTTGGTGTCCAAAGGATTCTCCAAAGGTTCTATTGATCCTACTCTCTTTACTAATAAATATGGGGATGACATAATGCTGGTGCAAGTTTATGTTGATGACATTATTTTTGGTTCTACGAACCCAAAACTTTCAAAACGTTTTGAAAAATTAATGCACAGCAGATTTGAAATGTCAATGATGGGGGAGCTAAAATTCTTTTTAGGCCTCCAGATTCATCAATCCCCACGTGGTATCTTCATTAACCAAGCTAAGTATGCTCAAGAGATACTTAAAAAGCATGGTATGACCTCATGTGCTCGCGTTGGTACACCATTGTCGACCACATCCCTAGACGCTGACTTGTACTCACATCCCGTAGATCAAACGCGATATCGCAGTATGATCGGGTCACTTATGTACCTTACAGCCAGCAGGCCTGATATTCATCATGCCACATGCTATTGTGCACGATATCAAGCCAGACCTACACAAAAGCACCTCAAAGAGGTTAAACGGATCTTTCGGTACCTTAAGAATACCATTCACATGGGACTCTGGTATCCGAGGGAAACCGGTTTTCATCTAACGGCTTTTTCAGATTCTGATCACGCAGGTTGTCTTGATAGTCGTAAAAGCACTTCTGGTAGCATACAGTTTCTAGGAGAAGACAAGCTTGTCAGCTGGTCGTCAAAGAAGCAGGATTGCACTTCGCTCTCATCAGCTGAAGCAGAATATGTGGCTCTATCCGCGTGTTGTGCTCAAGTCCTCTGGATGAGAACTCAACTCACGGATTATGGCTTCCACTTTGATAAAATACCTATGTATTGTGACTCAAAGTCGGCCATAGCCATATCTTGCAATCCGGTTCAGCACTCCCGCACCAAGCACATCGATGTCAGATATCACTTCATCAAGGAACAAGTGGAACGCGGCATCGTGGAATTATACTTTGTCAGAACTGAGTACCAGCTGGCAGACTTGTTTACAAAAGCTCTATCGAAAGATAGGTTTGCGTATCTCGTTGGCCGTCTTGGTATGAAGTATATGACTCTAGAAGACTTGGAGGTTTTGGCAAATGAAGCTGCTTGATATTCTCTCACAATGACTTCTAAGCACATCACAGCTTAGGACTCGGACCTCAAATAAGGAAAGTTTATCACGGCCGATAACTTATCCTTCTCAACGAGAAATTAATATTTCTCGGTCATGAGCTTCCTATAAAAACATTCAAAGTTTTAAGTTCATGAAAAACGACTTCTAAGTAAATTTCAGCTTAGAACTCGTACTTCCTCTTAAGGAAAGTTTATCACGGATGATAACTTATCCTTCACAACGGGAAAATAAATTTTCTCGGTCATGAGCTAGTCATAAAACGTTCAAAGTTTTGAGCTCATGTAAATCAGAATTTATTTTAAAACCGTTGAACACAATTTTTCAAGAATTTCTCAAAAGGTTTTTCTAAATCTTTCAAAATTGTGTGTTCAACACTCCCTTCCTCATAAGTGGTTTTTATATCTCAAAATTGTCATATGTTATTTTTGATCAATTTTTGAGGGGGAGCGTTTTAAAATCAAGCCTTTTAATGTTGTTGGGTACATCTCTAAAATTGTCATATTTTATGTATCCAACACATTCCGAAAATGATATGAAATTGTCAAATGTAATATATTATATCGGAAAAGGCATCTCAACTCCGTACCTCAACATATTTTGTGGTGTCGTTTTTCTAAAATTTTGTCAAACTTTGTTTCAAGACACACATATACTGTTGAGGGGGAGCGTCCCGACTGAAAATGTTCCATGATTCATGCGTGCACACATGTTTCTCTCCCGTCGATTTTTCAGAAATTGTCATATTTTAATCAATTGGTATCTCTAATATGATGTTTTTATATTAGAGATAGGGGGAGAAAATGTGATTAAAATGTAATATATCGCAACAAGTGATCTTAAAGACTCAAGTGCAACTCTTTCCTTCACATGCCAAACTATTTCGTATATCGATGCATGTGTGTAGGGGGAGCTTTTCGGAAATGTAAAACTTTCAAGTGTTAAAAGTTTTGATTTTTATCAAGCACTTTGAATGGTTTTCAATGGTTTTATGGTTACGATCTTTACCCAAAACAACCTACTATCCACGACGGAACGATGGAGTCAAAAGGTGGTTTAGGATAGGAAACTAAGTCCTATGATCCAACCAGAACCGGAGGGATCTACCCAAGGACATTCCATAGCTAGAAATAGTTGTCCTTAGGAAAGATGGAGTGAAATGAAGCTGAATGCGGACCAAGTACTTAACTTAGCACTGGAACAATCACAAGAAGGTGCTAATGATGACGTATTGGTAAGCATTGAAGGAGTTGAATATTCTATGCAACTTAGGCAGAAACCGGGTCAATACATCTATTGAAGACAAGTCATCATGGACCCAGTGATGCAATGCACAACCTTTCCCAGCCATTCGAGTTTCTCTCAAAAGAAACTTGTCTCATTGTCACGGAGATCAACACGTATCTATTGACTTTCTCACTCCGAGTCAGTTAATATTGAAAAGGTGGCAGTCTGCTCCAGCCTCCGAATACCAAAATGCACTTATTGAGTCTAGAGCCAAACGAGATCTATCTATCATCTCATTAGGACACAATCGAGTCCTACGCATTATCCTTGTGATATTGCCAGAACATCTGAGTGATACGATTCACAATGAAGATGGAAATCCTGCTTGAGCCAGCATCAAACAAGCTCATGGTAGGTAACTTGTGCGATTCTACACGAATCAAACTTGTGAGAACTGGAAAGCAACTAAGTTTCGATTCTTAATTGATTCAAACTTGATTCCAGGTTTCTTCGCAAAATCCATGTGATCTTGCCAGAACATTCAGAGTGACACTCATTACTGTTCACAGTGACGAATGGAAATCCTTCCAGTGTCAACATCAAACAGCACTGCGGTAGGTAACTCGCAAGATTCTCTATGAATCAAGCTTGTGACAAACTGGAAAGCAACAATGGTGCGATTCTTTTAGAATCAAACTTGTTCCAGGAAATCTGAATTGACGACTCTAATCAGACGGATAATTTATCCTTATGATTCACTCTTTACGTTCGCAGTCTGCTTTGAGACGGTCGAGTAAAGAGAACTGGCTACTACCGCCGGGAAACCCTGTCAAGGAGGTTCTTAATCGAATCTACCTGATCACAGGTACGGTATTTTAATACCGTTTAACGGTCTTCACTGACCGGAGGTAAAACGCTACCGAGTTAGGATGAAATGTTCAAAGCCATTTTATCCGTGTCTATATATGTTGCTGCATATCAAGAAGGTGGCGTAGCTGTGATACCGATGTCGATTCAGAAGTCACAAGAGCACAAGATGGCGATAATCAAGATACCTAAGAATGTAAGAATGTAATAGGTCATCTTAGTCACAAGGAATACAGATGAAGATCTCAAGCACTCAAAGTCAAATGACAAAGGCTCAAGATAAAGATCACGAAAGCATGAAGGAACAAAGCTGTTACAAACAAGATCAAGACCAAGATACAAGACCAAAGCAGGAAGATCTCCTCTACAAGAATGTATTCACTCAATCATCTTATGCTTTTTATGCCTTTTAAGATGACCGATACATTGGGGGAGATTGTTAGCCCTATATTTTATATAGTCGAACAAGAATGTAATAGGTCATCTTAGTCGTTAAAAGGTCTTGTATTGTAATAGGTTAGTCGGGATAACCGGGCTTGGACTTTAAGCTAATATTGTCTAAGTTAGGGGCGTAAGCCCAAGACTAAGCCAAGCCCGGCCCAAGTCACAAACCCACGGCCCATGGAAAGCCCATTGGTTCGTGGGGTATATAACCCTCTTTCACATGTGAAAGAGGGTGTTGGTTCATTTCATTAAACACATAGTTTTAGTGTAAACCTTCCACTTCTCTCTCTACTTTCTCTTTCTACTTTTCTTCTCTTTCTCTCTCTAAGAATCTTGTGTTATGGATTAATTGGGAACAACAGTTTATTTTCTTGAAAAAGTGAAAATGAAATGAAAAGTTACATAACCCCCCTTTTTGTTGTAAAAAGTCCATGGGCTAAGCCCATTATGGTTGTTGTGCCGTGGGTATGGGGGCCCCACATGGGGTACCCGTACCTTTTTCTCGTGCCCCGATGTTTCGTGTTCGTTCGTGGTTAAACGTGTTCGTGTCTGAAGCGTTTCTGTTTATTTTATCATGTAGTTATCATAATCTTAACGCTCGTAATTATATTATAAGTATTTACGTAATTATTCTAGTTCGTATTTTAAATGGTGATCATGATTTAATTATGTTCACTTGACATATTTATTAACTGTTTATCATGAGTTCGTACGTAATCGATACTTATCCTGTCATACACGTATGCACTTGCTTGATTATTAGCACATGAATGTGATCAATACTAAATAAGGTAAGTTTTAATCTAGGACGTACGATCTTAAGGGAACTCTTCATGGTAAAATCATGCGGGTTTTACAATTCTTCCCCCCTAAAAAGAATAATTCGTCCCCGAATTATAGATAAAGTAACTGGAAGCGAAACATACCCGAATCAAACTGGAAAGGTATGCAAAAATAACGGAAATGAAGATGACATGGTAGAAGGGAACGTGGAACGTGACATGTCTTGAAAAGACATGGAACGTGACGTGACTGAAAGGACGTATCTAATCGATAAGAGAAAAATGGATAAGAAGTCCGGATGAACTTGTCCGTTTCCAAGTGGCCTCCCTTTTGGAACGGTTCCTTCAGAAGATCCTGACACTAATGATAAATCTTGGTCCTCCTGACATTGACTTGGAATACGAAGAAATTCTTGGTTATCAACGGAAGGTAGATCCCCTAAATTCGATCGAGAAAACATAAGAGTTAACGTGCAAGGGTAACTGAAACGTCACAATGCAAGACCATCAGACTTAACTGATAATTAGAAACGATGCGCGAGACATAAAGAAACGTAGTACGTGAAGAATTTTGAACGTGATACGTGAAAAAATTTGAACGTGCTACGTGGAGATATGGCGAGTGTAGTATGAGTAAACCTATCGTGATCCCTGATACGTGTAACATATCTTGATCATGATATGAGGAACTTTGAATGAACATGACATGTGAGACATATCATGATCATAGAATATAATGGCGGTAACGCCAAACGCTACAAGGTGAGACATGGAATATGACGTGAAACGTCTATCTGATGATGGAGAGTTATACTAAACTTGGGCCTGGTCTCACAAGTTCTTGCAAATTTCCCAGAATGAGAAAAGAAATGAACGTAAAATCGTAAGCCAAAATACGATCATGAACGTGAATAGTGTCATGAACGTGAGCGCGAAAGCGAGTCGTGGAATTAGAATGAAGACGTGAAGTAAGTTAGGAGTACAATTACGAATCTTTGTCTGACCCGATAGCTGAGGGATTGCCAAGTGATCGGATGAGCCTTGGCTGGAACATGTTTGTTCAATCTGTTGGTTCTGAAATCCGTACGGATGTAAGGATTCTACAGACTTGATCAAACTGTTGACAATAACCCAAATAGCATCATGCTTCTTCTGAGTTTGCTGAAATCTGGTAACTAAAATCCATGGAGATCTTGTCCCTTTTCGATTCACAATTTCATATGATGAAAACATCCCAGTTTGTTGGTGTCCTATCTTAACCTGTTGGTATGTCAGGTACCTAGATATGAACGTAACTGTATCTTGCTTCGTAGAACTTGATACCTAGGAGTTTGCGAAACTCTGAGTCTCTGAATCTAGACTTCTCCTAGCGTATAATTTTCTAGAACACCTAATGTAGTGTAGGGTTCTCTCCTTTACGCATAAGTTGAGTCATGGTAAGATTAACCATAGAAACCCATGTGATCCAGTGTGTCACTGTAATCAACCAGAATTGATATTGGAAAAAAAAATTCCAGGGTAGAATTTCTCTTGTCATAGAATTTGCAACATAGTGCAGATATGGTCTTCCTGTTCTTCTCTAGGCTTAGAGGAAATCAGGTTATCCTCAATGAAAACGCTGATGAATTTGTTTAGGAGTTCATGGAAACTCAATTTATTAAGTCAATAATGCGGTTGGAGCATTGATGAGACTAATTCAAAATCATAAATTTAGCATGACCGAGTCGTGTACGAATAGCAGTCATGGACATGTCCTGCTTTTTCACTCGTCACTGTTGGCAGCATGATCGTGAGTTCGATCTTGGAAAAGTGATTAACACTATACGGTTGATTGAACATGTCGTCAATACGTGGAGGAGAATAACGGTCATGAATGGTGATTTGTTTAAGTCAACGGTAGTCGACACATAATCTCATGGTACCATCCTTCTCCTTGTAGGTTCTGCTGGAATGTATAGGAAGACTTTGGAATAATCAACTGGCTGTGCGTAAAAGAGTTAAGTGGTTGTGTCTTACTGACAGCTAGAAAATTTTAGCGACCATGGCTAACAATGCACATGCTTGTAGGCGTAGAAAATTTGCACAGATATTCCGATGGAAAATCAAGCTGAATGTATTCAGGAGCCTAAACATTACTGTACATAATTATGAATCATAGCATGGTGTGGTGTTCATAGTACCTAATTAGGATAAAATTCATCTCGTGTCTGTCCGAGGAAATGCGTTAGCAGCTTGGATCTTATCATTAAGCTGAAGGAAAACCTTCGTATGCGTGGGAATACGAAAGGCGTCCTTCATGGTCATGAATACATGAAATATGGTGAAAGAAATGAAAGTGACATCGGCAACGTGACAGTTCTCACTTATGCGCCGGTAATGGTATTGAAATTCTTGTGGCCTGATTAATACATGGTACAAAAACATAGATATACCCTTGGAGGGTACCCTGAATTTCTTAGAAATGTTCCATAATCAGACGTGAGTCATGTGTCTTGACTCGTGTCTTGAGAAATGTAAGCGTGACATATGTCTTGACTGGTATCTTGACATGTGTCCTCAGAAAGTATACGTGAGACATGTGTCTTGACTGATGTCTTGACATGTGTCTCGAGATGTGAAACAATTAGAACTACAAATATAAGGTTAATATGCCAGAATTGGCGGATCGGTTGGACTACTGATCATTTGTATGTCTGATCACGTCCGTGGCTGGAGCCTCGGTTGCGATTTCTAGGATAGTTGCTGTCATAGTAGTGGTTACTATCATCTTGTCTGTCGGTTCCCTGACGGTCATTCCCATGACCGTGACTCATGTAACTATTTAGCTGAGTGGCCGACTGGTACTGGTTTGCACTCATATGGCTGAAATGACAGCCGAACGACGTGTGACATGTAACTAAGAAATAGGGAAAATGATTGATGGGAATCATCTGATGGTGAAGCATCTTCTCGTCCAATTGCTTTGCTCCGACGCCTTTGTCTTCGTCTTTTAGGATCTCCAGGTTGTGAACAACATCAGCATCAGCATCTCGTAGCGTCTCCCAACATCAGCAGCGTCAACCTTCAGTAACATCTCCAAGCTATGAGCGGCATCGACAATCTTGTAGAATATCAGCAAGTGAACCTACGCCTGACATGATTTAGAATCGGCTAGCGAATACTCGTGAAGTATTGCAAGTGGAATACACATGGATTAAGGTACATGTAATACACATGAAATACGGTACGTGGAGTACACATGGAATGCACATGAAATGATCGGTATGGGCTCGAACATTTGTCATGATTTAAGGAAAGTAAACCGGTTAAATGGTTAGGAAAACCATCATGATAACCTGGCAGTATTAGCATAGACATCATTCTGGTTGCATAGAGAAACGCTAAAGTGTGGTTACAAAAAATTCAACGATGATTTGCCTGACAGCATGATCAATGAAAACCAACCATGACTATCATGAAAGCATGATTCAAGAAATCTAACAATGTCTTGCAGGACAACGTAAATAACAAAAGAGGCGTGAAACATAATCAACATGAAGACGGAATTATCATGAAGAAACATGAAACGATCTAGCATAAAGGAGTGTATTACATATTCAGCATGAAACCGAAGTTAACCATGACAGTATGAAAACATACTTGACATAAAAAACATAGTAACTTATGAGGGGACATGAAATTTTTTTTTTTTTTTTTTTTGCCAATGTAAATCATGAGAAAAATTTTATGCATGAAAACAGTGCATGAATGCGTAATGTAGTTTATAAAAACCTTTTATATGTGCGAGGGGACGCCTATGGGTCGGTCCCAAAACAAAAGACATGGCGAGGGGACGCCTATGGGTCGGTCCCAAAGTTAAAAGTTTCGATAAAAGCACATGCGACTAAATAGGGCCAGTCCTGTACCAACCATTACTTAGTCAAAATTCCTGCAACAGATGACATATGATATAAATGCATGAATGCATGGAACATATTAATTAAAAGTCATTGTCAAAACTTAACAGAAAAATTTTTATGTGAAAATTATGAACTACTGGGGTCAGTCCACATCGTCACAGTTCACGAGGAACATCATGCATAGACAATGACACATAACTAAGTATGGATGACGGTTGTTCATTCCATATTAGTAAGACGATACTGGTGAAAACATCATGGTGAAAACAACAAGGTGCTGAAAACGTCATGGCTAAAACAAAAAGGTGCTGAAAACATAATGGTTAAAACAACAACGTGCTGAAACATCAATACGTGGAATAACAATCGTTGGCTTAGGAAGCTCCTGGTGACTACCCACTAGTCACAGGTCGAGTTTTAGAGCCTACAGGTCGAAGCCTTGGCTCTGATACCATAATTGTAACACCCCATTTTGATAAATGGAATGTCACGCGTAATTATGGCGTGTCATCAAAGCATGCAAGGTAATATGTAGAAAAACATACATGACCATAGGGAAAACCGGAATCAAACATCGGTTCCCAAACATAAGCCCAAAACATAACAAGGTAAATGAACTGAAAGAAAGACTAAACAAGCATAAATATATGAAGGAAACAGGAGAAGAAGTCTATGGCAGCTTCCATCCTATGCATGTCCTCCAAATGCTCGAGTCTTGGGTACCTGCCGTTTTGGGACATGGAAAGGAAAGTAACGGCTGAGCAAAACGCTCAGTGCACGGATATACAATAAAGCATGAAATAGGATAAGCATGTAACATATAACAGCGGAAGACTAAGTTCTGAGTAGACTGGTTAAGTATCGAGAAAACTGGTTTTATAGTTTGAAAAGCCTTATGTTTTATCTTGTGAAAACTGTTTTAACATATATATACCATAGCCCATATAGGTCATGAAAAGGTCACGTGCATGAATACTTGGAGGGGTGACCTCATCATGCTGATTAGAGGGGATGCCTCTAATCAATATACTGGTTTGGGTAGGAGGGATCAACTCCTTGTGAAGGGTGCAAGGCACACACCACATTCACCATGATAAACTGAATAAAACATGTAACTAGGATGCACCCATACGCCCCACCTGATATAATAATATGGCCAAAACTGAAAGGGACGCCACGAGCAATCACTCCGCCATGGGGAAGTCATAACATCGGTGCCTCCAATGCTATGGTTATGGTACCTCCATAACTAGGTGAAACTGGTCATGCTTGTATATGGCTATCGATTATGCTAAATTAACATAAGCAGTTCAAAACAATAAAACAAATGCTGGGGAAAACAGTTGGCTGCATACGGGGAAATCCTAATAAGGAAAGAATGTCCATACTGAAAGGACGGGAATCCGTACCTCAAGTCCAGTGAATGAACGGAAGAAAGACTCCTACTTCTGGATCACTAACGCTACATGAATACACACGTGTATAAGTATCGATTCACTGATTACGTACTGGGTTTTGTGTCTCATTTTAGCTGATTTGGTATGTTTTAGGTCATGGTTCACTGTTTAAAGCCTTAAACTGTGTTTATCTAGTATTATGATTAATCTGATTAAGTATTACTGGTGTTTCATGTATTATTATACTTACTGTGTAATAATAAGTAACTTTCCAAAAATAGAAAGTTTCCAAAAATAGAAAGTTTCCAAAAATAGAAAGTTTCCAAAAATAGAAAGTTTCCAAAAATAGAAAGTTACCAAAAATAGAAAGTTTCCAAAAATAGAAAGTTTCCAAAACTAGAAAGTTTCCAAAAATAGAAAGTTTCCAAAAATAGAAAGTTTCCAAAAATAGAATTTACTGCTTAAAATAGATTAGTTTCTAAAAATAGATCAGCTGCCTTAATTAAATAAGTTTCCATATATAGAAGGTTTCCATAATTAGATTAGCTGCCTGAAATAGATAGATTTCCATATATAGAAGGTTTCCATAATTAGATTAGTTGCCTTATTTAATTAAGTTTCTATAAATAGAAGTTTCCATATTTAGAATTAAGCTGATTACATAAGCCAACATATAAGTCTAAGTGTTTAGAAGCTTATTTCTTAAGTCATATGATATAGTGTATAGTTTAATTATTATTTCATGTATTTTAATTAAACTATAGGTTAAGCATTTTAATTAAGGTATAACATGTGTTAATTAAAATGGAATAAAATACTTAGGTTAAAATGTGTACTATTATGTATTAATAACATAACCTAAGTCATGTCTAAATTAATTAATTATAGGCATGTTTTAAATAATTAATTAATTATAACTTATAACATAAAATACTTAGGTTAAATTAATGTCATGTTAAACTAATAATTAAAATAACCTAAGTCATGATTTAATTAATATTTCGTGTTATTAATTAATTATATCCTAAGTTCATAATTCATAAAGATTAACATGTAGCATAAATCATGATTTAACCAACGAACCATGAATCGGGCATGAACTCGACACCGTACCCCGAGCCAAACTCGGGGTACGTGTGCCCCCTTGCTGCCGTGGGTCCCACATGAGCCAACCAAGACCAAAAATGGTCTTGGTGGTGGCGGCAATAAGCAAACCGAACCCCCCCTCGGGTTGGTTACCCTATGCGGCCAAAACAAACACCCCTTTTATAACATCCTTTGATTTTAATTTATACCAAAACATGTTAGATCAATGTTTAATTATCATGTTTAAATAAAAATAATAATGACATGTTCATAATAAAATCAAAGATTAAAAGAAATGAAAAAGAAAGGTTAAGAAATGATATACCAAACACGTGGATTGAAGAATGATGAACAAACACGGTTTCCATCACTTGTTTTAATGTCAAAAATCAATCAACACCCTCCTATGGTGTTGATATGGGTGGCGGCACAAAAGAAGCCAAAGAGGAGGAGAGAAAACTCTTTTAGGGTTTTTGTTTATTTTCTTGAAAAAGTGAAAATGAAATGAAAAGTTACATAACCCCCCTTTTTGTTGTAAAAAGTCCATGGGCTAAGCCCATTATGGTTGTTGTGCCGTGGGTATGGGGGCCCCACATGGGGTACCCGTACCTTTTTCTCGTGCCCCGATGTTTCGTGTTCGTTCGTGGTTAAACGTGTTCGTGTCTGAAGCGTTTCTGTTTATTTTATCATGTAGTTATCGTAATCTTAACGCTCGTAATTATATTATAAGTATTTACGTAATTATTCTAGTTCGTATTTTAAATGGTGATCATGATTTAATTATGTTCACTTGACATATTTATTAACTGTTTATCATGAGTTCGTACGTAATCGATACTTATCCTGTCATACACGTATGCATTTGCTTGATTATTAGCACATGAATGTGATCAATACTAAATAAGGTAAGTTTTAATCTAGGACGTACGATCTTAAGGGCACTCTTCATGGTAAAAGCATGCGGGTTTTACAGTGAATGGACCGGACCAACGGGATTTCAACTTACCGGAAAAGATTTTTAAACGAGAATTAAAAAGCAAAACTTGATCCCCAATGTTAAAAACCCGGTTTTTAATTTTAGAATCATGCAACTTTTTAGTTCTTTCTTTATAAATCAATGAATTTTCATAAGCAATATCCCTTAATTCATCCAATTCATTTAATTGCATTTTCCGGTGTTTTCCCGCGGTCTCCATATCATCATTACAATGCTTAAAGGCCCAATAAGCCTTGTGTTCTAATTCGATTGGCAAGTGACAATTTTTCCCATACACAAGCTTATAGGGGGTGCACCCAATGGGCGTCTTATGAGCGGTCCTAAAGGCCCATAAAGCATCGTCCAACTTATCCGACCAAGAGTGTCGGTTTTCCCCAACGGATCTCTCCAAGATCCTCTTCAACGCTCGGTTTGAAACCTCGACTTGCCCACTCTTTTGTGGGTGATAAGCCGTAGAAAGCCGATGTGTAACCCCATATTTCCTTAGGAACCTTTCGAATTGGTCGTTACAAAAATGGGTTCCACGATCGCTTATGATCGCACGAGGGGTTCCAAACCGAGAAAACAAGCTTTTCAAAAACTTGACTATCACACGAGCATCATTGGTGGGCAAAGCCTTAGCTTCCACCCACTTAGATAGGTAGTCAACCGCAACGAGGATGTACTTATTACCACGAGATGATGGGAACAGCCCCATAAAGTCTATACCCCAAACGTCAAAGATCTCACACACTTGGATGATATTTTGTGGCATTTCATCTTTTTGTGAGGCTTTTCCTTGTCTTTGGCATGAGTCACACGACTTCACAAGATCTTGTGCATCTCGGTAAATAGTAGGCCAAAAGAAGCCGGCATCAAACACCTTCTTAGCCGTGAGATTAGCACCATGGTGACCACCCGTGGGTCCCTCGTGACAAGCTCTAAGGATATTAGAAGCTTTGGTGCCAAATACACAACGTCAGATGATTTGATCCGCACAAGTTCGAAACAAGTAAGGGTCGTTCCAAAAGTAGAACTTGACGTCACGAAAGATTTTTGTTTTTCTTGAGTCGTCATGCCCTTGATGATGAAGTTACCCGCATGGTAATTTGCAAAGTCCGCAAACCATGGGGTGGAAGAATCAAGCTTAGAATTCACTACACCAAGTGTCTCGAGCGGAAATGTTTCAGTGATTTCCTTGGGCTCGTAAACACTTTGGTGAGGATTTTCCAAACGAGAAAGATGATCGGCCGCTAGATTCTCGGCTCCTTTTTTGTCAACAATTTTGTGATCAAATTCTTGAAGGAGGAGAACCCAACGCAGTAATCTCGGCTTTGCATCTATTTTAGCCATAAGATACTTGATAGCCGAATGATCCGTATACACTATGCATTTCGTCAAGACGAGATACGATCGAAATTTCTTAAATGCATACACCACGGCAAGGAACTCCTTCTCCGTTGTAGTGTATTTAAGTTGAGCCTCGGTCATCGTCTTGCTAGCATAGTGAATAGGCAATAAGTGCTTTTCATGACGTTGCCCCAATACGGCCCCAATAGCGTAGTCACTAGCATCACACATGAGCTCAAAGGGGAGGTTCCAATTGGGAGCAACAAGAATGGGAGCTTCGGTAAGTTCCCTCTTAAGGATTTCAAAGGCTCGTACACAATCTTCGTCAAAGACAAAACGTGCCTCTTTTTCAAGAAGATGTGTAATGGGTCGAGAGATCTTTGAAAAATCCTTGATGAATCGACGATAAAAGCCCGCGTGGCCTAGGAAACTCCTAACTCCCTTAACGGTTTTGGGATGAGGTAATTTGGCGATGACGTCTACCTTAGCTTGATCTACCTCAATCCCCGCTTTCGAGACCTTGTGCCCTAAGATGATTCCAGTTTTAACCATAAAATGACACTTTTCCCAATTGAGCACAAGGTTGGTTTCCTCACAACGTTTTAACATTCTCTCAAGATTCGACAAACACGAAGTGAACGAATTACCAAACACAGAAAAGTCATCCATGAAGACTTCCATCGTCTTCTCGATCATGTCATGAAAAATAGCCATCATGCACCTTTGAAAGGTTCCCGGTGCATTACAAAGTCCGAATGGCATTCTACGATAGGCAAACGTTCCATATGGACACGTAAACGTAGTTTTTTTTTTATCACGAGGATCGATGGGGATTTGGAAGTAACCGGAAAAACCATCTAAAAAGCAATAGAAATCGTTTCCCGCAAGACGCTCCAACATTTGGTCCATGAAGGGCAAGGGAAAATGGTCTTTTCGAGTGGCTTCATTCAACTTTCGATAGTAAATGCACACTCTCCATCCGGTCACGAGTCTAGTGGGAATTAACTCGTTGGCATCGTTTGGCACAATGGTCATTCCTCCCTTTTTAGGGACACAATGAATACGACTCACCCTAGGGTAAATCATTCCCACGTCAAGGAGTTTAAGGACCTCCTTTTTGATGAAGTCGTGAATTTTGGGGTTCACCCTCCTTTGACATTGGATTGCGGGCTTGTAATCCTCCTCCATTAAGATTTTGTGGGTACAAAATTTGGGATCGATCCCCTTAATGTCGGATAACTTCCACGCAATTGCCCCTTTGTGATCCTTTAGAACATCGACAAGTGCGGTTTTTTCATCATCCGAAAGTTCCTTCGCAATAATAACCGGCAACTTGTCGCCCTCCTCCAAATAGACATATTCGATATGAGGAGGTAAATCTTTCAACTCGAGGATAGGTGGTTCCTCAAGTGAAGATTTGGGATCGATACTCATAACCTCCTCGGGTGGAGGAAATGGGAAATCGTTAAGAAAATCCTTGATAATCGAGAAGTCCTCATCGTTGTCGAGGTCTTCGTTACAAGTACGTGGAATGTCGAGTTCTTCCAACGTAAAACCACCACCTTCAAATGGGGTGAAGGTTGGTGTCGAATTATCAAGGATAAGATCTAACATAGTGGGATTGCCACTATTTTCATCATCACCAAAACCTAGAACTTCTTGTGAGAATTCCTCGCAAACCACGTCAATCATATCAAAAAGGTTTATGGTTGCAACGGAATAAACATGAGAAATTTGAGAGTTTTGAGTTGCGTTTATAACAAGCTCCTCGTCGTTGAAACGTAAGGTGATCTTTCTATCATGAACATCGATCAAAGCCATAGACGTATCTAAAAACGAACGACCTAAAATGAGAGGAACTTGAGGATCCGTGTGAATATCAACAACTATAAAGTCTACGGGATAGTAGAACTTCCCCACTTTCACAAAAACGTCTTCCGCCAATCCACATGCGAGAATCGTGGAATGGTCGGCCAACTCGATAGACATTAGTGAAGGAGTAAGATTAGGAAGATTGAGCGACTTGAAGATTGCAAGTGGCATCAAGTTAATGCTAGCACCAAGATCGGCCAAGGCAAAGCATTCTTCCATATCTTGGATCGCACAAGGGATCAAAAATTTACCGGGATCACCGACTTTTTGAGGTATGCGATTAAGATAAACCGATGAACAACTAGACAATTGATGCAATTTCTCCTTGTTGTTCAACATACTCTAAAAGTTAGCTGCAAATCGAGGCATCATGACCAAAGCATCAGCGAAACTCACATTAAAGTGCAAATCACGAAACATTTTCATAAAAAGCTCAAATTGGTAATTGTCGCGCTCTTGACGTTTCTCCTTTCTAAGTCTCGATGGATAGGGCAAAGGTGGTGTGGGTTGAGGCATAGGCATAGCCTTTGGAATCTCGGGTTCCAATGTTGGTAATGGGTCAACCGTAGGTGTGGCATGAGCAGTACTTCGTGGGATTGGGACATGCTCCTTTTGGACCACCACCTCGGGTTCTTCCTCAATTGCTTCCTCCGTAGGAGCAATTGGTTGAGGAGTCGGTTCCTTAAGTGTCTTACCACTACGTGTGGTAATCACTTTCATCTCACCCTTAGGGTTAGACACAGTGTTGCTAGGAAGACTACTCGAAGATGGTTTACACATAATTTCCTCAAACATAGATGAGATTTTATCTTCAAACATGGATTGCCTCTTCTCGGCCTTAATCATTTCTTGTTTAATCTCATGTTGCCCTTGTTCCATTTTTTGTTGGTTTTGTTGTAACCTAGTTACATTTCCTTCCATTTTGTTGGTGTGGATTTTAAGCTCATTAGCTAACTCATTTTTCAACTCTTTCTTCAAGTCGGTCTTAAACTCGAATCTTAGGCTAATGATTTCTCTTTGAATATTGTCAAACTTAGCATCATTCCTATTAGCGTATTCAACAAATTCATTTGGAAGATCTTTTAAAGTTTGCAAACTTTTGTTGTTGTTTTGAAAATCATTTTGATTTTTGTTTGAAAATTGATTATTAGCCCCTTGATTACCATAGTTTCCTTTGTTATAATTGTTTTTGAAACCAACTTGATTGTTGCGATAGTTGTTGTTAGCATTTTGATTTGATCCAAAACCCGGTGGAGTCAATTGATTAGAGCGGGTAACTTGACCGTTTTGGTTGTAAGTTCCCGTGGCCGCGTAGGCACTCGAAGTGTTACCACCGTTGGTAATGCACTCGGAGAAATCATGACCTCCACCACAATACATGCATGAAACCTCAACCGCTTTAGCCGTAGCGGGAGCACTTGGTTCTCCTACTTTGAATTCAATCAAAAGACCTTTAAGCTTATCAAAGATTTTGTTTTCCAAGTTCGCCTTAATTTGGCAAGCATCGATGGTAGTAGACAAAGAAGGTGAAGCCGAAGACGAAGCCTTACGAACACTAGACGTGCTACGAGGACTATACACCTTAGATCTATTCTCAATTATCACCAAAGCTTCCTCAACCGTTTTACACAAAAAATTACCACCCGCGGCGGCATTAAGATAATCCCTTTCATGATCGTTAAGTCCATTGTAAAACGTGTCAATTTTATGCAAGTCGGAAAAACCGTGATGAGGACATTCATGTAACATTTCCTTAAACCTATTCCAAGCCGTTGAAAAACTTTCATTAAACTCTTGTGAAAACTTTGAAATCTCGTTTTTCAAATGCGTAGTCTTAGAGGGCGGAAAAAATTGGTTCACAAACTTAGACACGAGATCCTTCCACGTCAATATAGAATTGGGTGGCTCTTTCTCTAACCAAATTTTAGCGGGCCCCGCTAAGGAATACGGAAAAAGCATCATCTTAATCGAGTCATTAGAGACATCCTTAAACTTGCAAGTGGCGGTAAGACGATTGAATTGGCTGATATGGCTGTGTGGATTGTCCTTCTCATCACCACGGAATTTGTTGTTTTGGATCATCGACAACAAACCCGTTTTCACCTCAAAGTTCTCCGCAAGGATAGCGGGAATCACAATAGCCTCTCCATAACCCTCGGTGGGTGCTTGAAGTAACTCCATCATAGTACGATTCGCCATGGTTGGTTCTTTCTCTACAATGGGTTCAACAATGGGAGATTCCTCACTAGAAGATGTTTGGTTTCCTTCTTTTTGACGACGTTTACGTGCACGTCTTGCTTTGGAGCGAGTTTGCGTAAACGTCACGTACAACGAGGGGATGAGCAAAGAAGATTCTTTTTGGTGTTTTGTATTTTTCCAAAATTTTTTTTTTGGTTTTTGATTGTATTAACCTTTTTTTGGATTTTGGTGAATGTATTAAGTAGACAAATATCTACAAATCTCCTCCTTAATCAAATCTCTTGATTAAAGAAGCCTCAAGGAATGAAAACGATCACGTGAAGTGAACGCCTTCGATGACTTTAGAACGTTGGTGGAACACCAAAACGTTCCAGAGGGTTTAATCAATGAAACCAAGAAAATATATATGATACTTAATAATACTTTGGGCGGCAAAACCGATTAGCTCTCAAAATCAAATACTCACAAGCAAGCGGGGAAACGAGGGGGCGCGAAGCACTTAAGAGCCTTTTTCCTTAGGATATATTTTATAATATCCGCCTTATACCCACCTTATAGTTTGTATTTTTCAAAATTGAGCTTCACGAAAGTATTTATCTATTTTTTCCTTTTTCTTTGGTTTGAGATTCGAATACAATGATTGGGTAATGACCTCCCAAGTCAAGGTTGTGATTTCTCACGTATTTGGAGTACTTGTGAATTTATTGTTCTACGTATACAATATAGTAATAGTATTCACACAAAAAACGAAAACCGATAATACGTATTAGTAGAGTACTACTAATACAAATACTATTATGGTTAGTATATAAAAATAACAATTCCAAATCAAAACACAACACGCCTCCCCGGCAGCGGCGCCAAAAATGATGTTGAGTGTTTTACCACTCTTTAGGAAAAGAGGGCAAATAGGATAAGTACGACGATTTAGGAAAATCGTGCACAAATGACCCAAAATGGGGATCGTTCTCAAGGAGGCTTGGTGTGTGTGTAATGAATTGATTAACTTTGTGATTATATTGTTATGAGAAAGAAAATAGAAATGGGATAAGAAGATAATGACGGTTACGATAAAGGATTACACTAAGACGAAAGAGTCGTACACGTAAAACCGTAAAAAGCACCAAAATTAAAAATTTACTCTAAAAATTCCTGAAAATCACTAAAAATCCACTAAAATATTATAAGGGTTTAAAAAAAAATCCAAACTTGCTAAAACCTTTTAATTATTAAATATTAATTTTTTAATGCTAATTAAATCCCTAAAAATCAATATTAACTAATAAAAAGTCCCAATCAAGATCTTAAAGTTTGTAAACCTTTAAAATAACCTAATTAAGATAAAAAGTATTTTTCAAAATTTTAAAACCACTAAAAACTATTTTTAAATAATTTAAAACTATTAAAAGCTATAAAAACTTAAAATAATTCTAGAAAATAATTAAAAGACCCCAAAAATATTTGGAAAGTTGTAAAATTCTTAATTAAGTGTCTAGAACCTAAGAAAAATGTAAAAACTTAGAAAATCAGACTTTTAATTTTTAATAATAAAATAATATTAAAATATTAATTAAAATCCAAAGATCCTAGAAAATTCTAAAAAGTTGCAAACTAGCTAATTTTAACCTAAATAACTCAGAAATGAACTTGAAATTACCTAAATACCCTTAATGTGCCTAGAAAATGGGCTAAACCCAAAACAGATTCCTTATTGGGCCAAAATGAGCCCAAAATGAAAAAGTGACCCAAATAAGCCCAAAAAGCACTACTTGACTCACAATTTGATTTTAAACCAATTTTTCTAAAGGCTCAAAAGCTGAAAATGTGAAATAAGCAAGCTTATACCAAACAGCTTATTCTTAATGGGCTTTTTGGCCCATTAAGCTATAAGCTAATGCCATAAGCTCAAATTAGACACACAAGCTTTTTTTGTCCTAAATAAGACTTCTTTAAAAAGAAATTTGAAATAAGCCCAGGAATAAGCCTGAAAATGCAAAAAGCAATCTACAGAAAACGACAAAATAGTCGTTTTTGAGTTCTAGGCTATCCCAAGAGCTGATTCAAATTGCAAAAGCTTTTAAATGACTTAAATAAGCTATTTCAACAAAAAGTTTTCAAATAAGCTGACTTAATAAGTTGGAAAAAGCAAATAAGCACTTATGAAAAAGTCAATTAAGTTGGTTTTCTAGCAAAAAGTCAAAGTCACAGTCCAATAAGCTCCAGTCTAATCAAGTGGGTCAAATAATGAAGATCTATTACAAAAAATAAGTTGTTGCAGGTCTGGATAAGCAAATATAGCTTATTGATAAGCTGAAAGCAAATTAACACTAGCAGGGGCTAGTTTTGGGTGTTGAGCAGTGAGAACTTTTCCCACTGCTTGACTTGTAGACTTTTTTGTCTTTAGTGACTTTTTTGGAGATTCAGATTTCAGAAAGGCACCCAATTGATCAGTGGATCAAGAGGAGTCAATAACAATAAAAAAAACACAAACACAATCACCCAATTAATACAGTTTAATCAATTAAGCACCAGATATGACACAGACATGAACAAATAAGCAGATGAGGTTCAATAAGCACTTTTAGCAATATTCAGCCAGCCAAACTTAACCAAATGCATACACAAGCTATATTAAACTTAAATAAGCAAGTCTAAACAGGTTTCATGCAATGATTCAAAGTTTTAAGCAAGATTCAAGCACCTTAAGTTACTGATGAACACAAACACATGCAGTTTTCACTTTTGCTGATGCACTTGACCAACAAGCCAGATTCAAACCTCCAAATCTATCACATATGTTATAATCATGATGTTTAAACAACTTTTAACCCTAAGCATGCATAAAATCTAGGTTTTACCAAAATCTTAGGCAAAAATCAGTCAAACTCAACAAGATATAGCAGATTATGTAATTTGAGGTTTCAAACTCAAAAACTTGCAGCAAAATACTCTCAACCAAGCATATAACAGATATAAAGCACAAACACAAACTTTCCACAACACAATAACAAGTTTTATATTCAAACAGGTAATCCCAAACACCCCTTTAACTTTTCAAAATCAAAATTTTCAAATCAAAAGTGAGATTTAAGACCACCCAAGCCAAAATTAACACAATAACAGATGTATATAGCAAATTCAAGCAAGAATAAGCCACAAAATTCACAAGAACACAAGCAACACTCAAATATCACAAATATCCAAAGTATTTTCAGATTTTGAGATTAAAGGTGTGTACCTCATGGATGTACATCCACACCCACGAATTTTGAGCTTATGTACTAGCAAGAACAAGTACAAGCTTCCTTAAATAACCCTGCTAAGAATCAACAAAGTTAAGAGCAAAAATAGTAAAATTAGAAAAGTGAAAAGCCTTGATTGATGCAACCTTGTTACCCCACACTTGATTATCCCCAAGTTATAAGCCTCACCACACCTTGATAACACAATATCAGGATGCTATGATCAGCTCTATAGCCCAAGAATTCCAAGGTTTGAACAAGAACTTAGCAAAATATCAAGCTTGAAGGAAAAATGCAAACTTTTGCACCCTCCTTAAAAACATGTTTTGAGATTCAAAATTATCAAACTAAGAACAATAATAAGCAGATATAAATGATGGCACTTGAGCTTTCTTCAACATTTCAAACACATTTCATTAATTCTGAAAAGGATTTACAGAAAAGTGAACAACTGAAAATTCAAGAGCAAATGTAAAGGAATGACCTAATGCCCTTTATATAGAGGGTGTACAATGATCCTAGAAAGCATAAAAACGTAAACCCTAGTTGGTAGAAGTCCAGAATTGCTCTTGGGTCTTTTGGCATTTTGTTGAATCATGTGACAAGTCCTTGGCTGTTTGTGTGAGTTGGCATGGTGAGATTGCATCTAATGGCCTCAAATAAGATAAGAAAACAAGCTGGAATGTGGGGCGTTGTATTTTCTTAGTTTCTTTGTCTTCTTGCTCAATGTTGTAGCAGGGGAGTCACAAGGAGACAAATGGGGTGATGAGGTGTAAAACCCGCATGCTTTTACCATGCATAGTACCTTTAGGGTCGTACGTACTAGTTAAAACTTTCCTAATATAGCATGATTACGATTACGTGTTAGGAGTTTACGTATTACGTACGTGTTAGAACACGATAAGTATTTTATATGCACGATCACGTAACAATTATTTAACACTAATTAATCACGAACATGCGATCATGAAATCATGAACGTAATTAAAACACGAACTATTATTAATTACGTATATATATTTATTACGAGCCTAATTAAATATATTGGATCACGGTATTTACGTAACGAGAACAATTATAACACGAACATAAATAAACACAAACGAGTAACTAAATAACGAGACACGGAAAAAGGTACGGGAACCCCATGTGGGGTCCCTACCCGCGGCCAAACAAGGGCAATGGGCCAAGCCCATTGTTAAATTTTACTAAAGGGGGTTATGTTTATTTTTCACTACACAAATTAAGTTACAGAAGATTTTTAAGAAAAACCTAAAAACCCTCTTTCTCCTTGTTCTTTGTACCGCCACCCATAAATCACCATACAAGGTGATTTGTTGATCTTTAATCTTGAAGAATTGGTGATTGATCGTGTTTGTTCTTCGTTCTCTTGATCCACGAATTCGGTAAAACCTTTTTAAACCTTTTCTTTTAATTTAATCTTTTTATTAATTATGAACATGTGATGTTTTTATAAAAATATAATAATTAATCATAGATCTAACATGTTTTGATGATTAATTAAATCAAAGGGTCGTTTTAAGGGGTGTTTTGCTTTGGCTGCCGGCTTCACCGAGCCCAAATGGGGTCTGGCTTGCCAAGCCGACCACCACCAAGACCATATGGTCTTGGTTGGTGCGTGTGGGTCCCACGGCAGCAAGAAGTACCCCGAGTTGGTTCGGGGTACGGTGTCGATTCATGTCCGGTTCATGTTTTCTAGCCTAGATCCGGTTCATGGTTTATGTTAGTTTTTTTTATGTTATGAACTTATGTTAAAATTAAATTAATAAAAGATGTGATTAATTTAATAACATGACTTAGGTTATTTAATTATTAATGAACATGAAATTATTTTAACCTAAGTATTTATATATTTAAGACTTATGATTAATTAATTATTTTAAAACCATGGATATAATTAATTAATTAACATGACTTAGGTTATATTATTAATATATAATAATACATATTTTAACCTAAGTATTTAACTTATTTAATTAAAAACATGTTATACTTTAATTAAATATTATAACCTATAGTTTAATTAAATTACATGAAATAATTATTAAACTATACAATATACCATATGGCTTAGAAAATAATCATGAAAACACTTAGGCTTATGTACTTAGCTTATTTAACCAGCTTATTTTCTAATTATGGAAACTTTCTATTTTTAGAAACTTGATTAAATAAGGCAGCTAATCTATTTATGGAAACCAACTATTTTTTTAGAAACTTATTTATTTAAGGCAGCTAATCTATTTATGAAAACTTATTTAATTAAGGCAGCAAATCTATTTATGGAAACTTTCTATTTTTAGAAACTTATCTATTTTAAGCAGTAAATCTATTTTTGGAAACTTTCTATTTTTGGAAACTTTCTATTTTTGGAAACTTTCTTTTTTAGGAAACCTGCTATTTTTGGAAAGTTACTTATTATTACACAGTAAGTATAATAACACATGAAATACCAGAAATACTTAATCAAATTAAGCAGAATATAAGATTTAATACAGTTTAAGGCTTTAAACAGTAAGACATAGTAAGAACACATAAAATAAGCTAAGACATGACATAAAACCAGCTATGTATTTAGTAAGCAGATACTTATTCATGTACGTATTTATGTAGCACTAGTGATTCGGAAGTAGGATTCTCGCAGTTCATCTTTCTCGTTCACTGGACATAAGGTACGGATTCCCGTCCTTTCAGTATGGACATTCTTTCCTTATTAGGATTCCCCGTATGCAGCCAACTGTTTTCTCGTAGTATAAGTTACGTGTTTGATTGCTGATGTTTAATTATGATTACGTATAGCCATATACATGCATGACCAGTTTCACCTAGTTATGGAGGTACCATAACCATAACATTAGAGGCACTGATGTTATGACTTCACCACGGCGGAGTGATTGCTCGTGGCGTCCCTTCAGCTTTTGGCCATTTATTTATATTTATCATGTGGGGTGTATGGGTGCATCCTAGTTACATGTTTTTATTCAGGATTACATGGTGAATGTGGTGTGTGCCTTGCATCTTCACAAGGAGCTGATCCCTCCTACCCATAAACCAGTATATTAAATTAGAGGCAGCCCCTCTAATTTGCATGATGAGGTCACCCCTCCAATTATTCATGCACGGTGGATTTTCATGACCTATATTGGCTAATGGTAAAATATGACAAACATATTTTATAAGATAAACATAAGACTTTCAAACTATAAGTTTTATTAAGACTTAACCAGGTTATTCGGGACTTAGTTTTCTTCCGCTGTTATTATGTTATATGCTATCCTATTCATGCTTTATTGTACATCCGTGCACTGAGCGTATTGCTCAGCCGTTTTCCTTTTCTATGTTCCCAAAACGGCAGGTACTTAGGGACGCTCGTAGACACTAAGAGTACGTGCATATGGACTGGAAGCTGTCTATCCTTCTTTACATTATGCATTTCCTTTCTTTTGATACTTATGCTTTGGACATTGTTTAGTCCTTTCCTTTATTATACTATGTTTGTGTGTGATGAGCTTTACTTTTGGACTACCGATGTTTGATTCCGGTATTTTCCTTTTTATGGTCAAGTAATGTTTAGACATTTTACCTTGTATGCTTTGATGACACGCCATAATTACTGTGATATTTACATTTCCAAAATGGGGTGTTACAATTATGGTATCAGAGCCAAGGCTTCGACCTGTAGGCTCTCAAAAATGACTTGTGATTAGTGGGTAGTCACTACGGTCTTCCTAGAACTGACAGTTGTTTTCATGCATTCATCATTTTTAAGCATACATATACATGTCATTGTTGCAGGGTTTTTGACTAAGTAATGGTTGGTACATGTCTGGCCCTATTTAGTCGCATGTGTTTTATCGAAACTTTTAGATTTGGGACCGACCCATAGGCGTCCCCTCGCTATGTTTTTATTTTGGGTGAACTGACCAGAGGCGTTCACTCTCGAGCATACAAAAGTTTTCATAAAACTGCATCATGCATTCATACACAAAATTTTCTTGCATAAAATTTTTCTCGTGAAATTTTAGTATAAAATTTTTTTCATGTATAAATTTATATTTTATGTTTTGAACTGTTTAATCATATGTTTTATGTTATACTGTCAGATGGTTCTCACACACGAACAGGAGCAGCTCAATGCTGCAATTCAGGTTGCCATGCAAGCCTTGATTCCTCAACTGAGGAATGACATCCGGGCTGAAGTTCAAGCTGCCAACAATCAGCAGCACAATCATCCACCTCTTCCTCCTCCTCCAGTGACATTAGCAGTATGGCTGGAGAGATTCAACAAGCTCCGCCCTCGAGCTTTTGAGAAGACAGATAGCCCCAGCGATGCTGAAAGCTGGTTGGCTCACATCGAGAAGATTTTCAACGCTATGGGCTGTGACCCCGCATACAAGGCGAGGTTGGCATGCTATCGGTTCGAAGGCGCTATACTCAACTGGTGGTTAGCATTGATGCAATCTGAAGGTGGTGATGAGTGGGTTGCTGGTTTGACTTGGGCTCCGTTCAAGGACAGGGTGATGGAGCAGTTCTTTCCTAAGGCTGAGCAGGACAAGCTCAAGAGAGAAGTGATGAGACTGTATTTATACATAGTCTCATCGTCCAAATCGGGCTTAAAACGCTTAAAATATCATCAAAATACCCAAATATATGCTTGTGTTTGTTCATTGTGTATTTTAGGTACGGATATCGTGAATTCACCAAATGATCAAAGGAATCAAGCAAAAACGAACACGGGAAATGAAGCCGCACAAAGAACCGGACCCGAATCATGAATTTCCTTTGAAGTCCTTGAAGTTTGAAGATTTGACAAAAATGGTCCCTCAAGAATTGAAGACTTGTCATATTATACCCTTGCAAAACTCAATTATTGCATTAGGGTCCCTAATATTTCAAGATATTGCATTAAAGGTCCTTAAAGAATATCAAAATTACAAGAGAAGTCCTTGAATCATGTTTGAAAAGTGTTTGTGCCAAAAATGACAAGATGGGCAAAGTATTTACAAAGGGAATAAAGAGTTGTTTGCTGTTAAAGGGAAGTAGCAACCGAAAAGGAATTGGGGGACTAAAATCATCAAACATCCAAACTCCCCTCACCCACTCACAGTCTGCCACCTCACCCCCACTCTCCCATCACCCAATCAGAACGCACCCAACACCCACGTCACCATTCCACCATCCCTGCCTTTAATTAAGTTATTAATCTTTTTAAACGGATTAAAAAATTGCTTAAACTGGCGCTTAAACATTTTCTTTAAACCCCATTTTGGATCAAAACGAGAACTATTCACCCTTCATCATCATAAAACCCTACAACTTAATTAATCACAATTAAGTTTCTACCTTTTCCAGATTTGTAATTCACCTTAACATGAACCCATTTTCACCTCTAAACATGACCCCACTTGTCCCATGTGCTCAACCCGACCATCCCCTGCCCAGTCATTTTCTCCCCAAATCCCAATAGCAGACAAATCCTAATGTTCTTATTGATTTCTTCCTCCCCACACCCAAATAAACGGCACAGATGATTCAAAGATAGCTGGCATCAAGTACACAGTCACAAGAACCACTTTGACCATCTTCAAAGTTTGAATTTTCAAGGGGCTTTTCTGGAATTTCCAAGATTAGGGTTTAGCAAATGATTTTTTTATTCAGTTTTCTAGAATAGTCTCTTATAGCTTATAAAAGGAGAAGCCAACATGTGGCATTCCCTTTTGTTCCAGTTTTTCTTTGTAAAAATTTTCAAGTGACTAATGACAATGAAAATTTGAAATTTTTGCATAAATACTGTGTTCCCTTTAATGTTTTTGTAGCTTAATCAGTCTTTTCAATATTTGCAAATTAGTTTAAGGTTTTTAAAAAAGGTTTTCAATTAGCAAATTATTTTTTAGAAAAGTCCATTTTCTTGAAGTTTGACAATAGATTTCTTTTTTAGTTTGAATCCAGGCATCAACTGAAGTGAAAGTGGATGTTAATGTTGGATTAAAGCCATTAATAAGTCTTTGTTAAGTTTTCTGTATGGTTCAAAATCTTAGCTTTTTAAAGATTATATCAAAAATCTGATTCCATTTTTTTTATCTATTATCTCACTGTAGCAAAAGCTACAAGCCAACAGCTTGTAGCCTTTGCCACTTGAAGTGTATTCTTTGGTTTGGTGGTGTTATGTGCAGTAAACAAGAAATCTCCATTCATCCAAATTCATTGCTTCTCATTTCATTTGTTGCTTGAAGGCATTTTCTCCCTGGTTCTGTTGTTGAACCTCAACAGGGATACTCTACATGCTTGCATAAGCTCAAAAAAGTCCAAAGGTTCACCAGGGAAGGCATCAGCTAAGGTCCTAAGGCTTGAACCCCCTTGTGCTATTTTTTTACTTTTTTTTAAGTGATTTATGTGATTTTGAGTATATCCTGTTTTTTTACTTTTTCTTGTTTGATATTGCTTTATTTAAGTTTATTTGCATGTTAGAATTAGTAGAAATCAGTTTGGTTAGTGTTTGATTAAGTTTTGTTTGAAAAAAATCTTGTTTCTGAATTTAAGGGTGTGTTTGGGACTGCTATATTCTAGGTTTTGGTGACACAAATACATGGTTATTTCAGCTGAAACATACCCCATATAGGTTTTAGTAGGTAATGTTGTGATAAACATTGAGTTTTTAGTGTAAAAAAAATTGAAGTTGCTTGTTTGAAATTGGTATTAACTAGCAAAATCAATTAAACCATTTTTCTGCCTTGCTTCAATGTGCTTTGTGGTTTGATTTTCTGTATAGTGTTAGATTATAGGTTTACCTAGGATTGCTAAGTGGTTGCATGTTAATTGGTTGAGTAGTGTGCAAGTATTTGGCCTTTAAAATTCGTCCTAGTACCTTAAAAATCAGTTACTGTTCACCAGTAACATCAAAGCCATAACAGTCACTGAATTGGAGCTATTTGAGTGTGATTTTTGCTTTGAGCTTGGTGTTTTTTGTGTTTAAACTGACTCCCCACACTTCCATGAGTGTGGGGGTGCCTTTGTTACCGTCCAAATCCAAGAAACAAGCTTGAAATCAAGCTTTTAAGCACCAGACCCGTTTTTTTTATTGTCTGGGAACTCCTTTCCCACTGCTAGCTTTGCTGTTCCCACTATTTAGCTAAAAGACAGAAAGTGGTAACATGTCACTGTCAGTTTCTTAGATTTTTGTCTTTAGTGCACTCTTTTAGGAATTAGGACCTGAAATCTTTTTCATAATTTTTCTTATTTTATTTTTGATTTTTCAGTATAATTTATTTTACAGTTACTATTCATTAAGTATTTTTTAGATTAAATGGTTAATTTAAATTACTTTTTAATTACTGATTTTTGGAATCTAGTGTAAAAAAATTATATTTTTCACTTTTAAAATTTTTGTTAGACTTAGAAAATTAATTTAAGATTTTTAGTTTAAAAATATTTACTGTTCAACTTTTTAATCATTTTTATTAATTAATTTAGTATAATTAGGGTTTAATTATTAATCTGTTTTGTCTTTTAGTGCAAATTTTTACATTTTTCAAACTTTTTCAATTTTCTACTGTTCATTAGGGTAATTTAAGATTTTTAAAATTGTTAAATTAATTTTGGCATTATTTTATTATTTTTTTATGATTATTTTAGTTTAAAAATAGTTTTAAGTCATTTAAAAATAGAAAAATAGTTTTGAAAATTTAGGAAAAATAGTTTTTAGTCTTTAAATAATATAAGTTAGTTATTAGTTCAATAAATTAATATTTTGGGCATTTTGTTAATTATATTTAATTTTGGGGCTTTAATTAGCATTAAAAATTGAATATTTAATTAATAAAAGGTTTTAAAATATATTTGTTGTATTTTTATTCTTGTTTATATTATTTTAGACTTAGTTTAATCTTTTAATTAATTTTTAGGTTTTATTTTTAATTTCGTCACGTTTTTCGTATTTACGTTCGCGTTTTACGTCAACGTCGTAGTTTAAATCGTAGTCGTAGCTCGTCTCTAATTTTTCTCTTTCTAAACCAAAAACGTCACTAATCCAAACATTGTTATTTTATATATTGGCACATTAATACACACACCTCCTTCGAGAACGAACTTGGAATTTATTCGGTTTCGCGTTTTTCCTAAAGCGTGCAACTTAATACTTACCACTCATACGCGTTTTTCCTAAAACGTGTACGAAAAATCTACATCAATATCATTTTGGCGCCGCTGCCGGGGAGGTGTTTAGTGTGCCATTATTATTAGTATCGTGTTTGTGTGAGTAGTGCGTTTTAGCTTTTCATTTTTTGGAAAGCGTGAATATCGTACATACTCATTTTTGTTATTTTTCATTATTATATTATAATATCCAAATAAATCGTGTTTAGTTTTCCTAAATTAAACACAAAACAATCTTTACTATATTGTAGATATATTCGTTTTTCGTTTTTATTGTGAATATTATTACTATATTGTATCTACGTAAGAACAATAAATATACAAGTACTCCAAAAGCATGAAAACGCAACCTTGATTCGGGATTTCATCACTCGATCATTGTATTCGAATCCAAAGCAAAAGTTTAAAGGCAAAATAGATAAATACTTTCGTGAGGCTTAATTTCAATTAACACAAACTATAAGGTGGGTATAAGGCGGTTGTATTTCACGACCTAAAGGAAAAAGGCTCTTAAGTGCTTCGCGCCGCCTCGTTTCCTCCGCTTGCTTGTGTGTGTTTTGAGAAAGAAGGCTAATCGAGGGTTTGCCGCCCAAGTATTATCTACGTATATTATATTTGCTTGTGTTTTCAAGATTAAACCCTCTTGAACGTTTTGGCGTTCCACCAACGTTCTAAAGTCATCAAGAACGTTCACTCCACGTGATCGTTTTCATTCTTTGAGGCCCCTTTAATCGAGAAAGTCGATTCGAGGGGAGATTTGTAGATTTGTGTCTACGTAATACATTCAAAAATCCAAAAAAATTAAAAAACAATCAAAAACCAAAAAAAATTGAAAAATCAAAAAGCCGCAAAAAGAATCTTCTTTGCTACCACCCATTCTACGCTTAGTGCATGCGCACTCGATCGAAGGACTATTCCAATTCTAGCGAAGCTTCGAATCGACGCAATCGTAATCGAAGGAATCGACGACGTAGACGAGAATTAGAAACCGACGTTCCTAATATCGTTGTTGAAGAAACCGTAGAGGAGATGGCCGACAATCGTTCTATGATGGAATTGCTCCAAGCGCCCACCGAGGGTTATGGAGACGCGATCGTAATTCCCGATATCGAGGCGGAGAATTTTGAGATTAAGAGCGGAATGCTTTCGTTGATCCAAGCTATGAAGTTTCGAGGTCGTGAAGCCGATAATCCTCACGACCATATTCGGAATTTTGATCGTCTTTTGGCCACGAGCAAGTTTAAGAACGTCGACACCGATGTCGTCAAGCTTATGCTTTTTCCGTACTCGCTCGATGGTGCCGCCAAGGATTGGTACGAGAAAGAGCCACCTAATTCCATAGTTACGTGGAAGGATCTCGTTTCCAAGTTCGTTAATTATTTTTTCCCACCGTCTAAGACAACGTTTTTCAAAAACGAGATTACGAAATTTGAGCAAAAACCGAATGAATCTTTTAGAGACGCGTGGGATCGCTTTAAGGAATTTCTTAGGCAATGTCCTCACCATGGTTTTTCCGAGTTGCACCAAATCGATACGTTTTACAACGTTCTTAATTTTCACGAACAAGACTCGTTGAATTCCGCCGCCGGTGGCAACTTTTTGTGTAAGACTCCGAAAGATGCATTGATAATTATCGAAAACCGATCCAAGGTTTACCAACTCCGCAATGCACCGAGTGTTGCCAATGTCGCCAATGTTAGTAGTTCTAATCGCGACATTGAGAGAGTTGATGCAAAAGTCGATAAGTTGACGAATGTGTTTACGTCTTTTCTCGTTGAGATGCAAAAGAAAGACGCTCCCGCTACGGTGAAAGCGGTTGAGGTTTCGTGTACGTTTTGTGGTGGACCTCATAATTATTACGAGTGTGCGGCTATGGATGGCCAAACGTCGAATGTGAGTGCGTTAAACAACAATTTTTCTAATCAAAATCAAAATAACGCCGGTCCATCACAACAAGGAAATTATAACCAAGGCAACAATTTTCAAAATCGAAACAATTTTCAAGGAAACAATCAACAAGGAAATTTTTCGAATCAAAATCAAGGAGGTTATAATCAAGGTCGTAATATAACTTGGTAAAATCGAGACAACAACAATCAAGGTAACAATTTTTCAAGTGGGAATCAAGGAAATTTTCAAAGAAACAATCAAAACCAAGGGAACTTTAATTCTAATCAAAATAGTTCGTCAAACGATTTTCAAAATTACATGAAAACGAATGAGGCTAATATGAGACGATTAGAGGGAGAAATTGGTACTTTGAAAAACGACTTTACAAATACTTTGAAATTGCAAAACACGAAGATTGAGCAAGGGAAAATTGATATTAAAAAGATGTTTTCGGCCATTATGAACAAAGCCTCGGGTTTGTCATCAAGTTCGTTACCTAGTGACACCGTTGCTAATCCGAAAGAACAATGTAAAGACGCCTCGTCTCGTGATAAAGGTCGTGTGATTACCCCTAACCTTGAAGGATTCCGTGTTGTTTACCCCTCTCAACCCTCGACTTCTAAGACGTCTTCTTGTTCTAAAGTCGATGGGGTGAACGTGGCGACCAAGGAAAAGAGTGCACACCCTCGTGTACCTCAAATTCCATCCACGGTTCAAAAAGAGAGCTTTGTCGACCTCACCAAAGTAACCCTTGAAGAAACTTGTGCTTCGATCCTTCTTAAAAAACCCAAAAGGCGTATGCCGAGAAAGGAAAAGGATCCGGGCCAATTTCTATTACCTTGTGATTTTTCCGAGATTGAGGGATGTTTAGCCCTTGCCGATTTAGGTGCTAGCATCAATCTCATGCCTCATTCTCTTTGAAAATTGATGAGATTGCCTTCGCTTACCCCCACAAACATGACAATCGAGCTTGCAAATTATACTCCACTTATACCAATTGGAATAGCCAAGGATGTCTATGTTAGGATTGTAAAGTTTGTTTTTCCTGCGGATTTCGTTATATCCGATTACGAGTGTGACCCTAAATGTCCCATTATTTTAGGCCGACCATTCTTATCGACGGCTCGAACCGTAATCGACGTTCACGAGGGGAGACTTACTATGAGATATGGGGACAAGAAAATAGACTTTTTCGCTAGAAAATCCCAAGGATTTAATGAGAATGAAAAAACCGAGGTTTCAAAGCATAATGATTCAAATCCTAATGATTTCAAAATGTTCACTTTAGCGGAAAGAATGAAGCTTGATTCATGTTTTGAAAGAATTAAGAAAAACGGTTTTAAAGATGATGATTTTAATGATAAAGAATACGTGTACCTAATTCAAAAGGGTATGTGTAAATTTATGAATGAAAACTCACTTTGGGATGTTTTTAGCGAAACAAGTGAAACACCAATTCCGAAGGGCGACGTTAGTGCCATTACGACAAAGACCAATATGGGCTCGTCTTCACCACCTTCGAAGGACCACGTCTTTGAGGCTTCAACTTCTAACTCCATCGAAGTGCCTCCTTTGCCTAGCCCAACACCCGTTGAGGCTAAAGGGTTTATCGACATCGATCCTCTCGTCTTAGAAAAGTCACCTAAGCATAGTCATTTGACTTCTAAGTCCATGGTTGTGAGTGCTCACATCGACTCTTTCTTTGACGATGGCGATGGCGATTTTGCCGAGATTGATCACGTACTTCGACATCCACATGCAATTTTTGATTCTCCTAAGAAGAAACATGTGAAGTACGATGATTATGAGTTTGATCCCGAGATTGAGGAAATCATAGAACGAGAGCTAGCTCTTATGCCTTCACTTCCACCTACGAGTGAGGTCGACCTTTCCAAAATCGAGGATGAACTTGATGAGTTGGAACGTCTCATTTTCGATGACGAACCAACTCATGTGACCACCAAAAATCTCATTCTCGAGGAGTTACCTAATCAACACTCCTCATTTGAGAATGACGTTTACCACATTCGTGAGGATCTAACTTATCAACGATCCCCACAAAAGAATGATGGTTTCGTGCTTGATCGTGATCTTTTCGAGAGAGTTTCTAAGATACTCAAGGAGGGGAATGACAAACCATGGTTTGACAAGCCTATCTTTGACGAAGAAATCGATGAGATCGACGTTCATGAGGATGACGAGTATGTTGACCCCGAGGGGGCGGTGTTCTTTATTGACAAACGTTTTGAGAACTTATATAATCCGCCACCCCCTCCCACCAATGACTTAAATGTGAGGATTTTTAGCGCGGCTAATTTTCAATTTGACACGCCAAATATTTTCGACATTATTCAATCGGGTTTTCATAAAGAGTTTTTGGACGATAAAAAAGGAAAAGATTTTAAAAATGTTTTAAAAGATTTTTCTACAAGTCTAACTCCGTCATCACATCGTTATATGAGTGCTACCACCTCGTCTACTCCTTTTGACGATGGTGTGTGTGGTTTTAGTGTGGGGGAAGCCCCAAATGTTCCCTCCCATTTCTCCACCGAGGACGAGATTTACGATCCCGGAATTGCTTGTAAAGGGAAATCTGGGTCTTCCACCGATGCAATAAATGGAAATCGTATCTATTTGCTTTGTGTGAGTCTACCTCGAGTAGCTCATTATGTTGCCTTACCCATTGCCCCACCTTTCTACTTCTTATCTCTTTTCTTCTACCCCATTGAGGTTTGTGTTGGAGTAGCGTTGTTTCGTCTTTCATCCGAAAACGAAGACGCTATCTTTGACCCCGGTATACGTTTATCGGGTTTTTAAAGTACTCCATGTACTTTTGGGCCTTGTTTATCATGTAAGCCCCATCAAAAATGACAAAACCATGATTATCCCTAAATGATCACATTTATGGGGATTCGAGTCGAGCTTTTGACTCGGTTATCAAAAACAAGGTGCCTCGTGGGGGATTCTCATGCTTATCCTTGTGCATATTATTGCTTTCTTAGTTAACGTAACGAGGGGACTTGTGCTCTTCCTACCTTTGTTTCGTGGTTGTTTGTGATTGTGATTCATTAGGTTCATCGTCATCATTGAAGCCTCTCGTGTTCGTTTTATGGATCACTCGAGCTTCGATCGTTGCCTTTGGAGATTCCGATATCCGATGATATCCTTTTATGTTCTAACGTTTATCTTATTAGCATAATTCATAAACGGCTTTTAGGTTATTCGTTTTACCCTTTCCATGCTCGAGATTAAGCATTCGACTTCGTCTCTAGTATGGGGATGTTTACACCCCTAGACTCGAAACATTGAGGACAATGTTTAGTTTTAGTATGGGGGGGTGAGTAGATACTTAACCTTGCTTACGTCAACACGCTTTCCAATATTCATCTTTTTGCTATCGTTTTGTTGCAAATAAGGCTAAAAATGGACAAATTTTAAAATTTTTCTATTTTTTCATAAGTGTTTAAGACACGAATGTAGGTTTTCCGATGGTGAGAACGAGAGTAATTTTTGACTCGACCGTGCGTGTTGAGCACTTAGCTTCGATTCCTTAACTCTTTTAAGCTAAGTCTCTTAAATGAGGACGAGAAATGATAGAGTTATTTATAAGTCTCGTAATCGTCACGATCTTATGTGTAGTAATTATTAGCTTATTCTCCCCACGCTTTTGCATAATAAATTGTTAATAAATATTGATTTGGCGGTTTAGTCACTATTGTTGGGTTTCTAATTTGTTTTGGTAGCTTCCATGTAATTAAATTGGGAAAACATTAAGGTATCGCCAGCGTCACGGTGTTAAAGTATTGGCACCCGAATAATCGAAAGCTTCACCTAATAATAAGATTTCAAGTGCTCACCTAAATTAAGCAAAAATTTGAAGCTCACAAGGCCGAAAAATCTATGCCCAAATTGAAAGTGAATCAAGCCTTAATCTTCGAAGCTTTAAAGATCCAAAATTCGCTTTAGCGTGAGGATATACGTCTTTGGCTAATAAAACCATCGATGAGGCGGATAATAAAAGGCAAGGCAAGACCGAAGTCATAATAAAAGCTTCATGGCGAAGTTGAATAAAAGATGGAGGTAAACCAAAGATAATAAGGCCCTTCCGTTAGGGGGCGTATAAAAGTCTTGGTAATAAGTCTCATGTTCAAAACCGTTATAAAATCGTGTTTATCGATCCTTCTTGTTGACTTAATTTTTTGACATCATTGTCTATTGGGATGAATTATTAATTTAATGATTTTGGTTACACCGTTAAGTTTCTATTTTTATACTTAATCTCTATTCACGCATAAGTCAATGATGTATCCTCGTGATCATTAAGACAAAATAAAATATAAGAGATACCAAGTAGGAATAAGGGAGTTTAGGTTCGTAATTAACACTCATGAGATATGATCGTGTTGCTAACTTATAATAACAATGATCTCGTTACACGCTTAGCATGGAATTGGGTGAAAATCGAGGACGACGAAATTATTTCTAACGAAGCATTCACATGTTCTTGTTCTATGATCCTAAAAGTCACATTCTCGTGATGAAAACAATACATTATGTCTAAAACGCATGTAGTAGTTTATTTAAATTTATGTCTACAATAAAAGTCATCATAAAATGAATTTTGGAAGTGCTATGATACTTAATTCTAGCATTACGTGGGGACACGACAATGGTTTAGTATGGGGGAGTGATGAGACTGTATTTATACATAGTCTCATCGTCCAAATCGGGCTTAAAACGCTTAACATATCATCAAAATACCCAAATATATGCTTGTGTTTGTTCATTGTGTATTTTAGGTACGGATATCGTGAATTCACCAAATGATCAAAGGAATCAAGCAAAAACGAACACGGGAAACGAAGCCGCACAAAGAACCGGACCCGAATCATGAATTTCCTTTGAAGTCCTTGAAGTTTGAAGATTTGGCAAAAATGGTCCCTCAAGAATTGAAGACTTGTCATATTATACCCTTGCAAAACTCAATTATTGCATTAGGGTCCCTAATATTTCAAGATATTGCATTAAAGGTCCTTGAAGAATATCAAAATTACAAGAGAAGTCCTTGAATCATGTTTGAAAAGTGTTTGTGCCAAAAATGACAAGATGGGCAAAGTATTTACAAAGGGAATAAAGAGTTGTTTGCTGTTAAAGGGAAGTAGCAACCAAAAAGGAATTGGGGGACTAAAATCATCAAACATCCAAACTCCCCTCACCCACTCACAGTCTGCCACCTCACCCCCACTCTCCCATCACCCAATCAGAACGCACCCAACACCCACGTCACCATTCCACCATCCCTGCCTTTAATTAAGTTATTAATCTTTTTAAACGGATTAAAAAATTGCTTAAACTGGCGCCTAAACATTTTCTTTAACCCCCATTTTGGATCAAAACGAGAACTATTCACCCTTCATCATCATAAAACCCTAAAACTTAATTAATCACAATTAAGTTTCTACCTTTTCCAGATTTGTAATTCACCTTAACATGAACCCATTTTCACCTCTAAACATGACCCCACTTGTCCCATGTGCTCAACCCGACCATCCCCTGCCCAGTCATTTTCTCCCCAAATCCCAATAGCAGACAAATCCTATGGTTCTTATTGATTCCTTCCTCCCCACACCCAAATAAACGGCACAGATGATTCAAAGATAGCTGGCATCAAGTACACAGTCACAAGAACCACTTTGACCATCTTCAAAGTTTGAATTTTCAAGGGGCTTTTCTGGAATTTCCAAGATTAGGGTTTAGCAAATGATTTTTTTATTCAGTTTTCTAGAATAGTCTCTTATAGCTTATAAAAGGAGAAGCCAACATGTGGCATTCCCTTTTGTTCCAGTTTTTCTTTGTAAAAATTTTCAAGTGACTAATGACAATGAAAATTTGAAATTTTTTCATAAATACTGTGTTCCCTTTAATGTTTTTGTAGCTTAATCAGTCTTTTCATTATTTGCAAATTAGTTTAAGGTTTTTAAAAAAGGTTTTCAATTAGCAAATTATTTTTCAGAAAAGTCCATTTTCTTGAAGTTTGACAATAGATTTCTTTTTTAGTTTGAATCCAGGCATCAACTGAAGTGAAAGTGGATGTTAATGTTGGATTAAAGCCATTAATAAGTCTTTGTTAAGTTTTCTGTATGGTTCAAAATCTTAGCTTTTTAAAGATTATATCAAAAATCTGATTCCATTTTTTTATCTATTATCTCACTGTAGCAAAAGCTACAAGCCAACAGCTTGTAGCCTTTGCCACTTGAAGTGTATTCTTTGGTTTGGTGGTGTTATGTGCAGTAAACAAGAAATCTCCATTCATCCAAATTCATTGCTTCTCATTTCATTTGTTGCTTGAAGGCATTTTCTCCCTGGTTCTGTTGTTGAACCTCAACATGGATACTCTACATGCTTGCATAAGCTCAAAAAAGTCCAAAGGTTCACCAGGGAAGGCATCAGCTAAGGTCCTGATGCTTGAACCCCCTTGTGCTATTTTTTTTACTTTTTTTAAGTGATTTATGTGATTTTGAGTATATCCTGTTTTTATGTGATTTTTCTTGTTTGATATTGCTTTATTTAAGTTTATTTGCATGTTAGAATTAGTAGAAATCAGTTTGGTTAGTGTTTGATTAAGTTTTGTTTGAAAAAAATCTTGTTTCTGAATTTAAGGGTGTGTTTGGGACTGCTATATTCTAGGTTTTGGTGACACAAATACATGGTTATTTCAGCTGAAACATACCCCATATAGGTTTTAGTAGGTAATGTTGTGATAAACATTGAGTTGTTAGTGTAAAAAAAATTGAAGTTGCTTGTTTGAAATTGGTATTAACTAGCAAAATCAATTAAACCATTTTTCTGCCTTGCTTCAATGTGCTTTGTGGTTTGATTTTCTGTATAGTGTTAGATTATAGATTTACTTAGGATTGCTAAGTGGTTGCATGTTAATTGGTTGAGTAGTGTGCAAGTATTTGGCCTTTAAAATTCGTCCTAGTACCTTAAAAATCAGTTATTGTTCACCAGTAACATCAAAGCAATAACAGTCACTGAATTGGAGCTATTTGAGTGTGATTTTTGCTTTGAGCTTGGTGTTTTTTGTGTTTAAACTGACTCCCCACACTTCCATGAGTGTGGGGGTGCCTTTGTTGCCATCCAAATCCAAGAAACAAGCTTGAAATCAAGCTTTTAAGCACCAGACCCGTTTTTTTTCATTGTCAGTGGTAACTCTTTTCCCACTGCTAGCTTTGCTGTTCCCACTGCTTAGCTAAAAGACAGAAAGTGGTAACATGTCACTATCAGTTTCTTAGATTTTTGTCTTTAGTGCACTCTTTTAGGAATTAGGACCTGAAATCTTTTTCATAATTTTTCTTATTTTATTTTTGATTTTTTAGTATAATTTATTTTACAGTTACTATTCATTAAGTATTTTTTAGATTAAATGGTTAATTTAAATTACTTTTTAATTACTGATTTTTGGAATCTAGTGTAAAAAATTTATATTTTTCACTTTTAAAATTTTTGTTAGACTTAGAAAATTTATTTAAGATTTTTAGTTTAAAAATATTTACTGTTCACCTTTTTAATCATTTTTATTAATTAATTTAGTATAATTAGGGTTTAATTATTAATCTGTTTTGTCTTTTAGTGCAAATTTTTACATTTTTCAAACTTTTTCAATTTTCTACTGTTCATTAGGGTAATTTAAGATTTTTAAAATTGTTAAATTAATTTTGGCATTATTTTATTATTTTTTTATGATTATTTTAGTTTAAAAATAGTTTTAAGTCATTTAAAAATAGAAAAATAGTTTTGAAAATTTAGGAAAAATAGTTTTTAGTCTTTAAATAATATAAGTTAGTTATTAGTTCAATAAATTAATATTTTGGGCATTTTGTTAATTATATTTAATTTTTGGGCTTTAATTAGCATTAAAAATTGAATATTTAATTAATAAAAGGTTTTAAAATATATTTGTTGGATTTTTATTCTTGTTTATATTATTTTAGACTTAGTTTAATATTTTAATTAATTTTTAGGTTTTGTTTTTAATTTCGTCACGTTTTTCGTATTTACGTTCGCGTTTTACGTCAACGTCGTAGTTTAAATCGTAGTCGTAGCTCGTCTCTAATTTTTCTCTTTCTAAACCAAAAACGTCACTAATCTAAATATTGTTATTTTATATATTGGCACATTAATACACACGCCTCCTTCGAGAACGAACTTGGAATTTATTCGGTTTCACGTTTTTCCTAAAGCGTGCAACTTAATACTTGCCACTCATACGCGTTTTTCCTAAAACGTGTACGAAAAATCTACATCAAGAATACCATGGGATCCGTCAGAGAGCTGGGGAGAATAGCAATGAGTTTATGCAGCGCTTTCTTCTCTTGGCTGGTTTCCTTGGTGCGGCAGCAGGTAATCCTGAAGAGCAGGCACATCATTTCAGATGGGCTCTTCGCACATCGGTCGCAAACAATCTGGTGTGTGCTACGTTCAACACTGTAGCACAAGTGGCCGATGCAGCATAAAAACTGGAGATGCTGCAGGAGAGGGATGAGTTCGGGGAAGCTGAAAGACCCGACAAGATGTAAACATTCGTATTCAAGCGGTGACCAATCCGTATACTTTCCATATGTCAATTATTCATCTCTTAAATGTATCTTCCAGGCAGAAAACTGGGGACCGGTCTCAGCCGGCTACTCAGCAGCAGCCTCATCAGCCCAAGGGAAACGGTCAGACTAACGACCGTTCTGCTACGGATAGGCGTGGCGGTAATGATAATTACCGTAACAACGCCGGGCACTCCAACAACAGCATGTCCTAATACTTACGAAATTCCTTATGTTTTATGTTATAACTCATATTCTGACACTTTAGCAAACTTCTACCAGGAACCATGGAAACGGTAGGGACCAGAACCAGAGAGGTTCGCAGCCTAACCGTCCAGCTATCACTGGTATTCAATCTTACGATTATCCGCATCGTCGTTTGTACCCAACTATCATGTCTTATGTAAAATGTTGTTATCAGGTCCTCAGCCAGCCAGAGCACCTGCTGGAGGATACACTCATCCTCTTTGCTCGACTTGCCACCGTAGGCATCCAGGACCATGTCACCGTAATACTGATGCGTGCTTCAAGTGTGGTCTTCCTGGCCATATTATGAAGGATTGCCGTAAGGGCGAGATGGAGGGTACATCGAGATATGCTAATACCAAGCCGCCTCCTACTGCCGGGCGTGTCTACACGACATCTCGAGACCAGGCCAACAAGTCTACAGGTACCATCACTGGAATCTTGTATATGTATGGTCGTGATGCATGTGTTCTTTTCGATACGGGTGCTACTCACTCGGTTATTTCTACTGCTTATGCTAAGAACATTAGGATGCCTCCCTTGCCACTAGAAAATAGGCTTACTATTTCCAGGCCTTTGAGGGATTCTGTATTAATCACCCCTGTATACAAGAGTATTCCCCTAGAATTTGATGATAAGGTTCGACCTGTCGACGCACTTCCGCTGGACATGAATGACTTCGACATGATTTTGGGCATGGATTGGCTATCCAAGTATCATGCTACCATAGACTGCCATTCATATCGAGTTATCTTCGGTGATGTCAATGCACCAGAGTACATTCATAATGGGTTCGTACCCGGACGGTCTGTACAAGTCGTATCCACCCTGCAAGCGCGTGCACTACTGTCACATGGCTGCGAGGGTTATCTTGCTACGGTTCACGACATGGATCCTGAATCTCCATCGATTCAGGATCAACCTATAGTGTCGGAATTCCAAGACGTATTTCCAGCAGAACTTCCAGGCATACCACCTGCACGAGAAGTGGAATTCAGTATCGAGCTGGTTCCAGGAGCTGAACCAATCTCCAAGGCTCCTTATCGCATGGCTCCCATAGAGCTGAAGGATCTGAAGGATCAACTGCAAGAACTTCTTGAACGAGGTTTCATTCGACCGAGCGCATCTCCATGGGGCGCACCGGTTGTGTTTGTTAAGAAGAAGGACGACAGTATGCGTCTTTGCATAGACTATCGCGAGCTCAACAAGATTACCATTCGGAATAGATATCCACTGCCACGCATTGACGATTTGTTTGACCAACTCCAAGCGGCCAAACACTTCTCCAAGATTGATCTTAGGTCAGGCTATCATCAGCTACGGGTCAAGGAGCAGGATATCGCTAAGACTGCCTTTCGTACTCGTTATGGCCACTACGAGTTTGTAGTTATGCCATTTGGCCTGACAAATGCTCCAGCAGTGTTCATGGATCTGATGAACAGAATCTTCCATGAATTTTTGGACAAATTCGTCATTGTTTTCATCGATGACATCCTGATTTTCTCAAAGTCCAAGGAGGAACACGAAGACCATCTTCGTACAGTACTACAGATTCTTCGCCAGAAGCAGCTATATGATAAATTATCCAAGTGTGAGTTCTGGTTAGACAAGGTGGCATTCTTAGGTCACATTGTATCAGCAGAAGGAATCACTATGGATCCAGCGAAGGTTGAGGCCATTACTAAGTGGCCAAGGCCGACATCAGCGACGGAAGTCCGTAGTTTCTTAGGCTTAGCTGGCTATTACCGTAGGTTCGTAGAGGACTTTTCCCGCCTAGCACTACCATTGACCAAACTGATGCGGAAAGGGGAGAAATTCGTCTAGACTTGTAAAATATTGATAATCAATGAATCTATGAAGGGGTTTGTTGATTTCTAGAGAGAGAAAGTTAGAGAGAGAAAGTGAGAGAAACTATGTGTATTTTATTAATATGGAAACTAGCAAATGACAACAACCAACCCCTTTCCTTGGTGGAAAGGGGTATTTATAGTTCCAAGCAAACATGGGCTTGGGCCGGTCCATGACAAGCCCATGGACCGGTTCTTACTTAAGTTAATAAGTAACTAATGACTATTTTCTAACTACGAGCTATTACAACATAAATATTATTGTGGAGTGACCGATACTTCTAATATACGTAAAAACGTATTTCTAACAATCTCCCCCTAAGGGAGGTCACTCCACGTTTACAAAGTTACCTAACATACTATACTAAGTCTTCGTTCTTTAGCTCGTAGTCTTTTCTTCTTTTCTTTCTTTTGTTGTGAATATGTTGGTTTGATCTTTTTGGCTTTGACTTGAGAGCATTGTTCTTTGGCCTTTCACGTGCGATCTTTGCCTCTCTTGTGAATTTGCCTTCTCGTGACTCCATGTTCCACACACTTATATCTTTTTGTTGAATTCTCGAAAGTTTCAGAGTTTAGTACAGCGGAAGACTTTATCTTGTACTTTCTTGAATTTTTTGCTAAACTTTGATGCAGAAAGACATAAGCATGTGGGAAAGACTTCTACAGGTACACCGCAACACCACCGTCTTCACTGGTACTCAGCAACGCCACCGTCTTCAACAGGTACACAGCAACGCCACCGTCTTTAACAGGTACACAGCAACGACACGAATAAAATGGCTTTGAACATTTTATTCTAATTCGGTAGCATTTTACCTCCGGTCGGTGAAGACCGTTGGACGATATTAGATATCGTACCCGTGACGGATAGTTTCAATTAAGTAACTTCCTGACAGGATTTCGCGGGTAAACCCGTTCTCTTTATTCGACCGTCCAAAGCGGACTGCGAACATAAAGAGTGAATCACTTGGATAAATTATCCTTGTGATTAGAAGCCGTCAATTCATGAAACCTGGAACAAGTGAATTTCAATTAAGATTTTCACCATCGTTGCTTTCCAGTTGTCACGAGCTCAATTCATAAAGAATCTTGCACGTTACCTACCAAGTGCTGTTTGATGTTGACACTAGAAGGATTTCCACTCGTCACTGTGGTCAATAAAGAGTTACTCTGAGTGTTCTGGCAAGATCATATGATAATGCGAAGAGGCCTGGAACGAGTTTAAGTTCAATTAAGAATTAAACCACTGTTACCTTCCAGTTTTTCACAAGATTGGTTCTAAAAGAACCGCACGTGTAACCTACCATGAGCTTGTTTGATGTTGGCTCAAGCAGGATTTCCATCTTCATTGTAATACTTGCGTATTACTCGGATGTTCTGGCAATATTACAGGAATATTGCGTAGGACTCATGAAAATCTCTTACTTTTCACATTGTGTGAGAAAGCAAGGAATAAATGGAAAGTGTCCTAATGAGACTTTTGATGATCTCTTGGCTCTAGACTCGATTGTGCGTTTTGATTTAGTGAGCGATGGCTGGAGAGGAGTGCCACCTTTTCAATACCAGTCTATTCGGAGTGAATAAACCAATAGATAACGTGTTGATCTCCGTGTGATTAAAACAAATACCTTTTGAGAGATATTTGAGTTAGCTGGGAAGGGTTGTGCATTGCATCACTGGGTCCATGATGTCTTTCTTCAATACCGAGAATCATTAGCAAAAATGACCTCAATAGCATATGTATTGACCCGGTTTCTGCCTAAAGTTGTAAGGAGGGCTTCTTTCTTTACACCCTTTATCTTTACATTTCTTTTTCATTCTTCAACCCCTTCAATGCTTACCAATACGTCATCACTAGCACCTTGTTGTGATTGTTCCAGTGCTAGCTTAAGTACTTGGTCGGCATTCAGCTACGTTCACATTCTTTCTCCATCTTTCCTAGGACTTCTAATTCTATCTAGGGAATTGTCCTTGGGAAGATTCCATCGGCTCTGATGAATCATTGGACGAAACCTATTCCTACCACCCTTTTGTCACCACATCCGTCGTGAATTAAGCGTGTTTTGGGAAGGAATTGCCACCATGAAAAATCATTGAAAATCACCTAAAGTACTTGTGATATTGAAATCAAAAGTTTTGTACCTTAGGTGTTTTGTTCATCAAAAACGCTCCCCCTTAACACGTGCTTTACACATATTAAGTTGGATAATCTTTAAGTCTTTTTCATCTTTTAGCCAAGTATCACTTACGTCTCCTTAATCCTATTTTCTCCCCTTATCCAAAATGTTAACCATTAATATTTGGGATATTGAATGGATTAACCGGTCTTTGGGTAAAAATGAAATCGATGTTTGGCCATAGAACAAGTTATTGCTCCCCCTTAAGTTAATAAGGGATAGTTGTAGTGCTTTGGTATGACATATTTTGAAAGATTTAGAATCTCGTGAGAAATTCTTGAAAAATTATCATACCTTAACACTACAGCAAGCCATACAAGCACATTATTCACAAATATACATATTCACAATTGAAAACCAATATAAAGTGACCTGAAATGTACGACCCATTAGATGGATCGTTGCAGTAGCTTGTGGTGCACTAAATACGGTCTTCCACCCACGAACCTTTCCAAGCTCCTCATCAATCTACGTTCACGGAGCTTTTGATCAATCTTCTTGATCACGTACTTCGCCATCTGCCGGTAACCCGGATGCCAATCCTCCGTCATCTCTGGCAAAGTCCCACCCGAGTTCAGATGCTCCAACTTTCCTCTAACTTGTAGAAGAGTTCCATCACTATACTTGTGAAGCTCCCCCACCCTCATAAACTTCATCAAACCTCGACTGTTCAAGTAGAAAATTCCGTAATTCGGGACAGAAATGCCGGTATAGGGACATCTTTCTACATGTTGAGATAGCACTTGATTCACAGGACGGGTTAAGTTGAGCTTCCTTTGATAGCTTTCGACTCCCAACTGAAGATCTTCAACTCGTGACTTGATGACAACGCTTCGTGTGAACATACGAAGTGCTGTATTCAAAGCAATCAGGTCTTCACGAGGAATATGTGTGAGTTGATCTCTGGTCATCAGAAGCAGCATATCTTCGATATCCTCAAGGCGAATGATGGAAAAATCTCCTTGCTGGATTTTGTATTCCCTGTCATCCTCCCTTTTCAAGCGAATCTCCGTCACATGATAATAGCCGTTCTTGGCTTCAGTTTTCATTCCTAAGATGCTGGAGATGCGGATGTCGGATCTAGCATTGCTTCCAGAATTGACCAAGCAGCAACCCCTGTACGCCCTTCGGACTCGTTCGTCCCAATGAGATGCACCTATGACAACATACATATCATAATTACGATTCATTTTTGGGACCCAGAGTCGATTTACCTTTTCCTCGATAAAGGGTATTGTCCCCCAGTTGGCAGCTTTCAGTAAGGTCAGGGAGGTTGCGTACTTTGATGACCCCTTCAGTAGATACACAAGATCATTGGTGACGAAGAAGTCAAGAGCAATCTGATTATCTTGAGCAGGATCCATTGGAGGTGGAGCTCTTTCTGATTTATGAAGACCTGGCCGTTGAACGGTTTTCAGAGCCTTCAGGATCTCATCGGCATAATACTCGAACTCCATGCGGGTCAACCGGGTTTTGGCGCGAAGCCTCTTATCATTCAGCGCTTTCTTCACCAAGGATGGAGTAACCGAAGTCTTATACTCATGAGCAAGAAATACACATAAGTCAATAGGACTGCGGATACGGAGATACAGCACATCTTTGTCAGCATCTGTGATCGGATCATATTGTGCTGCTGCCGTGATCCAAGCCTGTGGTGGTGCAGTTTCGTCTATCTCCAACGTGTCTTCCCAAACTCGTGTGCTTGGTTCAGGAACCGTAGATTGTTGTGCTTGTTGTAGAGGAGTTGAAGTGCGAACATCTGTTGGTTCAGTTTCAGGCATTTCAGCAGTGTCGTGAACTGGAGAGTGTTGTGCAGCTTCGGGTTCCGTCACTGATTCTGCAATCACAGGAGCAACAACAACAGAGCTAATGGGGTTAGTGGTAATAGGTAAAGATACAGCGATAGAGATACCGGGAACCGATGACGCTGTAGTGGCATTCACATCATGGCGCCACTTAGTTCGTCTTGATTCCGACGATGTTGATTTGTCCTTCTGCGCTGCATCTTTCTTGGACTTTGTTCCAGTCTTAGCAGTTTTCTTGGAGCTGGTAACCTTGTCTCCCTCTTTCGGCTGTTCACCCCCATCATCATCCTGATTGTCATCCCCGTTACTACCCCTAGCACTCTCCTGATTCTCATCACCACCATCATCGCCATCATCATCATCCTCATCCTCGTCATCATCATCCTCATCCTTATCCTCATCATCACCATCATCGTCATCCTTTTCCTCTTCTTCTCCTTCTTCTTCCTCTTCCTCTTCACCAGTACCCTCCTCTTCCTGCTCACTTTCTTCCCTTTCCTCTTCAGGTAGAATGTGATAAGGTACCACACTTCCAAACGTTTTGAATAACCTATCATCCTCCTTGATAGCGTCATTCAGGGATTTGTATAGAGTCCGTTGAATCCTAGACTTATCAAACGACCCAAGTTTCACCATACGAGCCTTAAGGATCTTCTTCAATTCAAAATCCGTCAGGTCATAAGCAATCTTGTAGGCGGCTTCTGAAGGATTGGATGATTTGATCATCAAGTTGTCAGCAGCAAGTGTCTTCAACTCATCACGAAGTTTAGGCATTAGGGATTCAACGGATTCTTGCACTCTTTCTTTCACAGAGGCGTCAAGTGCTTCTTTTTGCTCCTTATATTTATCCCTCATCGCTTGAAGTCTGGTAATACGTGCAGCATGCTTATCAGCCTCAGCCTGCTTAACCCGAGCAAGTTCTTCTGCATGTGCTTTGCGAGTCAACTCCATATCTAAAGCGAACCTAGCAATCATCTCCTCTTGGGCTTTCCTAGATGCTTCTTCACTTTGAGCTCGTCTTTGCAACTCTTGGCGAAGTTCATCCATTTCGCGTTTGTGAGTATCCACATGTTTGTCAAACATTTCGGCCATCACTAATGCAGCCATTGCAGATGTTGCAGAGCTGCTCTGGGTTGATTGAAGAGGCTCGGTTGTTACTGCGGTGCTAAGGATGGGAATTATAGGTGGTGGAAGAAATGGTGTTGAAGCCGGTCTGGTTGGTAAGGGTTGTATGGGTGGAGGTTGAGTTGCTAATGGTTGAGTTGACACCATGATCGTAGGGGCAACAGACTCCTTTTCCACACTTGCTGTAATAGGAATTGATGGCTCCTTCGAAGTGGAATAGTGTTCAGGTGACCCAAACTCATCAACATCATCTGGTTCCACGTACTCATCCTCAATATCTACCCTTGCACCTGAACCACTACCGCCAGTATCTTTCCTACTCCTTTGAATAGCAATCTTCATCATTTGTTTCTCGGTTTTATCAAGAGCAGGATCAACAATATCTTCTTCATCACGTAAAGCCATCTTATCAGCCTTACCCTTTCCCTTCTTACCCTCTGTCTTCTTCTTCTTGGGTTCGGGTTCAGGTAACGCAGCTGGTTGTTTGCGTTTACCTTTACTCTTAACCGTTGTGGACGAGTCTTCTCCAGTCTGAAGGTTTGCTTTCAGCCTCTTGATTTCTATCTGCAGTAGCTTGTAATCAGCAGAACCTTTGATTTTCTCAAACAGAAGGTAATCAGGAATAGGACCCGGAATCACACCAATAGACGGTCCTTCATGCCTCAGATCCACAGTATCATCAACTTCTTCAGTGTGATAGCGACTTCCTGCACGCCTATCAATAGTAGTATCATTCTTCATAAAGTAATTAATGATAAGCTTGATGAACCTTGGATAAGGAAAGAAATTTGTCTTCAGCTTCTTGTTCTGGAAGAGTTGAAAGGTGAATTCTTCCCATATCAACAAAGCATAATCTGAATTTGCAGCTTTGTACATGCCATAGAAGAGGTTTATTATCGGACTGCGCAAAGCATCATGGCCACTCGTTTTTGGTGTAAGACATTTACTGAGAATACCCATCAATGCTCTCCAAGGTTGTCCTACCTTAGCAGTGGTAAACTCAGACGCAACTCGTATTTCCGGACATCCAAGTGCGTCAAATAACTCCACGAGTTCATCTTTAGTAGGATCCCTCGAGAATGACATGCCTTTGGGTGTATCCCATATACCAAGAATCTTACGGAAGTCCGAAACTGTGAGCGTCTGCTGCTTGTTGTCGATGGTGAAGGTGATCTTGTTTGAAGTGATTTCCTTGGTAGCCCAAAATTCATACATATACTCATAAGGCACCGAGGCTGTACTCCTAAGGGCGTTCTTGAAATGAGAGTTATCGAGGATGGCTATGGCGACCTTAAAACCATGGTGAGTGGATTTTGAGACTTGCTTCAGCCGGTAGTTGTTGGGTATAAACTTAAGGGTTCGTGCTTTAGCAATATCGGCTTCTCTAGAGTCTTGGATTGCTTGTACTGTTGGATTAGTCATTGTATCTGCTTAAGATAAGACATGAAAGGTTGATGCACAAAAACATATATATATATATCATTCTTACTTCTAAGCATAACACATTTCATAACATAATACAACAAGTACATATATAGCATGCAAACAATAATAATCAAACTCTTCATCCGGAACTTTTCCTCATTCGGAACATCTTCATCCGGAACATTCTTTCATTCAGAACTTCTTCATCCGGAAGTTCTTCATTCGGAACTTCCTTCATCCGGAAGTTCTTCATTCGGAACTTCCTTCATCCGGAAGTTCTTCATTCGGAACTTCCTTCATTCGGAAGTTCTTTATTCGGAACTTCCTTCATTCGGAAGTTCTTCATTCGGAACTTCCTTCATCCGGAAGTTCTTCATTCGGAACTTCCTTCATTCGGAAGTTCTTCATTCGGAACTTCCTTCATCCGGAAGTTCTTCATTCGGAACTTCCTTCATCCGGAACATTCCTTCATTCGGAACTTCCTTCATCCAGAAGTTCTTCATTCGGAACTTCCTTCATCCGGAAGTTCTTCATTCGGAACTTCCTTCATCCGGAAGTTTTTCAGAAGAAATCCTTCATTCGGAAGTTTTTAATCCATGTTCATCCGGAACTTTTTCAACCGTAGCAGTGATGATTATTCTAGCGCGTTTGTGAGTGTCTAAGGCAAACTAAGGCAATTTAAACATCATTTAACCTATTCCGAGCAAAACCCACCATAAATCCCTAATCAATTTATCCTAAATTGGGGCGAACGAACCCTAACTAGATTTAAGTTGATTATTTGATTTAATCAATTGGATTTACATGATTTATACGAATTAGAAATTGAGTAATTGATGTTATTTACCTTATAAAGTCGAAAGAACAGGATCTAGATGGATGAAACGAGAGATTTGATTTTTTTAGAGCGTGTGTGTGTTTATTCAACAATGGCGGCAAATGAGCAGATAAACAGTGAAAGGAAAAAGTGAGGGGCGGGGTGTTTTGTTTTTTGACTTAGGTCAATTTTTTGACTAGTTTCATTAAACAACACTTTTAGTCCCTCTATTACCTATTCTTTTCTTTTTTGTTTATAACTTTTCCATTTCACTTAACCCTTGTTTAACTTACACACAACTTAGCAAACTCAATCTATTAGCATATCTCCAATATCTAAAAGCCATGCCTATCACTTAGAACGAACACAAGTCGTATTCTAAAGCAAAACCACTCAATTACCATGTAGCCCTTAATTTTCACATTCACTTTTGAAAATCAATTTTAATGACAAAGATGATTTTAATATTTTCTCCCCCTTAAACGATGACCCGTTTTCTATTTAAAGAGCTGTAGTCATTGTTTAAAGAGTCAAATATTGATGAAAGCATTTCCAATGTATATCTTGAAAAATTTTGATTCGTGGTGTCAATAAGATTTTCTTATTTTAACAAATTTATGCACTGAGACGTACACAAATTCGTGTTAGACCAAGTTATAAAGTAAACTTGATCCCTTTGCATGATTTGGCTTGTAAATCACGCCCGAGAAAATTAATTCCCGTTCTGAGCCAACGTTTTCCAAGGAAATACGTGACTTTAATATGAAAACCGGGTTGCAGTCAGAAATAACTACAAGCCATTATGGGCATGTTTTAAAAAATGTACAACTTTTATACGGACTCTATTTATGGCACCGTGTCAATATTGATCGACATTTCTAAGGCCGTAAATATTACCGTACTAAAAGACATGCCTGATTTAAAACGAAAAATATTTTTGGTTTTTCTTGATTTTATAATTTTTATGGTTTTTCTAGGTTTTATATTTTTTATGGTTTTTGTTGGTTTTATATTTTTGTATTTTCTTTTTGTGGTTTATATATTTACGATAATATACATGATCACAACCAAAGGATACTCTGAATAGTTTACCACGACTATTCAGCTGATTCTTCTGCCAACTCTTTGAGAGTCGCTGGAGTAAATGATTTCATGCCAAGCTTGTCGATCAAAAACTCAATTCGTCATCGATCTAATGCTTTGGTGAACATATCCGCCAGCTGATACTCAGTAGTGACAAAATACAGCTCGATCACTCCGTTCTCCACCTGCTCCTTAATGAAATGGTAGCGAATGTCTATATGCTTGGCCCGGGAGTGTTGAACATAGTTGCAGCAAAGGGCAATGGCGCTCTTGTTGTCACAATACATCGGGATTTTGTTAAATCCAAGACCGTAGTCAGTTAATTGTGATCTCATCCAAAGGACTTGAGCACAACAACCGGACATGGCGATGTATTCAGCCTCCGTGCTAGAAATTGCAGCGCTTTTCTGCCTTTTTGAAGACCAACTGATCAATCTATCTCCTAGGAGTTGCACAGATCCAGACGTGCTACGCCTCGTGTCTTGACATCCAGCATGATCGGCATCTGCGTATGATATTAAAGCAATCGAGGAATCTTTCGGATACCATAGACCACGATGAAGTGTTCCTTTTAGATACCGAAAGATCCTTTTAACTACATGTAGGTGCTTTTCGGTAGGCCGAGCCTGATACCGGGCACACATGCATACAGCAAATTGCAAATCAGGCCTACTAGCAGTCAGATATAGAAGGGTGCCGATCATCCCACGGTAAAGTTTTGGATCGACAATAGTCCCATTCCTATCTTCATCTAACTTGGATTTCTCCACCATTGGAGTGTCTACGGGGTCACAATTCTCAAAGTTATATTTCTTAAGAGATTCTAGAGCATATTTGGATTGATTTATAAAGATGCCTCTGGGATTCTGAGAAATATGTAATCCTAAGAAAAATGAAATTTTTCCCATCATCGACATCTGAAAGCGTGTGGACATTATCTTCTCAAATTGTTTAGACAATTCTATGTTAGTGGCAGCAAATATTATATCATCAACATAAATTTGTACCAGAAGCATGTCGTTGCCGTCCTTGAGAGTGAATAGAGTGGGGTCCACTTTGCCTTTGGAGAAGCCTTCCGACATGAGATATGTTGACAGGAGATCATACCACGCGCGTGGAGCTTGTTTTAACCCATAGAGAGCCTTCTTAAGCTTGTACACATGATTAGGAGACTCCGTACTGACGAACCCATCCGGTTGACTAACATAAACTTCTTCCCTTAGTTCACCGTTCAAAAATGCCGTCTTCACATCCATTTGATAGACGATCATGTTCATATGAGCAGCAAACGCAAGGAATAGTCTAATCGCCTCCAATCTAGCCACAGGAGCAAAAGATTCCTCAAAGTCTATACCCAAGGCTTGTTTATATCCTCTAGCGACCAATCTAGCTTTATTCTTCAATACCGCACCCATCTCATCAAGTTTAACCTTATAAACCCATAGCAAAGTAAGGATGTTAACCTTGTCAGGGCGAGGAACCAATTCCCATACTTCAAGTCGTTGGAATTCGTTTAGTTCCTCCTGCATAGCTTCAATCCAAGATGATTGGGTCATAGCCTGCTGCCAATTTTTGGGTTCAACTTCAGAGAGAAATGCATCAAAGTAACAATATAGTGCACTCTCTTGTAATTGATGGCGTGTAGAGACTGGTCGATCTAGATCTCCAATAACATTCCTAATTGGGTGATCTTTTGTCCATTTAGTGCTATGGTTTTCAATCCTAGGTGGTCTGGAGTGAACAATAGAAGGAGCTTCTTCTGAGGTAGACGCGACTGAAGGGTTTTCAGGGATCGCTACACCAAAGAAAGGAAGCTCTTGCAAGTGAGCATATTCCAAGTCGTGATCAGTAGAATCCTCTTCCACATCATTAGGCACAAGTAGGGGTGATGATTCAGGTGTAGTTTGAGAATCACTTGGTGAAGGTGCATCCGGTTCAATGTGAATTGTAGATGCATTAGATAAAGGTTCATTAGCTTGAGCAACCACTTCAGGTATTGGAGCAATTACTATAGGTGCTGGAACTTCATCAGTCGGGGGATCGAAGAATTTATCAAATAACGGTTGAAACAGTTTATCCCACTCGGGCCTTGTTGGTGGTAAAAATGATGTAGAAGTAGGATTATTGGGAACTAATCCGGAACTAATAGCACCGGTTCCCATCTCATGAAGCGCGGGTTCAGAGCTGTGTTGCTCAGAAGCCATCGCTGTCAGCTCGTCGAAATCTGCGTCCATAGTTTCTACAATCTTGCCAAGACGACGGTTATAGATTCGGTATGCTCTTTTGGACGGTGAGTAACCAATGAAAATACCTATATCGGCTTTCGGTTGAAGCTTACCCAAGTTCTCACTATTGATGTTTGGATAACACAGAGCACCAAACACATGGAAAAATGAAACATCGGGTTTACGGTCATGTAAAAGCTCATAAGGTGTTTTTCCATGGCGTTTCCGAAGGATAGAACGGTTTTGGGTGAAACATGCAGTAGAAATAGCCTCTGCCCACAAGAACAATGGAGCGTTCGCATAAATAAGCATGGTCCTAGCAGCTTCCATAAGTGTACGATTCCGTCTTTCAACGACACCGTTTTGTTGTGGAGTGCGTGCAGCGGATGTTTCATGTGATATACCAACTCCTTCATAATAATCACGAAGAGTCTGGTTGACGAACTCTGTACCATTGTCTGTACGAATACGGCGGACAGTGGTATTCAAACGTACCTGGATGAACTTCAGAAAAGTAATGATAGCCTTCGGTGCTTCATCCTTTGTACGTAGAAATCTAACCCATGTAAACCTGGAGAAATCATCCACAATTACCAGAATGAATTTCTTACCGCTCACACTTTCAGTTCTCATCGGTCCACAAAGATCCATATGCAAAAGATGAAGTTTTTCTTGATTAGTGTCTTCAGCTTTGGGTTTGTAAGATTTCTTGGTACTTTTCCCCCTTGAACACGCGGAACATAAATGGTCCTTGTGAAATTTAAGCTTTGGAAGACCACGAACTAACTCGTTTTTAGCCAGATGATTAATAGCATCAAAATTAAGATGAGATAATCTGCGATGCCATAACCATGACTTGGTCTTAGATGCTTTAGAAAGAAGACATACTGGAGAGGCGGCCATCATGTCTTGTAAGGACAAGGTATATAGATTTGCACCACGAGATCCCTTCAACAAATCTTTTCCTTCCAAGTTGCGGATGAAACAAGTGTGTTGTCGAAAAGCAACCTCAAGGTTGGAATCACAAAACTGTCCTACTGAGAATAAGTTATGACCAAGACCTTCTACATAGTATACCCTTGAAATCGTCACGTTTCCAATCTGATATTCACCATACCCCATTATTTTTGCTATATGATCATTCCCGAATTTAACCGTACCAAGAAACTTGCTGACGAAATTTCGGAGCATCGAGCGATTTCCGGTCATATGTTTTGAACAACCGGAGTCCAAATACCACAGGATGATTTGGACCACCTGAAAATATCACCACACAAAGACAATGTAGAGGTATCGGAATCTGAGTGTTCCTTGTTATTAGCAGGTACAGATTTAATAATCTTAGATTTGCTAACTCTAGGTTTCTTAGATTTCCTAGCCTTCTTCTTCTTAATTGGTGGTGTAGATTCTAGTTGGCTTAAGTCCTGAGGTATTTCTTCACTGATAGGCACTATAGTGGGGGCTGACCTAATTAAAGGGCGCTGTTTCCATACTTGAGTGCGAGTGTTCCTAACTAAAGGACGCTCAGACCTAACCTCAATGGATGCATTCCTAGTTAAAGGGCACATTTTTCCATCTAATGTAAAGGTCCTACCAGTGGGACGCCATTGCCAGCCAACTTGGGCACGAGTTCTACCCGTTGGCTTCCATTTAAGACCATTCTTAATAGCATTCATTTCATTAACGTGATCAATCAGACACAAATCATGACGCTGGGAAAACATACATTCATTACAATTCCAACAATTTAAATCAGAATTCACGAATGGTTTAGGCTGCTGCACAGGCGCAAAGCTTTTAGTCTTAACATGATTCTTTTTATTTAAAACTGAACTAGCATTCCTATTGTGGACTTCTACTTTCTTCTTTGTGGCACTACTAGTGGAGGGCTTGATCTTAGCTTTCTTGAGTGGCGATCCTTTAGCCTTAGTAGTCTCTTTTAATCCTGTAGAAGGCAAAGTGGGAACATTAGCAACAGATTTTAAAGGTGTCTTACTTGATTGTGCCAATGACGGTTTCGCTCCTGGAGTCTTATTAAATGGAGTGACAGCAATGGGCCTATTATTAAGTAGTGCAGAACCTGGTGTACCTATGTATTGCAAATAAGCCAAGCAATATTGAACTCGCTTAACATATTCATGAGCCGAATAATAGTCGCTACTTGAGGGATCTAAGGCATAAAGATCGTCTAAAATATCCCTAAGAAGATCGACATGCTTAATGGCATTCCTCATATAATCATTGTAGGTAACCGGGTTTCTCTTATGAAGCGGATTCTTATAAAGCACTACTGACTTGGTTGTTGGAGCACTAGTGGACGGTGAGAAGAAGTGTTTCCTTTAACTCAGCCAAAACCATATTTTTGTCTATGAGCAGGATGTTCAAATCAGAGATTTCTTCGCACTTTTGGTTCAGTTGTTCAACAAAAGATTGTTGCTGTGCCGCATTAAAAGCGAAGCGTTCTTCTAGTGAACCATAAAGAGCGGATAATCCCTGTCTTGTCCGATCCATCTCCCCTAGAACAGACGAAAGTCTAATTTCTAAGACTTGGTTTTTAGACTCTGCAGCCTCTAGTTCCAATTTTAATGTTTCCTTTGATGATACCTCTCTCTTCAATCTCATGATTTCTTCCTCTAATGTCTTAACAATTGCAATCATCTTGTCACTAGTCTCAACACCGTTTTCACAAACATTTGATATCAAAAGATTCTCATTTTGAGTTTGTTGTTTTACTTCTAAAGATATACAATGTTGTTCTAGTTGATTAAAGCGTTTTGAAAGTAAATTGTAAGAATCTTGTAGCTTTAAAAACTCAGCGTTAGATTCGTGACAAGAATGATTATCTACCTCATTTACAGTATCAGCAACATTTACAGAAAGATCACAAACATCATCACAAATATCATTACAAATATTCACAACATCATAATTAATCATAGCGGATGTAAGCTCATTCGAATAATTAACATTTACAGTAGTAAGCACATCACACGAGATTACTGCAGACAAGAATCGGTCATATTCGGTTAAAATCTTTTCTTTTTCAACTAGTTGTAGTTCGTAAGCGGTGTCCATTTCATAAAACACTTTTTGAACTTCACCAATTTCAAATACAAGATTTTCCTTAAGAGATGCAAAAATTTCTTTTAGACTTTCAACAAACGGATTGATCTCAGTCTTAAACACCTCGTTCATATGTTCGAAAGCCCATTCTCCGGCGTTTAAGCCATTTGAAGTCGTACGTTCCATAATGACCTTGTCAAAATTAGTAAAGTATTGATTAATCTCTTGCAAGTTTAACCATACAGTGCTAACAGGTGGAAGATCCTTTGGAATTTCCTTAGGACCCTCCATATTGACAAGTGTAGGAAAAGTACTAGGGTTTTCTTCAGCTAATATGTAGGTTGGTGCTGTTATGAGATCTTTGTCCATATGGAATCGAATTCTAAAATCGGTTTTTGCAAGCTCCTTATTCAATTTAAAATAATCACACTCGGGATATTTTGCAGAATTGTATGACCGATCCTCATCAACTAGATCCTTACTTGTTCGATCATCGGGAAAAACAATCGGGTCTAAAGCCAATCCTAATTGAGTTGCATTATAAAGTCTAGGACTATGTCTTAAAGCTTGTTTTGCATATCGTGGATTAGGGGGAAGGCCTTTTAGACGAGATAAGTTAAATTCTCTAAATGAAGCATCAAATAAGTGAACTAGTTGAGAAGCAGCGTATTGTCTTAACAGCAAGTAATCTAGACTTCTAATCTTATTAGTGGCATTAATCTCCATTTCATTCTTCTTAGACTCTAGTGATTCAAAATCCGTTTGAAGTTTTTGAAAATTAGTGACCACTAACTCTTTTTCTTGAAGTTCATTAGACAGATTTGCTCTTAAGTTTTCTATTTCTTGCAAGTGACCCATTTGTTTGTTTCTAAAGTGATCATACTCGAGATTAGTTAGAACACTAGACGAAGGCACTAGTTCTAAAGTTTGAACTTTCTCATTGCTTAAGGCAAGCTCATCAGACAAATTCTTATTCTTAGCTAAGGTTTCTAAGAGTGCAGCATTCATTTGGCTAAGTAATGTAGCAGAAACCATGACCAAATCTTGTTGAGCAGGAGTAGGCGTATGCGAACTGGGTCCCGGTTGTGATTCACTCAAAGTCTGGGGACTCACATTGATATTGCTATCATTGTTTGTCTCCTCGTTTGAAGGACTCACCACCGAAGATTCATTCGAGTCAGCACTCTCTTGCACAACTTGATGTGGTTGAATACTAGCATCAGTGGTATTATCGGTGGTATTAATAAGTACCTCAGATCTCTTTTCTGGCCCTAAGCTGGAGATAGTTGCCATGAGAGCAGCCTTTGCAGATTGAAAGTCATCACAGTCGGAGTCATATGCATCAAGATCATCGGCTTGGTAAGCAGCATTCTGCGTAGTGACAACGTCTTGTTCAGCAATCCCTGGGTCAGCAAGAAATGCAAGCTCCTCTTCATCAAGTTCCCTTCCTTGCGCCTGAGCATTTACCAGATAGATCTTTTCTGCAAACCACTGTCCATCCCTTCTCCTCTTGGGTTTCTTACAATCCCTGGACATATGACCCTCTTCCTTGCAGTTGTAGCATGTAATCATTCTCAACTTGCCTGTATTAGCCCGTGAAGGATTGTTGATCATTGGAGCAGGAGCAGGATTGATCGTGCGAGCATTGGTTGATGTGGAAGGTCTCCCCTGATATGGTTGAATTGGCTGAACCATGACCCTGCCATTCTCAATTGTAGCTTGTTGGCGAGAATTGGATGAACTCCTCAACTGATTGTTGGTAGGAGCTGATCCTCTGTATCCTCGTTTGCTTAAAGTTCTTGTGACATAAGCAGACATAGTAGTTAGCACTTCAACTGGGTCAGCTCCTTGTTGGAATACAGGAACGGGGACTTCCTCATCATCACAATATAGTGCTTGATCTGGATGAGCTGCATAATCAGTAGAAGGAATACTCATTTGATCAGGGTAGCTTGTTGGATATGCTGCATTCTCTTGATAAGAAGAATATGAAGGCTGAGCATAAGGTGCAACATTTGCTGGATGAAGTTGTGAAGCATACTGTGGTGAAGGTGCATTGAACCGATATTGTTGCTGATGTGAGGTGGGTGGTTGTGGTAGAATCGAGTATTGTGGGAAGGTTGGTGTCATATAAGGTGATGGATGATAGGCTTGATGTCCCAAGATATAAGGTGTGTTGTTGTGTGACAAGCTTGGTTGATTCGCCATCAAAGCTAAGGAATCTGGGTACATACCACGAGGAGAACGGTGCATAATCACATGCTTCTCATGCTGCTGAAGAAAAGCATAGATTTGATCTAAGTTGCACTTATGCAAATCCCGGGTTAACTTCACATCGGTAATATACTCACCCCATTCAGCTTGAGGTAAAGTATTCAAGAACTTGGTGTTAACCTGGAATGGAGCAATTACAAGATTGTATACATTCAGATCATTCATTAGAGTAGTGAATCTGAAGTAATAATCGTGTAGTGTTTCCCCTGGGCTGTACGTGAATCTATCAAACAAATCATACAGCTGATACTCCCTTTCTTGTTTGGTGAGAGACGTGCCTTGTAGCAACACCTTTAACCGTTCCCATAAATCTTTGGCAACCGTATATTGACTAACCATACGATAAATATCATGCGGAAGAGCTTGGAGAAGTGTCTGTAGAGCCTTTTCATCAGCATCAGCAATGAGTTGTTGTGCCGGTGTGAGTTCTTCATATTCTCTTGGTCGAGACACATTATTTGCCACAATGGTACCATAGTCGAGTGGACCATTCAAAATCGATTTGACCATAAGCCTTCCGTATGTTGGTTTGCCCTTCAAGTATTGCATCATACGGCCCTGCCATGCCTCAAACACCTCTTTGATAAGCATTGGTGGACGACTATCAGTCCCCGTTATGATCGAGATATCCGTAAGAGATGTCATCTGAGGCATTAATGAACTTGGATTCATTTTGTTTTCTTCAAAGAAACAGAGATTATCGGTTGATCGAGCAGTGAAGTAAAGCTTGTGAATTGTGTTGTGTTTTTTTTGTAAGAAACCAAGATTAAATCCTCTAAAAAATCGTCGAAAAAACAAACAAAATCACCCTTGATTCGGAACTTCTTGAGTCGGAACTTCTTGAGTCGGAACTTCTTGAGTCGGAACTTCTTGAGTCGGAACTTCTTGAGTCGGAACTTCTTGAGTCGGAACTTCTTGAGTCGGAAGTTGTTGATTCGGAAGTTGTTGATTCGGAAGTTGTTGATTCGGAAGTTGTTGATTCGGAAGTTGTTGATTCGGAAGTTGTTGATTCGGAAGTTGTTGATTCGGAAGTTGTTGATTCGGAAGTTGTTGATTCGGAAGTTCTTGGTTCGGAACTTTGTGGCTTGATTCGGAAGTGTTTGATTCGGAACTTTTTGGCTTGATTCGGAACTATTGGCTTGATCCGGAACTTCTTGGTTCGGAAGTTCTTGATCCGGAACTTCTTGATCCGGAAGTCCTTGATCCGGAACTTTTGCTGAATGAACAGAACCTTGTTCCGATGAACAGTCGAACAGTAAAGATGAAGATTAAGCCCAGATTTTGACCAAATAACCCAAAAAGTTTTGTGCTTTCGACTAAAATAAGTAACAACTAATACTTATCCACTAATCCCAATCACAAAAACACCAAAAACACCAAGAATCAAGATGGTTTTTCTTAAAGAACACTAATACAATCAAAAACTAAAAAACCACACAAATCACTACCTTAAATCACCGCATAGCTCTTGATACCAAATGTAAAATATTGATAATCAATGAATCTATGAAGGGGTTTGTTGATTTCTAGAGAGAGAAAGTTAGAGAGAGAAAGTGAGAGAAACTATGTGTATTTTATTAATATGGAAACTAGCAAATGACAACAACCAACCCCTTTCCTTGGTGGAAAGGGGTATTTATAGTTCCAAGCAAACATGGGCTTGGGCCGGTCCATGACAAGCCCATGGACCGGTTCTTACTTAAGTTAATAAGTAACTAATGACTATTTTCTAACTACGAGCTATTACAACATAAATATTATTGTGGAGTGACCGATACTTCTAATATACGTAAAAACGTATTTCTAACAAGACTGATTATCGAGAGAAGAGCTTTGAAGACCTGAAGCAGAAGCTAGTATCTGCACCTATTCTTACTCTACCATCTGGTATGGGTGGATTTCAAATCTACGGCGATGCATCGGGGAAGGGACTTGGCTGTGTTCTCATGCAACATGGGAAAATGATCGTGTACGCTTCACGGCAGCTTAAGCCTTATGAAGAAAATTACCCCACGCACGATCTGGAACTTGCTGCAGTCGTGTTTGCACTGAAGATATGGAGACACTACTTATATGGAGAATCATGTGACATTTTCACGGACCATAAGAGCTTGAAGTATATCTTCACTCAGCGTGAATTGAACATGAGGCAGAGGAGATGGTTAGAGCTGTTGAAGGATTATGACATTAATCTACAGTATCATCCCGGAAAGGCAAATGTAGTAGCAGATGCTCTTAGCAGGAAGTCCAGAATGATCAACGACATTAAAATCGAAGAGGAATTCATCAAAGACTTGGAGCGACTAGACATCGAGATCATGGTACGTGGACAACACGGTTACTGGGCTAATCTTAGAGTAGAACCCGAGTTACTATCTAAGATCAAGGAAGCTCAGAAGGATGACGGAGAAATCTGGGCGATAGTACAGAATTTGGAGAAGCAGACAGAGTTCAGAGTAGATGCAGATGGTATCGTATGGAAGGGCACTAGACTTTGTGTTCCTGATGACCAAGAACTCCGGGAAGCTTTGTTAGCTGAAGCTCATAGCTCCCCATTCTCGATACATCCTGGTTCGACTAAAATGTACCATGACATCAAGCAGTACTTTTGGTGGAGTGGTATGAAACAGGATGTGGCCACTTACGTCTCCAAATGTATTACCTGCCAGCAGGTTAAGATAGAGCATCAGCGATCTTGCGGTCTCCTTCAACCGTTAGATATTCCAGAGTGGAAGTGGGACAAAATCACCATGGATTTCGTTACCGGTCTTCCACCTACCAAAAGGAAGCACGATGCAATTTGGGTTATCGTTGATCGACTTACCAAATCAGCTCATTTCTTACCGATCCGCAAGGAAGATCCGGTAATTAAACTCGCAGATACGTATAGACGAGAGACCATGAGACTCCACGGTGCACCATCCATCATCGTCTCAGACAGAGATCCTCGTTTCACTTCGCGCTTTTAGAAAAGTCTGCAGAAAGCTTGGGTACACAACTTAAGCTTAGCACGGCTTTTCATCCTCAAACGGACGGACAGTCGGAGCGAACCATTCAGACATTGGAGGATATGTTGAGGTCATGTGCGTTGGAATGGACGGGTGATTGGGACGAATACATCTGTTTGGTGGAGTTTGCATACAACAACAGCTGTCACGCAAGCATCAAATGTGCTCCATTTGAAATGTTGTATGGCAGAAAGTGTCGCGCCCTAATCTGCTAGGATCAGGTTGGCGAGCGAACACTCGAAGGACCAGAAATCATAGAGATGACAAATGAGAAGATCGCAGTAGCTAAGCAAAAGATTCAGGAGGCACGGTCACGTCAGAAGAGTTACGCCGATAAGCATCGTAGGGATTTACACTTTAACGTAGGAGATCACGTCTTCCTTAAGGTTTCGCCGGCACGTGGTGTTAGACGCTTGGGGATTAAAGGGAAGCTCAGTCCTCGTTTCATCGGACCGTTTGATATCATTGAACGAGTCGATGAAGTATCTTACCGATTGACGTTACCTCCACAGCTTTCGCATGTGCACAATGTGTTTCATGTGTCCTTACTCAGAGGATACCAATATCATCCCCTTCACATGGTTCAGTATCCACTGGAACAGATACGTGAAGATCTCACTTTTATAGAAGAACCCGAACGAGTTCTTGACAGACAAGAACGAGTCATGAGAAAGAAGACGATTCCATTCGTCAAAATTCTATGGAGGGATCATACCGAGCGGGAAGCCACTTGGGAAACGGAGGAGTCTATCCGGGCTTCTTACCCTCATTTCATATTTTGAATTCGGGTATGTTCTTCTTTTCCAGTTTACTTTATCTATAATTCAGGGACGAATTATTCTTTTTATGGGGGAAGAGTTGTAAAACCCGCATGCTTTTACCATGCATAGTACCTTTAGGATCGTACGTACTAGTTAAAAATTTCCTAATATAGCATGATTACGATTACGTGTTAGGAGTTTACGTATTACGTACGTGTTAGAACACGATAAGTGTTTTATATGCACGATCACGTAACAATTATTTAACAATAATTAATCACGAACATGCGATCATGAAATCATGAACGTAATTAAAACACGAACTATTATTAATTACGTATATATATTTATTACGAGCGTAATTAAATATATTGGATCACGGTATTTACGTAACGAGAACAATTAAAACACGAACATAAATAAACACAAACGAGTAACTAAATAACGAGACACGGAAAAAGGTACGGGAACCCCATGTGGGGTCCCTACTCGTGGCCAAACAAGGGCAATGGGCCAAGCCCATTGTCAAATTTTACTAAAGGGGGTTATGTTTATTTTTCACTACACAAATTAAGTTACAGAAAATTTTTAAGAAAAACCTAAAAACCCTCTTTCTCCTTGTTCTTTGTGCCGCCACCCATAAATCACCATACAAGGTGATTTTTTGATCTTTGATCTTGAAGAATTGGTGATTGATCGTGTTTGTTCTTCGTTCTCTTGATCCACGAATTTGGTAAAACCTTTTTAAACCTTTTCTTTTAATTTAATCTTTTTATTAATTATGAACATGTGATGTTTTTATAAAAACATAATAATTAATCATAGATCTAACATGTTTTGATGATTAATTAAATCAACGGGTCGTTTTAAGGGGTGTTTTGCTTTGGCCGCCGGCTTCACCGAGCCCAAATAGGGTCTCGGCTTGCCAAGCCGACCACCACCAAGACCATATGGTCTTGGTTGGTGCGTGTGGGTCCCACGACAACAAGGGGTACCCTGAGTTGGTTCGGGGTACGGTGTCGATTCATGTCCTGTTCATGTTTTCTAGCCTAGATCCAGTTCATGGTTTATGTTAGTTTTTTTATGTTACGAACTTATGTTAAAATTAAATTAATAAAAGATGTGATTAATTTAATAACATGACTTAGGTTATTTAATTATTAATGAACATGAACTTATTTTAACCTAAGTATTTATATATTTAAGACTTATGATTAATTAATTATTTTAAAACCATGGATATAATTAATTAATTAACATGACTTAGGTTATATTTTAATATATAATAATACATATTTTAACCTAAGTATTTAACTTATTTAATTAAAAACATGTTATACTTTAATTAAATATTATAACCTATAGTTTAATTAAATTACATGAAATAATTATTAAACTATACAATATACCATATGACTTAGAAAATAATCATGAAAACACTTAGGCTTATGTACTTAGCTTATTTAACCAGCTTATTTTCTAATTATGGAAACTTTCTATTTTTAGAAACATGATTAAATAAGGCAACTAATCTATTTATGGAAACCATCTATTTTTTTAGAAACTTATTTATTTAAGGCAGCTAATCTATTTATGGAAACTTATTTAATTAAGGCAGCAAATCTATTTATGGAAACTTTCTATTTTTAGAAACTTATATATTTTAAGCAGTAAATCTATTTTGGCAACTTTCTATTTTTGGAAACTTTTTATTTTTGGAAACTTTCTATTTTTGGAAACTTTCTATTTTTGGAAACTTTCTATTTTAGGAAACCTGCTATTTTTGGAAAGTTACTTATTAATTACACTATAAGTATAATAACACATGAAATACCAGAAATACTTAATCAGATTAAGCAGAATATAAGATTTAATACAGTTTAAGGCTTTAAACAGTAAGACATAGTAAGAACACATAAAATAAGCTAAGACATGACATAAAACCAGCTATGTATTTAGTAAGCAGATACTTATTCATGTACGTATTTATGTAGCACTAGTGATTCGGAAGTAGGATTCTCGCAGTTCATCTTTCTCGTTCACTGGACATAAGGTACGGATTCCCGTCCTTTCAGTATAGACATTCTTTCCTTATTAGGATTCCCCGTATGCAGCCAACTATTTTCCCGTAGTATAAGTTACGTGTTTGATTGCTTATGTTTAATTATGATTACCTATAGCCATATACATGCATGACCAGTTTCACCTAGTTATGGAGGTACCATAACCATAACATTAGAGGCACTGATGTTATGACTTCACCATGGCGGAGTGATTGCTCGTAGCGTCCCTTCGGCTTTTGGCCATTTTTTTATATTTATCATGTGGGGCGTATGGGTGCATCCTAGTTACATGTTTTTATTCAGGATTACATGGTGAATGTGGTGTGTGCCTTGCATCCTTCACAAGGAGATGATCCCTCCTACCCATAAACCAGTATATTAAATTAGAGGCAGCCCCTCTAATTTGTATGATGAGGTCACCCCTCCAATTATTCATGCACGGTGGATTTTTATGACCTATATTGGCTAATGGTAAAATATGACAAACAGATTTTATAAGATAAACATAAGACTTTCAAACTATAAACCAGTTTTATTAAGACTTAACCAGGTTATTCGGGACTTAGTTTTCTTCCGCTGTTATTATGTTATATGCTATCCTATTCATGCTTTATTGTACATCCGTGCACTGAGCGTATTGCTCAGCCGTTTTCCTTTTCTATGTTCCCAAAACGGCAGGTACTCAGGGACGCTCGTAGACACTAAGAGTACGTGCATATGGACTGGAAGCTGTCTAGCCTTCTTTACATTATGCATTTCCTTTCTTTTGATACTTATGCTTTGGACATTGTTTAGTCCTTTCCTTTATTATACTTTTGTGTGTGATGAGCTTTACTTTTGGACTACCGATGTTTGATTCCGGTATTTTCCTTTTTATGGTCAAGTAATGTTTAGACATTTTACCTTGTATGCTTTGATGACACGCCATAATTACTGTGATATTTCCATTTCCAAAATGGGGTGTTACAGGAGGTGTCATGTTTAAGGTTTGGGATGTGTTTATGTTGAGGTTAATCATAAATCTGGAGGAGATTAACCTTTAATTCATAGCAAATAAAAAATCCCCAATTTGGATTATGAACTTCAAGAACAGGTTTTTGATCTTTGTTGTGGGTTTAAAACATGTTTAGCGCCTGTTTTTATTATTAATTAACCAGTTTAAAAAGTTAGTTAATAACAAAGGGTGAGTGGGAACTGATGTGGAGGTTTGGTGAGTTTTCATTGGTTGTGGAGTGGTAGTGGGGCACGTGTCACCCCACTACTGGTCTAGGTAAGTTTGTTGTCTGCCAGATTACACCCCTCACTTCTTTTCCCTTTGTCACTTCAACTTAAAAACTTGTCAACGCCCATTTCCTTCATAACAACTTTTCATTTTTCACACTTTTGCCCCAAAAAGTTTTGAAAAATGATTTCAGGGGTATTTCTTGCCAATTTGTGATTTTTGAAGGACTGATTTGGTATTTTATTCAAGGATAATGGTCTAAACTTGTATGATTGACATTTTGGAGGACTGAAATTGCCAATTCATGTTTGATGAGGGACCATTTTTGCCAAATCTTCAAAGTCAAGGGTCCTTTTGGTAATTTTGATATTTTCAAAGGACCAAACTTGTCATTCTTGTAACTTGGAGTCCTTCTAGATATGTTTGACTTTGAGGAGGATAAATATTGACATTTTAGCTTTGTTGAGGGGCTAAAATTGCCAATTCTTCAAAGTGGAGGGCCCTTTTTGCAATATTGACAAACTTTAGGGACCAATCTTGTAATTATGAGGATACAAGGGTATAAAGTGTCAATTCTTACATATTGGAGGACCCTTCTTCATAATTCTTCAAATCTTCAAGGGTTTTCTTGGGAAAATTCTTCATTAGGGCTTGGTTCATTGTGCGGCTTCGTTTCCCGTGTTCGTTTTTGCATGATTCTTGTGATCTTTTGTCATTTTCTCAATATCCGTACCTAAAATACACATGCAACAAACACAAGCATATATATGGGTATTTTGATGATATTTAATGCATTTAAAGCCCATTTTGGACGATGAGACTATGTATAAAAGCAGTCTCATCAATTACCCATGTGTATAGAGATCTTACCTTAGAGTTTGATGACAAGATTCGTCCTGTCGACGCACTTCCTTTAGACATGTACGAATTTGATATGATTTTAGGCTTGGACTGGTTAGTAGCACACCACGCAACGATCGATTGCCATACATATCGAGTCATATTTGGCGATGTTCAAGTTCTAGAGTACATTCATAATGGTTTCCTGCCAGGGAAATCTGTACAAATTATTTCTGCCTTACAAGCATGTGCGTTGTTATCTCATGGATGCGAAGGTTTCTTAGCTGCTATTCATGACACTACTGCTGAAGCTCCATCTATCCATGATCAGCCGATTGTTTTAGAATTCCCAGAAGAATTTCCGGGTATCCCACCTATCCGTGAAGTGGAGTTTGGCATTGAGCTTGTTCCGGGAGCTGAACCTATCTTCAAGGCTCCTTATCGCATGGCTCCTATTGATCTCAAGGAGTTGAAAGATCAGCTGCAGGAGTTACTGGAACGAGGTTTTATTTGTTGGAGTGTATCACCATGGGGTGCATCGGTGCTGTTTGTTAAGGAAGGTAGTATGAGACTGTGTATCGACTACCGCGAGCTGAACAAGATCACGATCCGAAACCGTTATCCCCTCCCACGTATCGATGATTTGTTTGACCAACTACAGGGTGCTAAGAACTTTTCTAAAATTGATCTACGATCAAGCTACCATCAACTGCGAGTGAAGGAGCAGGATATTTCTAAGACTGCTTTTCACACACGTTATGGTCACTATGTGTTCGTAGTTATGCCTTTTGGGCTCACGAATTCTCCAACGGTATTCATGGATTTGATGAAAAGATTATTCCATGAGTTCTTGGACAAATTAGTCATTGTATTCGTCGATGACATTTTGATCTTCTCAAAATCTAAGGAAGAACACGAGGAGAATCTTTGCACGGTACTGCAGATTCTTCGCCAGAAGCAACTATATGCAAAATTTTCCAAGTGTGAATTCTAGTTAAGTAAGGTGGCATTTCTAGGCCATATTGTTTTAGGAGAAGGGATTACCATGGATCATGCGAAGGTTGAGGCTATCACAAAATGGCCAAGATCGACATCTGCAACAGAGGTTCATAGTTTTCTGGGATTAGCTGGATATTACCGCAGGTTTATGGAAAACGTCTCACGATTGGCCTTGACTTTGACTAAAATTATGTGTAAGGGTGAGAAATTCGTCTGGAATGATGAGCGGGGGAAGAGCTTCGAAGAACTTAAGCAGCATTTGGTTTATGCACCTATTCTTACTCTCCCATCTAGCACAGGTGGATTTCAGATTTATAGCGATGCTTCGGGAAAGGACTTGGCTGTGTACTCATGCAACATAGGAAGGTGATTGCCTATGCTTCACGACAGCTTAAGCCTTACAAAGAAAATTATCCCACTCATGATCTGGAATTAGCAGCAGTTTTATTCGCACTCAAGATATGGAGGCATTATCTTTATGGTGAGTCATGTGACATCTTCACTGATCATAAGAGCCTCAAATACATCTTCACTCATCGAGAACTAAACATGAGACAGAGATGGTGGTTGGAATTACTAAAGGATTATGACACCAACATTCAGTACCATTCAGGTAAAGCTAATGTGGTGGCTGATGCTTAAGCAGGAAATCAGGCATGACTGATGGCATTAAGGTGGAAGACGAAATTATCCGAGATCTCGAGCGTTTAGACATTGAGATTTTTGTACGTGGATAGCATGGTTACTGGGCTAATCTGAGAGTTGAGCCAGACTTAATTTCTTGGATCAAGGCAGCTCAAAAGGATGATGGCGAGATATGGGCGATTATTCAGAATATCGATCAGCAGACAGAGTTTCGTATAGATGACGATGGCTTTTTATGGCATGGTACTAAGTATGTGTTCCAGAAAATCTTACTATAAGAGAAGCCTTATTGACTAAGGCTCACAGCTCTACATTCTCCATTCACCCAGGTTCTACCAAAATGTATCATGATGTCAAACAACATTTTTGGTGGAGCGATATGATACAAGATGTGGCTACTTTCGTTTCTAAATGTCTGGCATGCCAGCAGGTTAAGATAGAACATCAGCGAGCTAGGCTTACTACAACCATTAGAAATTCCCGAATAGAAGTGGGACAAGATCTACATGGATTTTTTTACCGGACAACCATAGACTCAGAGGAAGCATGATGCCATCTGGGTCGTTGTCGATCGTTTGACCAAGTCAACACATTTCCTTCCAATATGTAGGATTATGTAAATCTTGCTTAATCTAGAGAGAGAGAGTAGAGATAGAAAGATAGTGAATCACGCACACTTTTAGAGAGATAAAGTATATTGGAAAATACACTTTACTAGGTGAAATAATGAGTGCCACACCCTCTCCAACAAAGGAGAGGGTTTATATACCAAGCCCATGAAATGGGCTTGGGCTTTACATTGGGTTGCCGACCATACAAGTTATGGACCAGGCTTGGCTTAGTTTGTTAAGAAATAATGAAACTAAACTACGAGCTACAATTAGACTATTGTTGGAGTAACCGATACTTTCTATTACGTAAAACATATTTCCAACAATCTCCCCCTAAGGGAGGTCACTCCAAAGTACAAGGGGATTACCCGAGTTACAATAATAAAATAAACCTAGCATACGATGCTTGTCTTGAGCTCGTAGCATTCGTCTTTCTTTTATTTTTCTTTTCTGGTAAATATGTTGATGTGGTCCTTGATATCAATCTTGAGCATTTGTCTCTTGCTTTGATCTTGTGCATCACTTGTGAGTTTTGCCTCTTCGTGACTTCATATCCCACATACTTATACCTTTGTAATTCTTGAAAGCTTCAGAGTTTGATACAGCTGAAGACTTGACTTTTAGGCTTTCTTGAATTTGTTGAAGTATTAAGTGCAAAAAGTATAAGCATGCGGGGACGACTTCATCTCGGACTCCGCAACGCCACCGTCTTCAAATGCAGTAACATAAGTAGACACGAATGAAATGACTTTGAACATTTCATTCTAATTCGGTAGAATTTTACCTCCGGGCGGTGAAGACCGTTGGACGATATAAAATATCGTACTTGTGATAGGTAGACTTAATTAAAAATCTCATTGACAAGATTTCGAGGTTAAACCCGTTCTCTTTACTCGACTGTCCAAAGTTGACTCCGAACGTAAAGAGTGAATCATTTGGATAAAATTATCCACATGATTGAAGCCGTCAATTCTAATTCCTGGAACTAGTTTGATTCATTCAAGAATCGCACCATCGTTGCTTTCCAGTTGTCACGAGCTTGATTCAGATTGAATCATGCAAGTTACCTACCAAGTTCTGTTTGAGGTTAACACTAGAAGGATTTCCACTCATCACTGTGAACACTAAGGTGTCACTATGAGTGTTCTGGCAAGATCACTGACATATTGCGTAGAGGCCTGGAACGTGTTTAAATTCAATTAAGAATTAAACATCTGTTGCTTTCTAGTTATCACAAGTTTGATTCATAAAGAATCTCACAAGTAACCTACCATGAGCTTTTTGATGTTCGCTCAAGAAGGATTTCCATCTTCATTGTAAATACTTTCGTATTACTCGGATGTTCAGGCAAGATCATGAAGATTTTGCGTAGGACTCTTAATAACTTTCTTACTTTTCATAGTGTATGAAGAAGCAAGGAATTATGGAAGTGTGTCCTTAGGAGATATTTGATGATCTCAAATGGCTCTAAACTCGATCGTGCACTTTGGATTTTTAGTGATAGGAGGCTGGAGAGGAGTGCCACCATTTCAATACCAATTTACTCAGAGTGAACAAATCGGTAGATAACGTGTTGATCTCCGTGTGATTAAAACAAATATCTTTTGAGAGATATCAGAGTTAACTGGGATGGGTTGTGCATTGCATCACTGGGTCCATGATGTCTATCTTCTATAGCATATGTGTTGACCCGGTTTCTTCCTAAGTTGTAAGGAGGGATTCTTTCTTTTCAGCCTTTATCTTTACAATTCTTCTTCATTCTTCAACCCCTTCAATGCTTACATATACGTCATAACTAGCACCTTGTTTTGATTGTTCTAGTGCTAACTTAAGTACTTGGTCGGCATTCAGCTACGATCACAATATTTCCCCTTCTTTCCTAAGGACTACTATTTCTAGCTATGGAATGTCCTTGGGAAGATTCCTCCGGTTTTGGAAGAATCATTGATTTAACCTATCCTTCCATCCTTATGTCACCACAATCTTCATCGTCGTGAAATAAATGGGCTGAGGGTAAGTATATGTCACCATGAAAATCCATTTTGATGTGCAAATCCGTTTTGCTCCCCCTTGACATATGCCACAATATTCAAAAACGTTTCGCACATGTCGGAATGAGCCATCACGTTAAGGCAAACCATTTTTGATTAATCATTTCCCATATTAAATCACATTTTCTCCCCCATATTAAAAATATTAACCCAACTGATATTTTTGATATCAATTGATTTAATGAAGTTTTAACAAAGTTTTTGGGAAGAACAATGCAAGTCCGTTTTATCTTCATGATACCAATTTGTGAGATATGATATCGATGTGTAAATTGATCACATATTTACCATACTAGAAGGAATTGACAAGGTTGGACCTGATTGATGAGAAGATCACATCATGGTACTTGTCGGCAAATGTTGGTCGCCTCGTCATGTCTGAATTCATCTCTTGACACCACATGTACGATTGGTATCGTTGTCTTGACACCAATTTTTGAACTTGGCACTTTCGGCATCAAAGATTTTGAATGCTTGACAATTGCTCCCCCTCAATTGTTGACCCGTGTTCTATTGAAAGAGTTGTAGTCGTCGTTTGAGTAGTCGCAACATCGAGTATGTAGATACCAATTGTAAGCTGCTATGGTTTGTGGAGATGATAACTTCATAAAAACAAGATTTCTCTTGTTTTAACAAATAAATGCACTGATGCATACGTATATTCGTGTTAGATTGTGTTATAACATAAACACAATCCCTTACTTAGTTATAAAGTAAACCATGCCCGAGAAAATTAATTCTCGTTGTTGAGCTAAAGCTTTCATAAGAAATACTTGACTTTAATATGAAAAGCGGGTTGTAGTCTAAAATAACTACAAGCCATATAGGCATGTTTTAAAATATATTTACAACTTTTATACGAACTCTATTTATGGCGCCGTGTCAATATTAATCGACATTTCTAAGGCCGTAAATATTATCGTACTAAAAGAAATACCTTTTTGAAAAATGAAAAATATTTTTGGATTTTGTTGATTTTATATTTTTTATGGTTTGCGTAGGTCTTATATTTTTGTATTTTTCTTTCTGGGATTAAAAATATAAACAATATATACAAATGATCACTAAGGATACGGAGAATAGTTTACCAGCACTATTCTTTCGCCTCATCTGCCAATTCCTTTAGAGTCTCGGGCGAAAAAGTTCTCAATCCTAGCTTGTCGGCCAAAAATTCAATTCGAGCACGATCTAAAGCCTTTGTGAAAATATCCGCCAATTGATACTCATATCGGACAAAGTAAAGCTCGATCACTCCATTTTCCACTTGCTCCTTTATAAAGTGGTAGCGAATGTCAATATGTTTTGACCGGGAGAATTGAACATTGTTGCAGCATAAGGCAATTGCACTTTTGTTCTCGCAGTACATCGGAATTTTGTTGAAACCTAGACCATAGTCGGTTAATTAGGATCTCATCCAAAGAACTTGAGCACAACAACCAAATATAGCTATGTATTCTGCCTCCGTACTTGAAATTGCAGCGCTTTTCTTCTTTTTTGATGCCCAACTGATAAGTCGATCCCCTAGTAGTTGCAAAGTTCCACTTGTGTTACTCCTTGTATCTTGACAACCCGCGTGATCCACATCTGCATATGCAATTAGTGAAATCGAATAATCCTTCGAATACCAAAGTCCCCGATTAATGGTTCCTTTAATATACCGAAAGATCCGTTTAACAGTAGCTAAGGTGTAACTCAGTAGGCCTAGTTTGATACCGAGCACACATACATATAGCAAACTCAAGATCAGGCCGACTAGCTGTGATATACAGAAGGGTACCGATCATTCCACGATAAAGTGTCGGATCAATAGCAATCCCATTTGGATTTTCATCTAGCTTAGTTCTTGTCACACCCTACCATGGCGGAATATAGGGCGCGGCGTATGGATATCATCACAACAATAACGTGTCAATAGAGACAACTAAATGAAATGGAAATATCATAAATGGGTGACACAATGTCATGACAATATCTCAAATAATGCAGGCGTCTAGATAGGTAGGTAACGAGTCTACCCCTTACTAAAGACATACAAATACCCACATCAACATATAGGTGTCCACAACGTAACACTTAATTAAACATAAAATAATGGCTAAGAGAAAAAGGGGTTCCTCCAAATGCAATCCTAAGCCTCCAAAACTAGCCACTCCTATTCTCATGCTTAACCACATTCTCACCTGAAAGAGACACTAAAACACGTCAACAATAAAGTTGGTGAGAGTCACAGGTTTAGAATCCAACGCCAAATCAGTTATAAGCTGTGAATAACAACCATCAATAAAAGAACATATGAACAATGTGCTATAATTATGCATTAACAACTAACATTCAAGATTAACCATTCACCACCATTCTAAGGCTCCCAGCCTTACCAATCACCATGGTCCCATAGGTACCCATACACTTATGAACCAATCCCAAGGCCTCGCCTTGTCAACATCCCCTTGGTACCATGTAAAACCATAATAACTGAGATTGTACGTGTCCCCCGATCAAAATCATAAACACAAGTCCATCACAAACCATAAAAACATTCACAGCATTATTTACAAAACCATAAAGTGTCTCTTCCATCCTATCTGGAAGTCAAAACAATTATACTCATAAAAACATGGTATATGAAACTCACCTGAATAAGCTTCTCCAAGTGTCCGCGCTCTAGCAAAATCTAAACACACAAACATATACAATCAAGACATGAACCACATACCAAAATGGCTCATAAATCTATGATGGATATCTAAACTTCTCCTACAACTTAACCCCATTTATATGCCATAAGAATCTCATTACACTCCTCTATAAAGCCCTTAACTTAGTTTAGTTCATAACTCGTCCCGTTAACATTTAACCCAAAACAGTCCTGTTTTTCACACTTTGTATTATGAGCCAAACGTCCACTAAACCTAAACCACATTCCTTGCAATGAAAACCCCATAAACTTATATGTGTTAGATAAAATCTCAGCCCTTTCCCCAACATCAAAGCTAATCTTAAGTCCCCGATATACAACTTATACTTTGGCCTATCCAGATTTTACCGATTTTGAACATATGAAATATTTGTTATGATTAGAGGGTCTTACCCTATCAAATTTTCTTAGACCTTTTCCAGATATTTTACTTTGTATATAATCTAAGTCTCATGTTCATTTGAAGCTCCAATTATACCCTAACTACCCAAACAACTCAAAAGATAAAATGAAAACAGGCTGATCTAAAAACTGTTTTGACACCCGGCTGATGTAACTTGTTTTTCGCCCACTTCCCGACCTCCAATTTAGTTCTCGTTTATTGAATTTTAAAGATAATTAAATTAAATTTCCACGGACATAAGATTCGAAAAATAAACATTTGTATAACTCTAGATATGATCAAAACAATGGACCAAAAATTCTGCCCAGTTTTTTAAAAACGAATTTAAACATGATTAAACCCTTTAATCATCATTAAGCCCCATAATAACCTAATTAATTGAATAAGAACCCTAATACTATTAATTACAGAAATCATTATTCCTAGTATGAAACCCTAATAAAAAATAAAAAATCCTAAACCCTAATCCATCATACTAGGTTACATACGTAAATTTAACGTTATTCGAGCTAGTTTAATTACGTACATTAAATTCTTATGCAAGATTTCGGTTTTGATCTTCCCCATGGATGTTTCAATTGATATTAGGTATATTTTAGGGTTATGGGTCGTTTTTAGGGGTATAGGGGTGTTTATATAGGCTTTGGTAACCTCCTTAACAAGTTTGAGCCCAAAGGACTCTACTTGGGCCTTTCCTACCCGTTTCCTTCCTGTAGTCGGCCATAACAGCCCATCCACGACCCACCCCCCTTAAATTTGGGTTATTTACACTCCCCCTTCTATTTTATGTTTACCTATACTTCTATACACTTCCGGGTCGAAACCGGACACCCTTTTGCTAATTTTTCGACTTTCTACGTAATTTTTGATCTTAATTTTATTTTCAAAACTTTCCTAAAATAGAAAACTCCTATTATACATAGAATATAGATAATATATATCTAATGTACATATATCACGTATGATACATACACACAATCCTACGAAAACGATAATTCAACTTTCACCGAATTTTCGCGTGATCTTATTTCATTTCACTTCATTTCATTTCATTTCACTTCATAGTCACTATAATGTGAGCTTATGATTCATGAAATAGCCATTAATCGATTTACTTAAGAGCATTTCGTACTCATAAACGATGTCCAAACCATCCTCATTCACACAAAATAAACACGTAAACACATAAAACACATAGTCACACATAACACCCTAAAAATACGACTAAGTGACGAACCTCAAAACCATGGTTGTCACATCACTCCCTCCTGATAGAAATTTCGTCCCGAGATTTATTCCTTTGGATCAAACACACAATAAACAAATCACATAAGGATACTTTTTCTAATTGAACTCCTCTCATTTCCACGTGAACTTTAGTTCATGACTCAATTTACTAGATATATTAACCAACAATATTTAAATTCATTCCCAAACTCTTGACTTGACAGCCCATAAATCTCACAAATGACTCTTTGACAAATCAAAGACTCTTATTAACACTAATCCCGAATAACCGTACATGCAAATATGCATTCTCAAACCACATTTCCCAAATCTTAATACATGAAATATATCATGTACACCACTCAATTCCCCAGGTAATTCTATACCCATAAGCTATTGGTCCAATCTTTCCAAAGATCATAAATAGACCTACAAAACTCGACATCAAATTTTCCCTTTTACCAAAACATGCCGCCCGTTACTATGGGTGAAACTTCCTACATAACTTTGTCGCTAAACTCTAGTGGTTTACTCCTTTTCAACATATCATCTCTTGTCGCTCTCATCCTTTCCACAAACACCATTATTATATTAGTAGCCTCTTTCACCAATTCTGGTCCACAATAGGGACAATTCATCCTATCCTTCCATATAGTGCCTCAAATGGCATTTATCGACTTCTAGTATGATAACTATCATTATATGAAAACTCAGCCATCTCTAACGAGTTTCCTAACTCCCTCTAAATCAATCACTCATGCCCTCAGTGTAACTCCTAAGGTTGTATAGATCAACTCCCTTTAGTCCGTACCCCAAACTACTTAAAAATCCCAATTTCCTTACAAAAGTGACCTATGACGGTCTTTCACATATCCATTAGTTCATCACAACAAGGCTCTTCCAATCCAAATCAAATTATGATCTATACACATCACCAAAAGGACGGTTATCTCAGTTTGTCTATCATCTGCCATCCAAACCCATGCTACAACTACTTCCATTAAATTTGGATAGCTCATTAGTAGCACCTATACACTTCTTTTCTCACTTTTCTCAATGAAGAATTTTTTTCCTTGATACTCAACACTTCCTTTATACCTACACAATGTCTTAACTTCAAGGTCATAGCGCTCATCATCTTGTCTCAGCTAGACCAAGCCCTTCGTCTCCCATGACACCTCCCATCTATAACTCCTCATCCATTCAATTATCGATACTAAGCCTTCTATTCAAACAATATAGGTCAATGCCATTCCATTTTCCGCACTACAACAATATTAGCATACTTTGTGCTCTAGTCTACTCATTAGGCTATACCAAAGTTTTACCTTCGGTTCCTATCTGGACCTATTTCATTCATGATTCGAATCAATCCACACTTCTTTCTTCTTCCTCAACTCATGCCATACATATGATGTGATGCTTCCTGTCTATCAAGTCCTCTACACGCCGAAGTTACGTAAGTAGCTTCACTTGTTTTCCTTACGACCAATACTCCTACTCCCTCCTAATAGGGATAGATTAGAGTTCCTCGTGATTCCACTTGGATCACACTCTCATCTAAAACCCATATTACTCTTCATTGTATAAACCAAGCCATATTATAAATTCTTACATAGGTCTCATAACTCTCTTCTTGACATTGCACCTATCATGTGGTACTTCAATCATCAACTTATAGGGATACTTGGTTCTATCCTTCGAAGGTTCTCCCTAATTCCTTAACTATCATGCCCAACCAAAATTTCACACTCAATTCATCAACTCTATGGAAATCGTTAGTGCATTGGATAATGCATAACTGTCTCTTCCAAAGATCCTTCATAAACACCTTCACTAGACTGACCCTCAAAACACTTCTCCACGAACTTATTCAGCTCAGCTTCACTGCTCATCCCTCGATATTGATTGCCACAAAATTCTATCTCTGTGTAGTCACTCGACTCCCCTTTTTACTTCCACGACTTCTTAATCTCCCATGTTATGTAGTCACTCCATTGGTTAAGCTCTTTGTAACTCCACTCCGGTACTCGATCTGTCCTTCTTCGTCACAAACCATACAGAGATTCCCATCATAGTGCTTGTAACCTTTCTAGTCCTTGCAACTTTGTAACTCCTTCGAAATCTCTTGCATCCTTCTTGCAGCCGGCATGTAGTTTTTTCAGCTCCTTGCTCCGTGATGTAGCTCTTCACGCACTCCTTCTCGTCTCCATGATGTTACCTAGGAATTTCACACTACGCAGTAGCTTCTAACTTCAACTCATCTACCCCAATATTTCTAAAGGTACTTCAACCCCTCAATGGATCACTCTTCCTTACTTGTTGTACTTCACCATTAATCAGCTTCCTACCAATCATTCTTTCACATCTATGTTTTCCTTCACGTGTCTACTACTACCTTACCTCCATAACTATACCAATTCGATTGCGTGTTATTTTCCAAATCTTTCCATTAGTATAAACATTCTACTCTACCCTCACATCCACTAATACTTTCATCAATTTTCTAATGGTACTTCAACCAACTTCTCATAACATGACATCTCGTTCCCACGACCAGTCAACCAACTTTACTTACTCCTTTATTCCTGTAACCAATCTAAGTTTCAAAACTCCACCAATCTTAATCATTCCTTCAACATAACCTTTAAACCAAGATAAATCTCTCCATTATAATATCTAACCATAAGTAATACTACCCAACTCTATCCTCTCATCCTAACGTTTCCACAACCGCATAACTAAATCAACCATGACGTGTACCAAAAGAATTCCAAACAATCGTGTCCCAAAATAAAATATAGGGTAAAACGAACTCTATCCAAAACAACTGAAAACAAAACAATGTAATCCGAAAGATCAATGGAGTGTGCCAACAATGAAAAATTAGACTCGTCACGATTAGTATTACCAAATTTCGATACCTTAGAAAATTTTAAACTTTCGTCCCAATTAGTTACTTCTCATAAGAACCAAACTTCAATACTACTAAAATCAATCATACTCATTTTTAACCATAAACTCATCTTTTATCTTCATTATTTTATCAAAGACATCAACTAGTTAGTATACTACAATCTTATTCTAACCATTATCTTGTTTACTCATATTAAACTTATTTCGCTTGTTATTATGAAACCAATACATGTTTATAAAATATAGTGTTTTTTTCTTTCATTTTATTCTATACTATTATTATTATTGTTATTTTATATAATTCATTTAGGCTGGTTATAACTAAACTATTACACGTTTACAAGGTGTGGTGTTATTATTATCATTATTATAATAAAATCTCCCTTTTTTACTCTTTCCGTCTAGTTAAATACTTCTAAAATTTTAACTCCACTTAAGAAAATTATTGTAAAATTTCTTCACCCTTTAAAATTTATTATCACATGTTACCTATAAAACTAATCCAATTATTTTCTAGACATTTTTTTTATAACTTACAACCACAAACTTAAAAAAAAAGATATGTAAGTCACGATATCATACCATACACTTACAAATTAATTTCAAAATCGTTTTCCTATAATTAGCCAGACTTATTTGCAAGAAAATTTAGTAGTTCTCATTAATTAAAATACATACCCGAATGTAGACACACATCAAAAGACTCAAAACATCGTTGGAACTCCATCAAACTCCAGCACCATAAAACACGAGCAAACACAAGGTACGTTCAAGTTATAATAACTACTGAATGACCATATATCATAACTTAACACATACTAGTATATATACATCCGCATTTAAATACCTATTAAATCACCCAAAACATACTCGTTACCATACATGTCAGATCAATCAATCGCGTCATACACTCGTTTTTTCATACGAGTAATCACCATCTTACAACAAGGCATAAAACCCATCACTAAAATCATTCCATATTGTGTGACCCCATAATCACACAACATGACTATAACCTAAAACATATAACACACTAAAAAATAGCCATATTGTAACACCCCCAATTTCGGGTCATGTGCGGAAGCTCATATGGGGTGCTACTTCATAATATAACAGCTCAAGTAATAAAAAACGGCTCGAAAAGAATCGTTTTAAAAATAAACATTGGATTGAAATAAAAGTTCTACAAATCGTTCATTACATGGTACCCAAACATTTATTAAAAAAGTACACAACATCTTTTCATAATAAAAGTCATTGAAATTTTTTACAAAATGGTGAGCTTTAACACCTTTATTATAAAACCGCAAGCACCAAAATCCCTCATTTGCCATTACCTTCAAGGACCTGAGATAAAACATGCTAAACTTGTCAACAACAGTTTAGTGAATCTATAGAGTTTATAAATAAACATTACCGAACACAAGTATATTTTAAAACCATCAAGAATTAACGATGTGGATCAAACAACGTTATATAGATTATTATAAACCTCATGACATTGAAATGTTACCACAATATTTTCCCACCATACACCTCGCTAAGTGTATAGGAAAACTCTCGCACATGTATCCACTTCGAGCAACTTGTGCTCAAACGATAGCTAATCGTTGCCGGATGGGAGGGGTACCTCCCGAATAGTACTATTCCATGTATAAGCGCCTACCATAACTCGGTAGCTAACAATTCATGATAAAATTGGGACTTTTTATCTAGCGACATAGCAAACTTATAATAATCAAGGCAACAATCATAAATCGGGTCCCTTATGTTCTAATTTTAAAAGAAGCATGTTATCCCCCTCACGGGTTTATAAATCATCTTTAAGTATTTAAATGCGACGCTATAGACTCATCTTAGTATAAGAGACGTGGCAAGATGATCGTCGACTATGTGTGATGCCCGTTAGACATGAAAACCGCAACCTATCAAATAAGGCGCGCTCGTTAATAATGGACTCGAGTAAAAACCATACATAATAACATCAAACTCATAGTCATAAAATAACGACAAACCCGAAATAAAACCATACAAGTGATACTATTTCACCCTTCTATATGTTTACTTAATTAAACTGTTCTATTGATAAAAATCTGTCGGCACATACCAAATGTAATAGCTCATTTACCCCACGTAAACATGTCAAAAGTTTATGATACTATACAGAGAACTCACTTACTATATAGAAAGTTCTCCCAAAAGTTTATCAAATGATTTTACTTTTAAAGTTCCCTGCCCGACACATCTATGAATTACAAAAACCGGACAGTTTTACGTTATCGACTCGTATAACCATTTTAACTTCTATAAACGACTCCATTTGCAAAACCGACACCTTAGTTTGAAAATAGACTCACAACCTAGGGTTTACACCTTTACATCAGTTCATGACTCATTTCAAAACTCATTCTATAGTCCCCGGGATTTGATCCAAATATCGACAACAACTACATATTGTGCCGATACTCGTCTCCCGGTACACGAATAATCAAAACATCATAACTTCTCGCTCGTTTGGAGCTAGAAGCTCTACTTTATATCAAATCGAAGCTAATCGAATTATCTATAGCACTATCCAATTAGTTAAGCCATTATCAAAACATAAGGTACCCAAAAATAGCCTTTTACCTACTGATCTAAATCACCCTTTAAAATCTTACATGAAACCATGTTTTTGATCAAAATCAACCATTTTTATCATCATCCTAAGCCCTTAATAACAACATATCCTAATCCTAACACTTGTTTCAATCATCAAAACAAAAACCCAAAAATCAAAAATATGTTTTTAGTAAAAACAACATGATTAATACATGATCATCCCTAAATAATAACATGCATGATCATCTAGCAATCACACCAACCCTAGTTCATAACAAAAATCAAAACCTTCATGTATGTTGGAAAAATTAGTATCATAAGAACCACCTTGAAAATCTAAGATGTGGTCTAGTCTTGTTTTCGCTTAGATCAAAGTAGAAATCAAGAAAGATTGAGGTTTTGGGGTTGTTGTATGTCATGGCTAAGAAGAAAAAGAAAGGAGGTAGGAGAAATTTTTGGTATACTTGATTTTGTATGTATAAAAGTTAGGTGGGAGGGTTTTTATATGTTGGGTGGAAGGACTAGTTTTGCCAATTTGGTATAGTTTTGGTCCAAAATAAAAATAGTTAGTTAAAAAGCGGGAATGACTATTAGTAAAATTTGAAAATATTTACGGGGCTCGGGTTTCATAGAAATACTTTCCAAAAGTTAAAAAGTATGACAAATATAATAATATTATCTCCTGACTCGACTTAACATGTCATTAAAAGAAAACATAAAAAACGTCAAACATCGAACAATCGACAATAAAACGTAAAATATTGGGCATCCGTCGACATCACGTGTACTAATAGTCTTCTTTACTCGTCAAAAGGTAAAATAGGACCTTAATTATCGGTTTTAACTTAAACCGTCAAACATAATATCATTCAATTTCATTGAAATATTTAAGATATTTACAAAAAAGAATTAAGTAATGACCTGAAATTTACAGATTGTCACAGTATCTCCATCTAACAGGGATCTTCGTACCGAAGATCAATTCGCCTTATGGTCTGGTTTCTTGTTGAAATCGAACAAATGCGGATATTTCTTCCATATTTCATCTTCTCTTTCCCAAGTAAACTCCGGTCCACGCCTTGAGTTCCATCGGACCTTGACAATAGGGATCCGGCTTTGCTTTAGTTGCTTCACCTTCCTATCCATGATCTCGACTGGTTCCTCGATGAAGTGTAACTTGTCATCGATCTTGACTTCATCCATTGGGATAATAAGGTCTTCGTCGGACAAACACTTCTTTAGGTTCGGCACGTGAAAAGTATTGTGGATTCCTTGTAGCTCCCGAGGTAATTCAAGTTTATATGCCACCGGACCCCCTGTTGATGTGATCTCGAATGGTCCAATATAACGGGTACTTAACTTCCCACGCTTTCCAAAGCGCGTGATGCCTTTTCATAGAGATAACTTTAGCATAACTTTGTCACCTACCTCGAATTCCATTGGTTTTCGTCTCACATCAGCATAACTTTTCTGTCTACTACAAGCAGCTAACAAACGATTCTTGGTTTGCACAATCATTTTAGTAGTCTCGCGAATTAATTCTGGTCCGGTCAGTTGAGCATCCCCAACTTCACTCCAACACACAGGCGATCGACATTTCTTTCCGTAGAGAGCCTCGAAAGGTGCAGCTTTAATGCTAGCGTGATAGCTATTATTGTAGGAGAATTCCGCCAACGGTAAATGCTTATCCCAACTACTACCAAAGTCAATCACGCAAGCCCGCAACATGTCTTCCAATGTTTGTATTGTCCTTTCACTTTGCCCATCGGTTTGAGGATGATAAGCAGTGCTCATATCCAGATTTGTCCCCAATGATTTCTGAAGTGATCCCCAAAATTTTGATGCGAAACGACTGTCACGGTCCGAGATGATAGATATGGGAACACCGTGTTTACAAACAATTTCTTTCAAGTAAATATGAATATGTCTCTCAAACTTGAACTTTTCATTTATCGGGATAAAGTGGGCTGATTTGGTCAAACGATCCACAATCACCCAAATAGAATCATAACCGGCTGGAGTTCTTGGAAGCTTAGAAATGAAATCCATGGTAATACGTTCACATTTCCAAATAGGAACTTCAAGTTTTTGAAGTAGTCCAGATAGCTTTTGGTATTCAGCCTTGACCTTAGCACATGTCAATCATTTGCTAACATATGTTGTAATATCCGCCTTCATGTTCGGCCACAAGTACAGCTTCTTCAAATCATGATACATTTTATCCGACCTGGGATGAAAGGAATACTTGGACTTGTGAGATTCCAACATGATTAGATTTCTCAATCCTCCAAATAATTGTAACCATACTCGTCCGTTTAGACATCTTGTACCATCAGATCTAATTTCAAAGGGTTCACCTTCACCATGAAAGTTTTCAGATTTAATATTTTCAGGTTTCATAGCTTCAGCTTGTGCTTTTTGAATCTGTTCTGGTAGATCATTATGTACCGTTACTAGTAAAGCACGCACTCAGAGAGGTTTGTCCTTTTCCTTCCTGCTTAACGCATCAGCTACCACATTTGCTTTTCCAGCGTGATAACGAATTGTACAATCGTAATCACTCAAAAGCTCGATCCATCTACGTTGCCTCATGTTTAGATCTTTTTAATCCATAATATACTGTAGACTCTTATGATCGGTGAATACCGTACACTTAGTGTCGTACAGATAATGTCTCCAAAGGCGAAGAGAAAAAACCACCGCGCCCAATTCCAAGTCATGGGTAGTGTAGTTTTCCCCGTTCTTCCTAAGTTGCCTAGAAGCATACGCAATGACTTTTTCTCGCTGCATCAAAACAGCCCCAAATCCTTTAAGTGACGCATCATAGTAGACAACGAAATCCTTGCTACCCTCAGGTAATGACAAGATTGGCGCACTACACAATTTAAGTTTCAACATTTGAAATGCCTCCTCTTCATCGTCACCCCACCCATACGGTTTATTTTTTTGGGTAAGATTTGTTAATGGTTTGCATATTAACGAAAATCCTTCAATAAACCTTATGTAGTAACAGCCAAACCCAAAAATTGTCGCACCTCGGTAGGAGTAGTAGGTGCAGACCAATTCTTAATGGCTTCGATTTATGCGGGATCAACATGAACTCCATTTCTATCAATCACGTGACCAAGGAATTGTACGGAATCTAGCCAAAAATCACATTTTGAAAATTTTGCGTACAACTTTTCTTTCCTTAGCAACTCCAAGATGGTCTTCAAGTGTTCGCCATGATCTTCTTTTTTCTTGGAATAAATCAGAATATCGTCAATGAATACGATCACGAATTTGTCAAGATACGGCTTGCACACGCGATTCATAATTTCCATATCGAGTTCTAAAAGCTGTAATTGGAATATGTTCCTCGTGAACGCGAAGTTGATGATAACCAGACCGTAGATCAATTTTTGAATAAATACTAGAACCTTGCAACTGATCGAATAAGTCATCGATCCTTGGTAAAGGGTATCGGTTATTGATAGTTAACTTGTTCAACTCCCGATAGTCAATGCACATGTGAAACGACCCATCTTTCTTTTTCACGAATAATATCGGAGCTCCACATGGTGACGAACTCGGTCGAATAAAGCCTTTCTCGGATAATTCTTGCAATTGCTATGATAATTCTTTCATTTAGGATAGTGCTAAACGATATGGCGCACGCGCCACGGGTGCAGCACCAGAAATAAGATCAATACAAAAATCAACTTGCGTCGGTGGCGGAAGTCCGGGCAGTTCAGCAGGAAATACATCAAGAAAATCACGCACGACAAGAACATCATCAATTTGCTTCTTTTCAGATTCAACTTCGGTCACTTGAGCTAGGAATAATTCACAACCTCTTTCTATGTATTTTCGAGCCTTAATACACGAACGATCTTTAACCTAGAATTAGTCTTGTTGCCTTCGATAACCAAAGTTCTACCATTCAAGGGAATCCTAACCTTTTTCTCACCGCCCAAGATAGATGCATTATACTGGGACAACCAATCCATCCCAATTATGACATCAAAACTTCCTAATCCTATAACCATCAGATAGATTGAGAAGGAATGATTTAAAAGATTAAGAGTACACCCCCTTAAAATGTTATTGGTGCTTATTATCTTTCCATCGGCCAATTCAATTTCATAATTAACATCTAACTCAACTAGATCAATATCAATAAGGGTACTAAAAGTTGTAGATGCGAAACTCTTATTGGCACCCGAATCAAATAAAACAGTAGCATAACGATTGTTGAGTAAAAACGTACCAGGAACGACTTTCAGATCTTGTTGAGCCTCTGCAGTTCCCAACTGAAAAGCAACACCACGATTATTTCCACCCTGACCACCCTTGTTCAGCTTTGGGAATCCCTTCCCATATGACCCTTTTCATTGCAGTTGAAGCAGGTAACATTCTTGGTAATGGCTCGACACTTGTTGGCTTTATGTCCTAACTTACCACAATTATTACACTTCCAACAATCACCAGCATGCTTCTTGCTTTTGAAAATTAGGCAAGCATCCCTGTTGTTTGGTGTAGCATCAACCATAGCAGTTGCATTAACTCTCCTTTGGTTTTGATGACGGTTGTGGTCGCGTATGTTATCACCACGACTCTCACGATCAGCTTCACCCTTCCTTTTCTCACCAGAAGTATCCTCATCTGCCTTGTCTTGAATAATTTGTCCCATAAGCTGGTAAGCCATACAGACATTCTTATCAATATCAGTCGGTTCAGATGAAGTCACATCACCACGGATATTCTTGGTTAGTCCACGGATGTACTATTCCACCTTATCTTGTTCAGGTTCCACCATTCTTGGGTATAGAAGCGCTAATTCATAAAAACGATTAGTATACCCATCGATGTTAGTTCCCTTTAGTCTTACGTTATACAACTCTTGTTCCAACCTCTGAATCACACTACGAGGACAAAATTCTTCATTCATCCACCTTCTTACCACAACCCATGGTGTCTCATAAGCAATATCAATACCCATAGAGGCAAGTCTCCCATTCCACCAAGTCAAAGCACGACCTTGTAGAGTAGCTGTAGCAAACTTAACCTTATCAGCTTCATCATAATTACTTATCCGGATGACAGACTCCAGCTTTTCAAACAATTGGCACAAACCCACGGCACCCTCAGTTCCCTTAAAAGTTTGCAGTTTGCACTTCATAAATGTAGTGTAATCACAGCCTCCTAATGCAGGTGCATTAGGTAAGTTTGCACCGCCAGTATTTAGCCCAACTCCACCGTTTCCAGCACCATTAGTTCCGGTACCATCAGTTCCACCGCCTGAACCGCCAGCTCCACTAGAACCGCCAGCTCCATTACCAGAACCGCCAGCCCCACCAGAACCGCCAGCTCCACCAGAACCTCCAGCTCTACCAGAACGTCCAGTACCAACAGTGTAGTTAGCCATAAATTCTGCCATAGCCGCTGCAACTTGCTCACTGATAAGTTCACGCATTTGTGTCTCATTCATATTCTTTAGTGGCATGATTCTGTTACAACACAATTCAAATCATAATGAGTATTCATTCAATGATTGTATTTGAATAAAAAAAGAAATAGATGGGAGAAATGAGGAACTAAGAAAGAACGAATAGACATCGAGGATAAATAATTAATCAAAGATTAACTAGTCAGGACGGAATCAAGACTCTAAACCAAGCCATCGAACTTATTCATGCAAACTCTTTATGCTTAAGCCTACACATTTATAAGCTCTTATTTCCATGGGTCGACCAAACCTATCTGAATAAGTTTTTATAAACTAATAGTTTAACAATTTATAATTTCTTTGTTCAAATAAACGGTCAATTTATTTCAACAAGATAATGATAAATTACTTTATTCGAGCATCGTTCGTTTAACACAAAAAATCAAGATCGAATACAACAAAGACCGATATGGCAAAATTCTTGTGATATGGTATGGAATTTTAGTAGGCATGTAAACATCGTACCAATCACTACAAATTCCTTACGAACAACAAATAATATTTCAGAAAACATATTTCTAATACAATAGGAAGTCAAAGATCAAATGAGAATGAAGAGTGAATCTACTAAACAATATGAATGGATCGATAATTCAAGAATAAGAGTTAAGAAATCAAAATCTTTGAAACCAAATGATTATCATTGGGATTGGTAACTATCTTGTTGGAATTATGGACATCCACAACTCAGTTAAACTCGGGAATAATTGGATTTAGTTTGGAAATGGCTTCGTGACAATCTACGTCATAATAATACCTCGTGTTAATATAAATTTAATATTTATAATTAAATAAATGAAAACATGACTTGTAACTTACAAGTACCAATGATTTAAATCATAACATATATATATATATATACCCCATATATATAAATACTCTCTTTCCGGTCCCATCGGTAATTTGGAGATTTCGCTTGCGATAGTTATTGTTAGAAGATTTCAAAACTCTTATTTTGGAAAATCTTTTTGTTCTCTATAACTTAAGCTCTGATACCAATCTGTAACACCCCCAATTTCAGGTCATATGCGGAAGATCATATGGGGTGCTACTTCATAATATAACAGCTCAAGTAATAGAAAACGACTCGAAAAGAATCGTTTTAAAAATAAACATTGGATTGAAATAAAAGTTCTACAAATCGTTCATTACATGGTCACCAGACATTTATTAAACAAGTACACAACATCTTTTCATAATAAAAGTCATTGAACGATATTTACAAAATGGTGAGCTTTTAACACCTTTATTATAAAACCGCAAGCACCGAAATCCCTCATTTGCCATTACCTTCAAGGACCTGAGATAAAATATGCTAAACTTGTCAACAACAGTTGAGTGAATCTATAGAGTTTATAAATAAACATTACCGAACACAAGTATATTTTAAAACCATCAAGAATTAACGATGTGGATCAAACAATGTTATATAGATTATTATAAGCCTCATGACATTGAATCATTACCACAATATTTTCCCACCATACACCTCGCTAAGTGTATAGGAAAAATCTCGCACATGTATCCACTTCGAGCAACTTGTGCTCAAACGATAGCTAATCGTTACCGGACGGGAGGGGTACCTCCCGAATAGTACTATTCTATGTATAAGCGCCTACCATAACTCGGTAGCTAACAATTCCTGATATAATTGGGACTTTTTATCTAGCGACATAGCAAACTTATAATAATCAAGGCAACAATCATAAATCGGGTCCCTTGTGTTCTAATTTCAAAACAAGCATGTTATCCCCCTCACGGGTTTATAAATCATCTTTAAGTATTTAAAAGCGAGGCTATAGACTCACCTTAGTATAAGAGATGTGGCAAGATGATCGTCTGCGATGTGTGATGCCCGTTAGACACGAAAACCGCAACCTATCAAATAAGGCGCGCTCGTTAATAATGGACTCGAGTAAAAACCATACATAATAACATCAAACTCAAAGCCATAAAATAACGAAAAACCCGAAAGAAAACCATACAAGTGATAATATTTCACCCTTCTATATGTGTACTTAATTAAACCGTTCTATTGATAAAAATCTGTCGGCACATACCAAATGTACTAGCTCATTTACCCCACGTAAACATGTCAAAAGTTTATGATACTACACAAAGAACTCACTTACTATATATAGAAAGTTCTCCCAAAAGTTTATCAAATGATTTTACTTTTAAAGTTCCCTGCCCGACACATCTTTGAATTACAAAAATCGCACAGTTTTATGTTATTGACTCGTATAACCATTTTAACTTCTATAAACGACTCCATTTGCAAAACCGACACCTTAGTTTGAAAATATACTCACAACCTAGGGTTTAAACCTTTACAACATTCCTTGACTCATTTCAAAACTCATTCTATAGTCCCCGGGATTTGATCCAAATATCGACAACAACTACATATTGTGCCGATACTCGTCTCCCGGTACAGGAATAATCAAAACATCATAACTTCTCACTCGTTTGAAGCTAGAAGCTCTATTTTATATCAAATAGAAGCTAATCGAATTATCTACAGCCCTATCCAATTAGTTAAGCCATTATCAAAACATAAGTTACCCATAATAGCCTTTTACCTACTGATCTAAATCACCCTTTAAAATCTTACATGATACCATGTTTTTAATCAAAATCAACCATTTTTATCATCACCCTATGCCCCTAATAACAACATATCCTAATCCTAACACTTGTTTCAATCATCAAAACAAAAATTCAAAAATCAAAAACATGTTTTAGTAAAAACAACATGATCAATACATGATCATTCCTAAATAAAAACATGCATGATCATCTAGCAATCACACCAACTCTAGTTCATAACAAAAATCAAGACCTTCATGCATGTTAGAAAAATTAGTATCATAAGGAACACCTTGAAAATCTAAGATGTAGTCTAGTCTTGTTTTGGCTTAGATCAAAGTAGAAATCAAGAAAGATTGAGGTTTTGGGGTTGTTGTATGTCAAGGCTAAGAAGAAAAAGAAAGGAGGTGGGAGAAATTTTTGGTATACCTTATTTTATATGTGTAAAAGTTAGGTGGGAGGGTTTTTATATGGTGGGTGGAAGGACTAGTTTTGTCAATTTGGTATAGTTTTGGTAAAAAATGAAAATAGTTAGTTAAAAAGCGGGAAATGACTATTAGTAAATTTTGAAAATATTTACGGGGCTCGGGTTTCATAGAAATACTTTTCTAAAGTTAAAAAGTATGAAAAATATAATAATATTGTCTCCCGACTCGACTTAACACGTCATTAAAAGAAAACATAGAAAACATCAAGCATCGAACAATCGACAATAAAACGTAAAATATTGGGTATCCGTCGACATCACGTGTACTAATAGGACCTTAATTATCAGTTTAACTTAAACCGTCAAACATAATATCATTCAAATTCATTGAAATATTTAAGATTTTTATAAAAATAGAATTAAGTAATGACCTGAAATTTCCAGATTGTCACACATATCGTAGGCAACCGTTACATAAACCCACATATTATACATATACCCAAAATCCACATCTCATCATATACAAGCATGTACTAACCTCTTTCATGCAATCATACTTCGGAACTCATTGAATTTGTGGTACTTGTATAACTATGTTGGCCACCATACTTATACAATTACCCTTTCCCCAATGCACTCCCTCCTATGATGTCACTATTAAGAATCAATACAACATATAACCCATAAATCCATCTACTCACATAAGCTCATAACCACATAAACATTAAGGTCCAAAACTCTATCTATTAAAATAACACAGTCAAACTCTTGGAATACATAAATCCATAATCTAGCTAAAACAACATAGACAAACTCCAAAACAACATCATAATCAGTTATAAGTCATGTCGCCAATAAGAGTGGAAAAAGCTTAAAATCCTTCCTATCCACCTAATCCTAGTAACTCGAATCACCACATGTTTCTTAGGGAATATGACTTAAACATCAAAAGAAAAAATACTATAGATTAGATACACGAAAATACCCCAACAATTATTGTGAAATAACACAAAAGACGGAAACTACCATTTACCAAATTATGTACTATAATGTACAATATAAGCAAAATACAACAATGACTAGCGTGGACGACTATGATTCATCCCGCACTAGTCAAAATCCGAGAAGAAATAACACGTAGTTAAGTATGCACGACTATGGTTTAATCCATACTAACCAAAATTTCAAGGAAAACAAGTGACTAAGTATGGGCAACTATGGTTCAATCCATACTAGTCAAAACTCAACAAAACATCACAAAAAATAACATCCCGAAAACTTCGATTAATATAAAATGCACACATAATCCTATGGCACCTATATGCAAGGACCCTAAGGCTATAGACTAGGCTACTAAACTAGGAAACCTAATTCTCTATAACCATTGTCTCTGATACCATTATGTCACACCCCACCATGGCGGAATATAGGGCGCAACAATGAATATCATCACATCAATAGCGTGTCTATAGAGATAACTAAATGAAATGGAAATATCATAAATGGATGACACAATGTCATGACAATATCTCAAACTATGCAGGCGTCTAGGTAAGTAGGTAGCAGGTCTACCCCTTACCAAAGACATACAAATACACACATCAACATATAGGTGTCCACAACATAACACTTAATCAAACATAAAATAAAGGCTAAGAGTAAAAGTGGTTCCTCCAAATGCAATCTTAAGCCTCCAAAGCTAGCCACTCCTATTCTCATGCTTAAACCTAAAAGAGACACTAAAACACGTCAACAATAAAGTTGGTGAGAGTCATAAGTTTAGACTCCAACGCCAAATAAGTTATAAGCTGTGAATAAAAACCATCAATAAAAGAACATATGGACAATGTGCTACAATTATGCATTAACAACTAACATTCAAGATTAACCATTCACCACATATCCAAGGCTCCCAGCCTTACCAATCACCATGGTCCCATAGGTGCCCATACACCTATGAACCAATCCTAAGGCCTCACCTTGTCAACATCCCCTTGGTACCAATTCAAACCACAATAACTGAGACGGTACGTGTCCCCCGATCCAAATCATAAACACAATCAAGAATCACATAGTAGTTAATCACATAAGTGTACACACAAGTCCATCACAAATCATAAAAACATTCACAACATTATTTACAAAACCATACAGTGTCTCTTCCATCCCATCTGGAAGTCAAAACAATTATACTCATAAAAACATAGGACTATTAAACTCACCTGAATAAGCTTCTCCAAGTATCTACGCTCTAGCAAAATCTAAACACACAAGCATATACAATTTAGACATGAACCACATACCAAAATGGCTCATCAATCTATGATGGATATCTAACCTTCTCCTACAACTTAAACCCATTTATATGCCATAAGAATCTCATTACACCCCTCTATAAAGCCCTTAACTTAGTTTAGTTCATAGCTCGTCCCGTTAATATTTAACCCAAAACAGTCCCGTTTTTCACACTCCGTATTATGAGCCAAACTCCCACCAAACCTAAACCACATTCCTTTCAATGAAAACCCCATAAAATTATATGTGTTAGCTAAAATCTCAACCCTTTCTCCAACATCAAAGCTAATCTTAAGTCCCTGATATACAACTTATACTTTCGCCTATCCATATTTTACCGATTTTGAACATATGAAATGTTTGTTATGATCTGAGGGTCTTACCCTATCCTATTTTCTTAGCCCTTCTCCAGATCTTTTACTTAATATATAATCTAAGTCTCATGTTCATCTGAAGCTCCAATTATAACTCTAAGTACCCCAAACAATTCAAAACATAAAATGAAAACAGGCTGATCCAAAAACTGTTTTGACACCCGATTGATGTAACCTGTTTTTTGACCCACTTCCCTACCTCCAATTTAGTTCTAGTTTCTTGAATTGGAAAGCTAATTAAATTACCTTTCCAGGGACATAAAATTAGAAAACTAAAAGTTTGTAGAACTCAAGATATGATTAAAACAATTGACAAAAAATTCTGCCCAGTTTTTTAAAAACGTATTTAAACATGATTAAACCCTTTAATCATCATTAAGCCTCATAATAACCTATTTAATTGAATATTAAGTACCCTAATATAATTAGTTACATATATCATCATTCCTAGTATGAAACTATAATCAAAAATCAAAAATCCTAAACCCTAATCCATCATACTAGGTTACATACGTAAATTTAACGTTATTCGAGCTAGTTTAATTACGTACCTTTAACCCTTATGCAAGATTTCAGTTTTGATATTCCCCATGGATGTTTCAATTGATATTAGGTATATTGTAGGGTTATGGATCGTTTTTAGGGTTCTAGAGGTGTTTATATAGGCTTTGGTAACCTCCTTAACAAGTTTGAGCCCAAAAGGGACTCTACTTGGGCCTTTCCTACCCGTTTCCTTCCTTTAGTCGGCCATAACAGCCCATCCACGACCCACCCCATTAAATATAGGTTATTTACACTCTCTCCTTCCTATTTTATGTTTACCTATACTTCTATACACTTCCTAGTCGAAACCGGACACCCTTTCGCTAATTTTTCGACTTTCTGTGTAATTTTCGATCTTAACTTTATTTTTAAAACTTTCCTAAAATAGAAAACCCTATAATACCTAGAATATAGATAATATATATCTAATGTACATATATCACGTATGATACATACACAAAATCCTACGAAAACGATAATTTAACTTTCATAGAATTTTCGCGTGATCTCATTTCATTTTACTTCACTTCATAGTCACTATAATGTGAGCTTATGATTCATGAAATAACCATTCATCGATTTACTTAAGAGCACTTCGTACTCATAAACGATGTCTAAACCATCCTCATTCACACCAAATAAACACGAAAACACATAAAACATATAGTCACACATAACACCCTAAAAATAGGACTAAGTGACGAACCTCAAAACCACGGTTGTCACAGTTCTTTCCACCATTGGAGTATCCACGGGGTCGAAAGACTCCATCTTATATTTCTTTAGCGATTCAAGGGCATACTTGGATTGATTGATAAAGATGCCTTTGGGACTCTGAGATATCTAAATTCCTAAGAAAAATGATACCTTGCCCATCATTGACATCTTAAACTTGGAAGACATGAGTGTCCCAAACTCATCCGATAAGGGTTGGGTCGAGGCAGCAAATATAATATCATCAACATATATTTGTACCATAATCATATCTTTACCTCGTTTCTGAATGAACAACGTGGGATCCACTTTGCCTTTAGTGAAGCCTTGCGTAATGAGTAATTGTGACAATTGATCATACCACGCGCGTGGAGATTGCTTCAACCCATAAAGAGCCTTCTTAAGCTTGTACACGTGATTAGGATAAATAGAATTCACAAAACCATCCGGTTGTTGAACATAAACCTCTTCCTTGATTTCACCATTAAAAAATGTCGTCTTAACATCCATCTGATAGACGATCATATTCATATGTGCAACATAAGCGAATAATAGTCTAATAGCTTCCAAACGGGCAACGGGTGCAAAAGATTCCATAAAGTCGATGCCCAATAACTGCTTGTATCCATGAGCTACTAGTCGAGCTTTGTTTTTCAATATTCCACCTAACTCGTCGAGTTTCACCTTGTAAACCCATTTCAAAGTGAGTAGCTTCACATGATCCGGGCATGGGACAAGTTCTCATACATCAAGACATACAAATTCATTAAGTTCTTTTTGCATAGCCTCTATCCAACTAGATTGGGTAAAAGATTGTTGCCACATCTTAGGTTCAACTTCACTGAGAAAAGCATCAAAATGACAAAACAATGAACTTTCTTGTAACTGACTTCGTATGGATACCGGATGATTAGGGTCACCAATGATAGAATCTATAGGATATGTAGAGACTAGAAGGGGAGGGGGGGTTGAATAGTTTCTTAAAATTTACTTGTTAAAAGATGGTTTTCAAAAGTCCTTTTCAAAAACTTAGACTTAAGTAATTATGTGAAATCTTCTTATTGCACAATATGAACAAGGGATAGTGCAACTAAACTAATAATCACAAGTATATGATAATAAAGAATAATGAATGTAAAAAGATAAGGAAAAGAAAGATCAAACCAAACACCAAGGATTTATAGTGGTTCGGCAACAAAGCTCACTCCTCGTCCCTACTCCACTCCTCGAGTACTCCTTACTCAAGAGTTCACTAATCAACAAGCTCCTTAAGGTGGAGAAACCGTACATAATGTTTCTTATCCAATATCCGACTCTTAGCTAAAAGTAGATGCCTGATCTTAGCTAGGACCAATGTACACCAATATACTTTAAGGACCAAGTATTAACCTTAATACATACAAAACTTCCAAACAGACACAACTACTTGGATCTTCACAACAATGATACAACAATGAATAAATAATATTTGATCTTCAATGGATCTTTGAGGTAGACACAACACTTCAAGGATGAAAGTGTTCTTATGATAGGTGTGAAAACACCCATCCTTTTACCACTTAATTACAATAATAACCAAGCCAAAACGTGTATTTATGTCGTAAATGTCAGAATTATGCGTGGTTTGTGTTTTTGTTGTGATTTAGGACCAAAACGTGAAAAGGGAGGAAAACACGGGCTTTCACGGGCTTTTATCGAAGAAAAAGAAAAAAGACGAAGTCAAAAGATCAAGAGTGAAAAAAGAACGGAAGTCCAATGCCTATTCTGAAGATTTATCGAAGAACAAGTCTAAAGACGGAAGTTTAATTAAGCTGACGAACTCAAGTCTAATAAATGAAGAAATTATAAGACGAGTTTAAATTAATCCCGAGACAAAGTCGAAAAAGTCGAAGAACTTAAAAGACGAAAAGACGTGAAGAAAGAAAGAAAGAAAGAGCAACACAAGCATCCCCTCCTTTCCTATAAATACCCTTCATATCACCACATGAAAGGGTGTTAGTCATTTAGGAGTAGATTAGTTTTAGGAGTAGGAGTAGATTACTTTCTCTCTCTAGATTTCTTTCATGTTCTTAAGCTTTTCTTTCAAGTTTTCTTAATCTTAATCTTTAATCTTGTACTTTTGAATCTTTAATCTTAATCTTATTTCAAGCTTTTTACAATCATTCTCATTCTACCTTTCTTGATTTTATTTACCTTTGATTCGATATAAGCTTTGATATTGTTTAGTTTTGATGTTTGATTGATTAAAAAGTTTATCTTTTTAGTCATCTATAAGTTTTAATACAAATGAGTTTTGAGCTTGATATGCTTATTGGCTTATTTTGTGTTTAGCTTATTTGTTTTTTCTAGTTTTTCTTAAAAGTTTATATTTTTAAAGTTTATTTTATAAAGTTGTTTATTTTGTGTTTTTAAAAGTCTTTAAATTCTAGCTTATTAGCTTTTCTTAAACGTGTTTTGATTAGGTTTTTAGGCGTGTGCTTATTTGATTAATAGCTTATTAGATTTAGCTTATTTTATACATTTCTTTTACATCCCGGTCATCTTGATTGGAAATGGGTTTTACATTCCTTTTATACATTCCTTTTACATTCTAGTCATCTTGATTTGAAAAGGGTTTTACATTCCTTTCAACATTCCTTTTAGCATTCCATTTAGCATTCCTTTTAGCATTCCTTTTAGCATTCCTTTCAGCATTCCTTTTAGCATTCCTTTCAACATTCCTTTTACATTCCTTTTAGCATTTCTTTCAGCATTCCTTTTAACATTCCTTTTAGCATTCCTTTTAGCATTCCTTTTAGCACTCCTTTTAGCATTCCTTTCAGCATTCCTTTTACATTCCTTTTGCATTCCTTTTACATTCCTTTCAGCATTCCTTTTACATTCCTTTCAACATTCCTTTTACATTCCTTTTACATTGTTTTCAACATTCCTTTTGCATTCCTTTTACATTCCTTTTACATTCCTTTCAGCATTCCTTTTACATTCCTTTTACATTCATTTTAGCATTCCTTTCAGCATTCCTTTTACATTCCTTTTGCATTCCTTTTACATTCCTTTTAGCATTCCTTTCAGCATTCCTTTTACATTCCTTTCAGCATTCCTTTTACATTCCTTTTGCATTCCTTTTACATTCCTTTTAGCATTCCTTTCAACATTCCTTTTACTTATCGCAATTTACATTTTCATTTTACTTAGTTATAGACAGCGACAACCTTTTTATTTTCCACCAAGAACGACTGAGTCGCACTTTCTACCAATAATCAATTCGAAAAGATTGGAACGAAACTATTTTGATACTTGGTTAAAACCCAGTTATTAAATGGCACCGCTGCCGGCTCTTTTCGTGAAGATTAACGGTTTATGTGAGAGACGCGTTGGATTTTGGGATCCGTTCACTTTTGAACGTTATTTTTCTTGTCAAATTTTCAAAAAAAAAAAAAATTAAAAAAAAAAGTTTATAATAAAAAATTTCAAAAATCCCAAAAACATTTAAAAAAACCATAAAATGCATTTCTTTTCTAAGTTTGCAACCAAAAATATTCCTCTTTATCCTCTATTGTGTTTAATTCTTTTCTATACCCCTCTTATTTTTAATTCTTCATGGATTCGTCTTGCGTACGGTGTGGGAGACCATGGCATGGTTATCAAACATGTCAATGGTGTACTTGTGAGCGGTGCGGCTCTGATATCGACAATACACAATTTGAATTTTGTCCATTTTGCAATTCAACAAATTCGTACTTCTCCTCTTACAATACTTTCTCACCCTCTCCCGAATATGACAATCCTTATCCTCAAAATGCACCGGGTTTTTCTCCATACCCGTGGTGCAATATTTTTGGGGGCCCTCACGATGCTTCTTCTTGTCAACCGATGAATATCTTTGAGCCAATTCCATGCTATGATTCCGATTTGTATAACTTTGAGCCCCCACATCACACCCTCAATCATCAATCCTCTCAGGGAATTAGTCTTGACCAACAACTCACTACTTTGAATGACGTTCTAGAAAGTTTAGCTCAACTCCGAGCTGACTTGCATCAGGAAAGGCAACCTTTGCTTGATGGTGACCAAATCTTGAAATCCACCTACACCTTTTTGAGCCAATTTGGTCGTTTTCCCTTCTTTTCTACACCAAAATGTTTAATTAAAGCGTGGGATAGAATGGGTTTAATTGAACATACTCAGGGAGATGATCAACATAAATTGCTTCATGAGCTTCTTAAAGATGTGAAGGTTATCAAGGAGGAGTTAGTGGACTATATCACTCCTAACTGGAATGGTCCAGTCTATTATGATGATGATGACGAGGATGATATCTACAATCTCAACCCATCTTCTGAGATTACTACTCCTACTCTTGATATCCCTAATGCGCCTATGTATTGTGATACATTGAGTGAGATTAGTGATTTTGGTGTTCATAAATTCTTTGATGAGGTTTGTGATGCATCGAATTTTGTGGAGCTTACGGAAGAGGTCGCTCCTAATGATGATGATTTTTCTCCATGCTATGAGAATTTCACTTTTGAAATTTATCCTTCTCCTCCAGTCGATGAAGGCGATGTTGATTTATTCTCTGACTTATGAGAAGTTCACCCCTGAACTTGGCCTTGTAGATGAGGTGGAAGACGTTATTCTTTGCGACAAATTACTGAAAGTTCATCTTCTGATTGCTAAAATTGAAGCGTTGAATTCTCCTCCTATTAAAGAATCTTTACCTCAGTCTATTACACCCGTTGAGTATAATGACCCATTGCTGGAAGAAATCGACATTCACTCAATACCTCCAGGTATTGACGATGATGACACAGAGGGGGATATTATTTTTGATAATTTGCTGCAGGAAGGTATTGTCCCAAGTCCCCCTCCCGAGCACCTTTCATCCACTCCTTTAGACACCATTACGGAGGATGAGTGCTTTGACCCCGGGAGGTGCCATTGATTATTTTATGATTGATAACCTTACGACTTTGCCGCTTTCTGAGCATCAATTGTCTTTGGGGGATGAAAATTTGCTTACTTTACCCACCCCACCTCCCGTGGATCATGATTTCACATAGTTTTCGTATGTTAGAAGGACTTTTCTTCCCTTTAAGACTTATCCTCCGGCCTCTCCTTTATTAATGTCCTCCGAGAAAGAGGACAAGGTCTTTGATCCCGGTATTATATTTAAGGCTTCCCCATGGACCATTTAATTCGGGGTCGAGTCAGGCTCATGACTCGGTTAACAAAAACAAGCGCTTCTCGGGAGGCAATCCGATTATCTATCTATCTTTATCTGTTTTTATAATAAGTGTAGGGGGAGACCCTTGTATGTGTTTGTTGTCTTCTTTCTTATCATGTGCAGGGATTCGAGCTTTCAAAGATCCATTCTTGATGACTTTTGACAACCCTTAATTCCGTGTACCCGTCTTCCCAGTTCTATCCTATACTCTTTTGTTTCTCTATTTAATATTTATTCAATATTAAAATAGGAATCACTTTAGTTGTCCTTTCCTTAGCAAGATTTAAACAAAGTGCACAATGTCCTAAGTGTAGGGGAGTTTACTCCCACATGCTTAAACATTGAGGACAATGTTTATATTAAGTGTAGGGGGACTTCTATCGAAGTTAAGTGGTCTTTTCCTTGCATTTGTCCTCATTTTAACCGAAAAATTGATTTTTCGACATTTTTCAAAATTTTTAATCTATTTTGGCCTAGTAGTATAGTAGTATTCTTCTTTGTTATCGTTATTTACTTTCCTTGCTTAAATAAAGTTTAATAAAATGGTTTTAAATTTTTCAAAGTCGTGAATATTTTGACTCAACCCGAGTCTACTTATCTAAGTTTACTCTAGCTAGTATCCTTAACGTGTTTAAGTCAAGTTTTGCTAGGCTTTTATATAGGGAGCTTTAAAACGCGAAAGTCTTAACTCTCACGGGTTAAGAACAAGAACTTTTCGCAAGTTCCTATAATTGATCCTAGAGAGTCGTTTATCAAGGGAACTTTAAAACGCAAATTCTAAACTTGATGCAAGATCCTATAGGCGACTCGAAAACCCAAAACTTTGATTTAATTGGATAAGCATCCACGAGTCTCATTCCTTGAGATTTTAAACTGTGGAGAACGAGAGATGATAAAGTCAATTATAAGTTTGGTATTCTTTCGTGAATTTATGTGAGTTGATTATGAGCTTTTTCTCCTATCGCTTGTTAATAAATTTAATTCCAATAAATTAGGTTGTACGATTTGAAAAGTTACTTAGCTTCTAGCCCAAGATCGTTTAAAAGTTGCTCGGTATTAATTAGAGTTCATAGCCAAGACATAACTTATTGAAGCGGGATGCGAAGATTGGAGAGTCCGAAAAGGTCCTAACAAGGCATGAGGGCTACATTTTGTTGCTAAAGATCCAAAGTGATGTGAAGAATCATTTATCAAAAATCAATATGAAGGATCGAGACACACGACGAAAAGCAAAAACTCCCCAAAAGATCATGGAGAAGTCTATCCAAAAAGGCCCTAACAAGGTATGAGGATAAATAGATCCAAGTCCTAAAAGGAGGCGGATCGTTGTATATCAAAGTCCAAAATAAAGATTGGAGAAAAATGAAGAAGTCCTGGTCCAAGTATGAAGAATCTCTCAAAAACTTCAAGTGAAGAAATTCCTATTATTAAGAGAAGACCATAATTTCAAGAACGTCTCTCAAGATTTGAAGTATGAAGTCGCTGCCAAATATCGGTCCGAGAAAGGTCTCAAATCGTGAAGCGAGTTATGCCAAGATATGAACTTTAAGAGGTCACGAGAAGCAGTTTTAAAAGATTTTGTCCTTTAGCTAACTATTGATTAAATCATCCTACTTTATTTTCAGCCTAAATAACTATCGAAATAAGTCAACAATGCATCCTCGTGATCATTCAAGACAAAAATAAAATATAAGAGACACACCTAGGAATAAGGGAGTCTAAGTAAATAATTGGCCTACATGAGTTCGTGTTAGTTTGCTAACTTATAATAACAATGATCTCGTTTTTAAGCTTGGTTTGGGGAACGTGAAACTTGAGGGTGATAATCATTCATGACATTTCTAAACCCCTAAGGTAAGTTTTTGATCTCTTTACTTTTTTTCTTATTTTTTAAATTTTCTATCATTTTAATAAAGGCCAATATCGATTGATTATGATGGAAAATGTAAAACTTGCTTTGTAACTAATGCATTGCATGAGGACATTGCAAAGGTCAAGTGTAGGGGATTTGATAGGTGTGAAAACACCCATCCTTTTACCACTTAATTACAATAATAACCAAGCCAAAACGTGTATTTATGTCGTAAATGTCAGAATTATGCGTGGTTTGTGTTTTTGTTATGATTTAGGACCAAAACGTTAAAAGGGAGGAAAACACGGGCTTTCACGGGCTTTTATCGAAGAAAAAGACAAAAGACGAAGTCAAAAGATCAAGAGTGCAAAAAGAACGGAAATCCAAGGCCTATTCTGAAGATTTATCGAAGAACAAGTCTCAAGACGGAAGTTTAATTAAGCCGAAGAACTCAAGTCTAATAAATGAAGAAAGTATAAGACGAGTTTAAATTAATCCCGAGACAAGTCGAAAAATTCGAAGAACTTAAAAGACGAAAAGACGTGAAGAAAGAAAGAAAGAAAGAGCAACACAAGCATCCCCTCCTTTCCTATAAATACCCTTCATATCACCACATGAAAGGGTGTTAGTCATTTAGGAGTAGATTAGTTTTAGGAGTAGGAGTAGATTACTTTCTCTCTCTAGATTTCTTTCAAGTTCTTAAGCTTTTCTTTCAAGTTTTCTTAATCTTAATCTTTAATCTTGTACTTTTGAATCTTTAATCTTAATCTTATTTCAAGCTTTTTACAATCATTCTCATTCTACCTTTCTTGATTTTATTTACCTTTGATTCGATATAATCTTTGATCTTGTTTAGTTTTGATGTTTGATTGATTAAAAAGTTTATCTTTTTATTCATCTATAAGTTTTAATACAAATGAGTTTTGAGCTTGACATGCTTATTGGCTTATTTTGTGTTTAGCTTATTTGGTTTTTTTAGTTTTTCTTAAAAGTTTATCTTTTTAAATTTTATTTTATAAAGTTGTTTATTTTGTGTTTTTAAAAGTCTTTAAATTCTAGCTTATTAGCTTTTCTTAAACGTGTTTTGATTAGGTTTTTAGGCGTGTGCTTATTTGATTAATAGCTTATTAGGTTTAGCTTATTTTATACATTCCTTTTACATCCCGGTCATCTTGATTGGAAAAGGGTTTTACATTCCTTTTATACATTCCTTTTACATTCCAATCATCTTGATCGGAAAAGGGTTTTACATTCCTTTCAACATTCCTTTTAGCATTCCTTTCAGCATTCCTTTTAGCATTCCTTTTAGCATTCCTTCTAGCATTCCTTTTAGCATTCCTTTCAGCATTCCTTTTACATTCCTTTTAGCATTCCTTTCAGCATTCCTTTTAACATTCCTTTCAGCATTCCTTTTAGCATTTCTTTCAGCACTCCTTTTAGCATTCCTTTCAGAATTCCTTTTACATTCCTTTTGCATTCCTTTTACATTCCTTTTAGCATTCCTTTCAGCATTCCTTTTACATTCCTTTCAGCATTCCTTTTACATTCCTTTTACATTCCTTTCAGCATTCCTTTTGCATTACTTTTACATTCCTTTTACATTCCTTTCAACATTCCTTTCAGTGTTCCTTTTACATTTCTTTTACATTCCTTTTACATTCCTTTTAGCATTCCTTTCAACATTCCTTTTACATTCCTTTTGCATTCCTTTTACATTCCTTTTAGCATTCCTTTCAGCATTCCTTTTACATTCCTTTTGCATTCCTTTTACATTCCTTTTAGCATTCCTTTCAGCATTCCTTTTACATTCCTTTTGCATTCCTTTTACATTCCTTTTAGCATTCCTTTCAGCATTCCTTTTACTTATCGCAATTTACATTTTTATTTTACTTAGTTATAGACAGCGACAACCTTTTTATTTTCTACCAAGAACGACTGAGTCGCACTTTCTACCAATAATCAATTCGAAAAGATTGGAACGAAATTATTTTGATACTTGGTTAAAACCCAGTTATTATCTTCTCTTTGCACTTGGAGAGGAAGAGATGGGAGAAGAAAGATTCAGTTATAAACAAGTAGTAATCAACAAAATGACCAAGGATTTGAGTAATTTAAGAAGTATGAAAGAATCTGGAAATATATTATGACACCCCCAAATCAGGTTTGCAACGGAATAGTAATTGGGTGTCACGTAGGTGGATCACATAATAAATGGCATACAAAGCATTGATCATAATTATATGATTTTGAAATACAATTGATACAAATATTGTTGAAATATCGAATATCAATTGTTACAAGTATCCCAGTGAAAAATAAATCCCCAGTCATTGTTATGCTCCTAAATGATGCTCAGTCCATGCTCAAATAATCAAGCTTAATTTCCTGAGAAAACATGCTTAAAACAGTCAACATAAAGTTGTTGAATTCATAGAGTTTTATAAAATCATAGTTCAGGACTATAAATTGTCCTACATAGTGTTGCACAAAGCTTGATATAAAAATCAAGTGTAGGATCTAAAATCCAATATAGTATTTCATAAGGTTTGATAAAAATCAAGTTCAGAAATATCAGTATGTTCCATGTAGTAATGTACCAAGTAATATAAAGTCAAGTTTAGAACCGCAAACATCACAAAACTAGTATCGCACAAAGCCAAATACTATAAGGTAATTACACTTCCTATTGTCTGTAACTGAAGCTCGATAGTAGCAGGCGTTGTTAGGGCCTCCTAAAAAGAACGGTGCCCATAATAAGAATACAAGTCCGACATGGTAAACATCTGTTGTCCTGGCCTAGCCACAGTGAGCGCTACTCACCCAGATGGGGATCGTCAATCCCAAATAGATCTATTTATAACATTCGCGCTATCACACAATTAACAGTTACACCACGGGCCGTGGGCTCTACAATAGGCAAAGGTAATCAAGGGTGAAAGTTCAGTTTGCGTCCTATAAAATATATTACCAGTTTTCTCCCACAGTATTTAATCAACAGTTTATTAAATATAATTATCGGGCCATGATCTCATGATATTAAAATCATATTATCAAAACAATTGATAGGTCTTTAGCAGCATGTCTCACCCTCGCGGGTTAGTAAAAACAGAAAAGTAGTAAAATGCGAGGCTATGAACTCACCTCAGTAGCATTGATGTAGTGATGATGTCATAGAATAAATTGACACAGTATGATCACGAAGCAGTAGAATTACCTAAGTAATTAATTGGGTCATAGTATATGTACAAATATAATGCACTTATAAATGAAGTTGATGAAAATGCATGATCACAGATTTATTATGTCGTTACCATTTTTAAGTGTTGAACTTATATAAAGTTATCGAAACATGTACACTCTTAATTTTATAAAGTGTATTTACCTCGTTTGAGTTGTAACAGTATAAACGAATTAAATAAAATGATTTTTATTAAGGCTTGTATAAATCTAATGTTTCATTAGAGTCCTTCAAGTTTCGATTGTATGTAATTAGTCCTCCATGTTTCACGAATTACACTATAGCCCTTATAGTTTATTAAATAAATAATATTAATAACACTTAAGTTAAATTGCTCATGAGTCCTTGGTTTTAATATAATTACCAAAACAGCCCCTAGGGCTTGCTAAACTTTCACTACTTGGCAAGTTTAGTCCTCTTAAATCCAAAACCTTAAGTACATATATAGTGTAAATGCTAATTTTTGAAAGTCATTTACGGGTTCGTTATCTAACCATAAAACGAACAGAAAACATATTTGTATTCTCGGGTATCCCGTCTAAAAGTTTTGTTCTTTAAGTTTTGCTTGAAAATGGCTCTAAAATGGGTAAAAACGCGTTCAAAGACAGCGGGTCTGAATGTATTAATTTTTATCAGCTTTTTAAAGTGTGCAAGACAGATTTATAAAGGGCTGTATCTTATTCGTTACTTGTCCGTTTTTAGTGTTCTTGGTGTCTACGGAAAGGTAGCCAGGAGATTTACAATATCCTAGTTAGTGTCGGGTTCTGGTTCTAACTCTAACTCGCTAAAAAACGCAGCCCAAGTCGGCTGATCAGCCTACATGTAAATGCTATCAGCTTTAACCCAAGTGCTGTCAGATTTTAAGTATGAAACGCAGATTTTCAGATTCAGTTTCCCGCTTCGTTATAGCTCCGTTTTGGGTGATTCAAAAGGCTACGGAAAGCTAGCTAGGTGATCTACCAAATGCCCCCATATACAAATCTATAGTCGGGGTCCTACTAGGACTAAATTGACTCTAAAGTAGGCTGATTGGGCTACTTTTTCACATGAAATAACGCTCGTGTTTTATTTGTTTAGCATAGAAAACGTGTTCTGTTTTCGTTCAAATTTGACAAGGATACTAATTAAGGGATAAGATAAGACTTAGTATTTTCGTATTTGTCGAGATAGTGTTTTATATGCACGTTTCCCTATGGTGATGAACTATATCAGAAGGTTGTTTAGCTATTAAATGAATGATGCAAGTACAAATCATAGTAAAAGAGGTTAAGATCAGACGAATATCTTACAAGACTAAGCGAGAGGTGAAAGCAGCAAGGAGCCCAATATTGTTGTTGTGTTACGCCGTGATCACGAAGAAGAGAAACCAACGAAGCATTCGTTAGTCTTACGTAAAGAATCATCTTCCATACTTGCGAAGCAAAGGGGAAAGAATCTTCCGAATGAGAAAGGAAGCATAAATGGTAGAGGGCTGTGGTGTTTTATGTGTGTACCGAGAGAGAGAAGTGTGAAAATGGGAGGTTTTGTGAATTCGGATGTCACAAGATATAGGAAGATTTAGTGAATTCTAAACATAGTACTAGTGAATCTTGGGTTAAATTACATAAGATATTTTGGATCTTGTTTAAGATATACCATGTATAATCCTAAATTGGCAAAAACATGTGCACTTTGCTCTTTCTTTTCTTGCCGTGAGTTATGAGGGTATGAGAGAGTTTTGAGTGTGTTTTGAGTGAATTGTGTGTCTGAGGTTCGGATAGTAGCAAGATATAGGAGTTTTATGAGATCTAATGGAGATTCCACAAGATCTTGGCTAGGATATGCATAGGATATGAAATATCTTGGCTAGGATTTGCAAGATTGTTTTAGATATTTAAGCATGTGGCCTAAACTAGCAAAGTATGGTGTATCCTTGTTTTCTATATAATGTCGTGTACAAAAGAAGTCAAAGGGATAAATTTTAAGGTGTCTGTTTAGTTAAATGTCGATTATTTATCGGTCGTCATAGAAGTGTATCATTTTAATAAAAATGAATTCCCATTAAATAACTCGTAAGTTATTACAATAAGAAAATAAAATAATTTAATTAATCTTTTTATCAAATATTTCTGAATAATTAAATATAAATTTAATTATGACTTTAGTTATAAGTAATATTTTTAAATGTGACGATGTTCATTATAGTATTGTTAAGGTAAAAGTGTTTAGATAACAGTGAATTAAAATATTTCACTATTTTTATATACTAAAATGATGATTTTTGTACGTAATAAGTCTTGTGATGATATATTGTAAAGGTGTTCCGTAGAAATATTATATGATGAACGATAATAATAATGAAGTCGATGACGTGTCAAAAGCCCAAATTTTGGGGTTTTACAGCACCTACCCGTTATGTTAGCTTTGTCCTCAAACCGTATGACGAAGTTACTCGTACAGGGAACAAGTGAGGACACTTTTTCTTGGACGTGTAATCTTGTGAACTCAAGTTTATACTCATAGGTGTTATTTAAAATATAGTTATTGATCGTATGCCTCCGGTGAGTAAATTTTAATGCACAAAGTAACTTGTCTTTTATGTTTTGATAATTTACATATTTGGTCCTTCTCTTTTTGTAATGTGGCCCTTAGGGCACGAAAAGTTTTCCAACAAAATAACCTAGGGCTCAAATTTAGTTTCAAAAGTGGCAAAATCAACCCCTAGGGTTTTTAATCCGCGTTAAATTAACTAGTGCTTCTTTTAAGTGTGTTAAAGTCCACGTTTAGTCCTTGTAGTTTTACAACTCTCGTCTCAATATTCTAGGGCTTATAATATGTTTGACAAATGGCAAAATAAGTCTCCGATAGTTCGAAAAGTCAAGTTTAGTCCACAAGATTTAGTAAAAGGTTCATTAAATCATATTCGAGTTCGATTAAGTTTACAAGGTTGAATAAACTATGACAAGCTAGTTTTAAGTCTTGGTTTCATTTAAATGTGCTTCATGGGCCTTATTGGGCCTTGTTATGCATAAAAAATATTCATTAACGTTTTTAATAGTTCTTCAAGAGATTTTTAAGTCTATTAAGCTTCAATAAGCTTATGTGATGTTGGGTCAAAAATAAGTCAAGAATCAATAGCACAATGCTATCATCCCAGAGAGATGAACACGAATATACCTTAGGTTTCTTGATGAAGATGTAATAACGATAAGATATGTTTAGAAAAACGCGAATCAACAGGAATACGTTCCATAGATGGATTAAAAAAATAATATCAATAATGAGTCACGTCGAACATATTTAAGCCCACTTGTTTATAAACGTTTATTTACATCGATAAGTGTCCTCATCCATGTAAAGTAAAAATTTATAACTTCATGGTTCAGTGACCTATGATTTCTTTATTCAAACGGAAAAGCGTCCTAATTCGTTTCAATAAGGATTTCATAGCCCAACCTACTTAAATATTCTCGACAAGGCTTACTATCAAAACGAATATAATATCTAAGAAAATAGATATTACTTAGAGAGTTTACAATTGGTTTATTTATAACTTTCGTCTTCAGACGTCCCATAACATCTTAATAAGAAACTATAAATAAACTTTTGGTCCGGTGGCTTATGATCAAGAGACTTACGTTCCATATTTAAACGTCATCTAAACATAGAGTCATACCTTGATTTGGCACCCACCGCATCATTTAAACGTGCAAACTTATCCAAATAATATCACATAAAATTAACAGATGTTCAAATCACGTGCGTTAAAATATGTATTAAACGAAGGATCTTGTATATAATATAGTGATATTTATAATAGTTGTATAAGGAACTATCAGCGTATAAGCATAAATAGATACAGCAAGTAGTCATGAAGGATTTGCAAATCTCAGTATGAGATTCTAGGATTTACTTGAATATTAGTACAATATCGAGTATATTTATCAATTGATACTATTGTACAAGGTTTAAAACCAAATAGAGAGTACATTTCAACACTTGCTAGTAATATTAGTCGTAAACTTTAGTATGAGATTCGTAAAGATTTAGTTAGATACTAAATGATTTTTGTTAGATTTCCAAGGATAAAATAAGATTTCCAAAGCTCAAATAAGATGAAGATCAAAAACAGATTTCCAAAGATTAAATAAGTTTTCTCAAGATAAAAACAATTTAATTAGATTTTTCCAAAATTTAATAAGATTCTTCCAAGATACGATTTTTCAAGAAAAGATTTACAAAATCCTTTAGATTTTCCAAGATTTGTGAGAATCTATTTTAGATTTTTCAAAGATTAATAAAATCTGATTAAATTTCCAAAGATTTACAGAAGATTCTCTAAGATTTATAAAATCTAGTTAGATTCTCTAAGATTTATAAAATCTAGTTCGATTTTTTCCAAAGATTTCCAAAGATTTTATTTAAATTTTCATTTTGATATTTCCAAGGTTTTGTTACGTATTAAGTTGTTTACAGTGCATTGTTCGGGCCATCATACTTTAGAAGCCATTCTATAAACGTTTGAGGAGCGAGGGCACTTTAAATTATAAACCCAACCACTCAGTCAAAACGTAATATCGAGATGGAACATTTTTAGTATAAAGATCCCTACTAACATGACATGTTTATACGTTTCATTAAATACTGTAAGCATTTTAATACCTTCATAACGATATTAAACAGTCGTAATACGTAAAGGACGTAAATGGTTAGTATCTAGTAATATCATAAATATAAATGCATAAGATAAGTATGTCCCCGTCAAAAACCCAGTTTTTGAAATCTAATTTTTTGAAAATTTTGTCCGATTATAGTCTAGTTAATAAAATGAAGATTCTCTATAATCATTGCACTGATACCATTCTGTGACGCCCCCAAATCAGGTTTGGAGCGGAATAGTAATTAGGTGTCACGTAAGTGGATCACAGAACAAATGCCATACAAAGCATTGATCATAATTATATGATTTTGAAATACAACTGATACAAATATTGTTTTAGTACAATCAGTTGAAATGTTGAATATCAGTTGTTACAAGTATCCTAGTGAAAAATAGATCCCGAGTCATTTTTATGCTCCTAAATGATGCTCAATCCATGCTCAAATAATCCAGCTTAATTTCATGAGAAAATATGCTTAAAACAGTCAACATAAAGTTGGTGAATTTATAAAGTTTTGTAAAATCATAGTTCAGGACTGTAAATTATCCTACATAGTGTTGCACAAAGTTTGATATAAAAATCAAGTGTAGGATCTCAAATATCCCATATAGTATTTCATAAGGTTTGATAAAAATCAAGTTCAGAAATATCAGTATGTTCCATGTAGTAATGTACCAAGTAATATAAAGTCAAGTTTAGAACCGCAAACATCACAAAACTAGTATCGCACAAAGCCAAATACTATAAGGTAATTACATTTCCTATTGTCAGTCTCTGAAGCTCTATAGTAGCAGGCTTTGTTAGGGCCTCCTAAAAAGAACGGTGCACATAATAAGAATACAAGTCCGACATGGTAAACATCTGTTGTCCTGGCCTAGGAACATTGAGCGCTACTCACCCAGATGGGGATTGTCAATCCCAAATGGATCTATTTATAACCTTCACGCTATAACACAATTAACAGTTACACCACAGGCCGTGGGCTCTACAACAGGCAAAGGTAATCAAGGGTGACAGTTCAGTTTGCGTCCTATAAAATATATTACCAGTTTTCCCCCACAATATTTAATCAACAGTTAATTAAATATAAGTATCGGGCCATGATCTCATATTAAAATCATATTATCAAAAGCATTGATAGGTCTTTATTAGCATGTCTCCTACTCGCGGGTTAGTAAAAACAGAAAAGTAATAAAATGCGAGGCTATGAACTCACCTCAGTAGCATTGATGTAGTGATGATGTCACTGAATAAATTGGCACAATATGATCACGAAGTAGTAGAATTACCTAAGTAATTAATTAGGTCTCAGTATATGTACAAATGTAATGAACATATAAATGAAGTTGATGAATGCATGATCACAAATTTATTATGTCGTTATCATTTTTAAGTGTTGACCTTATATAAAGTTATCGAAACATGTACACTCTTAATTTTATAAAGTGTATTTACCTTGTTTGAATTGTAACAGTATAAACGAATTAAATAAAATGATTTTTATTAAGACTTGGATAAATTTAATGTTTCAATAGAGTCCATCAAATTTCGATTGTACGTAATTAGTCCTCCATGTTTCACGAATTAGAATATAGCCCTTATAGATTATTAAATAAATAATATTAATAAAACTTAAGTTAAATTGCTCATGAGTCCTTGGTTTTAATATAATTACCAAAACAGCTCCTAGGGCTTGCTAAAATTTCACTACTTGGCAAGCTTAGTCCTCTAAAATCCAAAACCTTAGTCCTCTAAAATTTCTAACCATAAAACGAACAGAAAACATATTTGTATTCTCGGGTATCCCGTCTACAAGTTTCGTTCTTTAAGTTTTGCTTAGAAACGACTATAAAATGGGTAAAAACGCGTCCAAAGACAACGGGTCTGAATGTATTAATTTTTATCAGGTTTTTAAAGTGTGCGAGACAGATTTTTAAAGGGCTGTATCTTATTTGTTACTTGTCCGTTTTTATTGTTCTTGGTGTCTACGGAAAGGTAGCCAGGAGATTTATAATATCCTAGTTAGTGTCGGGTTCTGGTTCTAACTCTAACTCGCTAAAAAACGCAGCCCAAGTCGGCTAATCAGCCTACATGTAAACGCTGTCAGCTTTAACCCAAGTGCTGACAGATTTTAAGTATGAAACGCAGATTTTCAGATTCAGTTTCCCGCTTCGTTATAGCTCCGTTTTGGGTGATTCAAAAGGCTACGGAAAGCTGGCTAGGTGATCTACCAAATGCCCCCATATAAAGATCTATAGTCGGGGTCCTAATGGGACTAAATTGGCTCTAAAGCAGGCTGTTCGGGCTACTTTTTCACATGAAATAACGCTCATGTTTTCTTTGTTTAGCATAGAAAACGTGTTCTGTTTTCGTTCAAATTTGGAAAGGATACTAATTAAGGAATAAGATAAGACTTAGCATTTTCGTTTTTGTCGAGCTAGTGTTTTATATGCACGTTTCCCTATGATGATGAACTATATCAGAAGGTTGTTTAGCTATTAAATGACTGATGCAAGTACAAATCATAGTAAAAGAGGTTAAGATTAGACGAAGATCTTACAAGACTAAGCGAGAGGTGAAAGCAGCAAGGAGACCAATATTGTTGTATTGTGACGTCGTGATCACGAAGAAGAGAAACCTATGAAGAATTCGTTAGTCTTACTTAAAGAATCATCTTCCATACTTGCGAAGCAAAGGTGCAAGAATCTTCCGAATGAGAAAGGAAGCATAAATGGTTGAGGGCTGTGGTGTTTTATGTGTGTGTCGAGAGAGAGAAGTGTGAAAATGGGAGGTTTTGTGAGATTCGGCTATCACAAGATATAGGAAGATTTAGTGAATTCTAAACATAGTACTAGTGAATCTTGGGTTAGATTACATAAGATATTTTGGACCTTGTTTTAGATATACCATATACAATCCTAAATTGGCAAAACTATGTGCACTTTGCTCTTTCTTTTCTTGCCGTGAGTTATGGGGGTATGAGAGAGTTTTGAGTGTGTTTTGAGTGAATTGTGTGTGTGAGGTTCGGATAGTAGCAAGATATAGGAGATTTATGAGATCTAATGGAGATTCCACAAAATCTTGGCTAGGATATGCATAGGATATGAAATATCTTGGCTAGGATTTGCAAGATTGTTTTAGATATTTAAGCGTGTGGCCTAAACTAGCAAAGTATGGTTTATCCTTGTTTTCTATATCATTCCGTGTACAAGGGAAGTCAAAGGGATAAATTTTAAGGTGTTCGTTTAGTTAAATGTCGATTATTTATCGGTCATCATAGAAGTGTATCATTTTAATAAAAATGAATTCTCATTAAATAACTCGTAAGTTATTACAATAAGAAAATAAAATAATTTAATTAATCTTTTTATCGAATACATCTGAATAATTAAATATAAATTTAATTACGACATTAGTAATAAGTAATATTTTTAAATGTTGCGATGTTCATTATAGTATTGTTAAGGTAAAAGTGTTTAGATAATAGTGAATTAAAATATTTCACTATTTTTATATATTAAAATGATGATTTTTGTACGTAATAAGTCTTGTGATGATATCTTATAAAGGTGGTCCATAAAAATATTATATGATGAACGATAATAATAATGAAGTCGATGACGTGTCAAAAGTCCAAATTTTGGGGTTTTACATATATGTGCAAATAAAGTGAAGAGAAAATCTGAGAATGGTCCACTATTTATAAGACAAGGCTCTTAATACAAGGCTTTTGACACCTCGTATAAAAGTTATCGTTATAGTGGTTGGTCTAATCGAATTGATCTAGGTTCTATGTGCGACTCAACTGTTCTTTGGTGAAACAAAAGTGTGTCGTTGTCGTATATTAAAAAGCAAAGACGTAAATGTAAATGTCTTTAAAGTAAAAGGCGTTAAAATTAAATCTAAGTCTAATTAAAATAAAGGGTGCAATATTTAAAAGCTTTGAAAAGTAAATTGATTAAACGAGTTAAAATCAAAAAGTGACGAGAATTAAAAATGGACAAAGTATTAAAATGTAGACTTAAAAATTAAACAAGACAAAGTATAAAGAAAACACCCTAATCGGAATAAATTCCGATCAAACTCACCATCGGAATAACCAAAACAAACCTCAGATCGGAATAAGGACTGGTCTCAGATGGGAATATGTCACTTACCCTGATCGGAATACCAAACTTACCTGATCGGAATGTCAAAAGCCTCCCAGTCGAAATGATGATCGGAACTACAATCGGAATATTGAGATTAAACTCCTGATCGGAATATTGAGTGAAATACCAATCGGAATCCTGTCACTAGTCCAGATCGGAATACCACTAATGCCTCTGATCGGAATGTACCCAATCCCTCCAATCGGAATATTACTAAACCCTTTTCCGACAAGGCAATGGAGTGCTGGTCGGAATGTATAACCCTTTTCCGATTTGTCAGATCGGAATACGGAAGAAAAGGCGCAAAATAAGCTAAACAAATAAGCTACTAATCAAATAAGCACAAGTTTAAAATCCTAAAAAAAACCGTATAAGAAAAATCTAATAAGCTATGATTTAAAGACTTTTAAATACACGAAATTAAACAAAGGTTTACGAAATCAAACTTACTATAAAAATATTTTTTATAAAACTTTAAAAACTTAAAGATGAAAACAAATAAGCTATAAGAATCAATAATCCAAAACAATAAAAAGCATAAAAATGTAATCTTTAATCAAATAAGCAAGACTATAAGCATGTAAACAACAAGATCAAGCAAAGAAAGAAAGGTAGAATGAGAGATCAAACAAGTAAAGTAAAGGTGCAATAAAGATAAAATTAACTTACTTGAAAATTAAAGTGCAAGACAAGTATTTAAATGGACAGGTAATTAAAGTGCAAGAAAAATAAAGGTGGAAGACTAATTGTCACCTTAGCCAACAAAATGAAATGAAAATACTAATGTTCTATATATAGGGGAGGATTAGGAAGCTTCCTCCCCTCCTTCATTTTCTCTTAATTGCATCATTAGGCCCTTCCTTCTTAATCTCTTTGTTAATTGCACCATTAGGTCCTTAAGCCTTTGAATCTTCTTTAATCTTGGACTTTAATGACTTATGGCTCGGGATTTCTTTAAACTTGTCTTTTAATTCTTCAATAAATAAGACTCGAGTTCTTCGGCTTTTGATAAACTTCCGTCTTTCGAATTTTTCTTCGATAAAAGCCCGTAAATGCCGTGTTTTCTCCACTTTTCACAATTTCGTCCTAAATCACAACAAAAACACAAACCACGCATAATTCCGACATAAAAGACATAAAATACACGTTTTGGCTTGGTTATTATTGTAATTAAGTGGTAAAAAGGATGGGTGTTTACACACCTGTCAAATCCCCTACACTTGACCATTGCAATGTCCTCATGCAATGCATTAGTTACAAAGCACGTTTACATTTTTCATCATAATCAATCCATAGTGGCCTTTATTAAAGAGATAAAAAACTATAAATATTCAAAGTAAAGAAATCAAAAAGCATACCTTGGGTTTTGGAAATGTCATGAATAATCATCATCCTCAAGTTTTCACTTTCTCCAAACCAAGCTTAAAAACGAGATCATTGTTATTATAAGTTAGCAAACTAACACGAACTCATGTGGGCCAATTATTCACTTAGACTCCCTTATTCCTAGGTGTATCTCTTATATTTTATTATTGTCTTGAATGACCCAAAGGATGCATTGTTTGACTTATTTCGATAGTTATTTAGGCCGAAAATAAAGTGAACGATTTAATCAATAGTTAGCTAAAGGACAAAATCTTTTAAAACTGCTTCTCGGGACCTCATAAAGTTCATATCTTGGCATAACTCGCTTCGCGATTTGAGACCTTTCTCGGACCGATATTTGGCAGCGACTGTTGATCCCAAACTTAGATCGATTAGCTTTGTGTATACGAGATTAGATCAAGTACTACACGTAGAGAAACCTTTGCTTATGAATAAAGTAACAAAGTGTTATGCGGAATTAACACTTGATCTAAAACACAATGATGTTAAACAAACTTTCACTTGTATTAGAATAATCGTGTTGATTACAATGAAAGGTTTTAACTTGTGAATACTATGAAAACTGATATATGACTTTTACCTAAAAGACCTTCTTTTATAGAACAAGAAGTCTTGTACAATAAGCTATGAATCAACTATTCTAGGTAAAGATAATAATAGAAAATACAATGTCGTGCTTATCTTCACCATACATAAATAAAGAAACAAATAAACAAAAGATATTCTATCAGTGTCAATCTTCAAGGCTGTCAGCGTTGACTTCTATCAGCGTCCAAAATCAATCTATCAGCGTTGACTTTCTTCTTATCAGCGTTTGGTGATCTGACCCATATTTTATTCCCAACAATCCTCCCCTAAACTTGATATCCATACCAATGATCAAGTTTCTGAATAAAAACTAAAGGCTTAGGAGGAATCTTTCAATAACTTCTTATGTTGGTGATAAACATATCTGATCAAGTCTTTGGCCACATCACTCGTATAATCAATCTCCAAGGGTGTCTCTAGCATCTTCTCCAATACTTCTTTGGACAAGAAATAGTCAGCATCCACAAGCAAATATTCTGAAAACTTTGTAGAGCTCATATGAAATACACCACAAGTAGAATATAGCCTCCAATGAAGATTACTGAGATCATCTTCAAGATCCTTCCAAATGGCAGGATCTGCTTCTTTTGGACCACACAAAGTCATAAATGTGTTCCAAAGTCTTATTCCATTAGCTGAAGTAGGTGCTTCAGCTGTATACTTGGCCTCTATTAACCTCCATAGATGCACCAAGTCTTCCCTGTCTATGCTTGCAAATATAGAAATAACTGAAGTGAAAGTATGTACCTCCTTTCCAAATCGTCCAACCTTCCAAAATCCACACTCATCTTCATCAAAACTGATAATTGGATTTCTGTCATCTAGAGGTATCACATTTACCAAATCTGAAGCTTCCAAGGGAGAAAGCTTGAGATGTTTCCTTATAACACCTTCAGTTGGAAAATATACATCCATGTCTTTAGGAAATTGAAAAGGATCTCCTTTCTTCACTGGTCTTTGAGCAATCCTTATTTCCTTTTGAATTTTCATCTCCTCTGCAAGCTCTTGTTTTCTTTCTTCTGAAAGAAACTGGTAGACATTCTGTTCTTGCACCTTCCTCCAAATAGGATGTGCCCTATACTCTAACTCCTCAAAAGACAAGGCCAGCAACTTCTTTGATGTCCAATTAGGCTGATGACATCTAAGCAACTTATAGTACAACTGCCTTCTATCTCTTTTGAGCCAGGTCTTGACCTCTTGTGCATTGAATCTCATAATCACCTTTATGTCTTCTTGTACCCTAAGAAGAACTTCCAACCCCCAAATTTGATCTGATAAACTCATACCTGGGTTGTCCATCACCTGTTCTTCCCAAGCATGGTACATTCTGGTGATTTCTGGTAGGTCCCAATCAACCTGATTCTTCAACTCACTCAACCTTTCCTTTGCTAGCTCATCCCCATATTCATGCCTTTCTGGATCTTCAATAATTTGAATGCTTGAATCTGAGCTATCATCATCTTTTTTATCATCACCACTTTCCTCCTCACTCTCAGAAACAACAAATGGTGATCTTCTACTTCTCCTCAAATCTCTTTCCACAAGTTGTGCAGCCAACTGTTCATCAAATGCTATTTGTGCTGCATCTTTCTTTGGAACATCTTCTTCAATCAAAATACCTTTACCTTTGTCTTTTGGATCAATAATTGGTAAAGTAGAAGAAGAAACCTGTGTGGACACATCTTTGATAATTGTTGATGGCTGGAATACATCAACACTACCTGCAACTTTGTCAGCGTCCAAGTTGCTCCTATCAGTGCCACGATTACCTTTATCAGCGTTGGATGTGTCAGCGTCCAAACCTGTATCAGCGCCCAATGTTCTTTTGAAAGATCCTTCCAAGTTCTTTGGTGTCATCTTGGATATATCAACAACTGGATGCTTCTTCAAGTTGGTGAGAGCTTCAGCAATCTGCAAAGATTCACTAAATTGTGAACTCTTTTCTGAACTCTTTTCACTAGCTGTGTGAATCAACTCATCCTCCTCATCCTCTTTTTCCTCCCCTTTGGAAGATTCCTCCATTAGACTCCTGCTACTTGGATTCTCCAAAACAGTTACTCTCTCCCTCAAAGCTTGGAGTTCTCTTCCCTGGCTGTTGACAGTTTGTACAAGACTGACATTTTGCTTTTGCAAGCTAATGACAGCCGCCGTCAATTCAATTATGGTCATAGGTTCCAATCTGCCCTCAGCTAGAATGGGGATTTGACCTCCCAAAATAGGATCATGGGGCATGGATGAGGTCTTAATGATGTTGGGACTGTCTTGACCAGCATCTAAGCCTGTGTCAATAGCCCCAGCCTCACCCATTTCACCAGCCACACTTGTGGAGGTGGTTCTCTCTGCTACAAGGCTAGGATCACTAGAGGAGAACACTCCAGTAACCCTTTGGCGTTTAGTCAACCTAGATTGTAATGAGGTAGAAGATGAAGTAGATTGTGTGGGTGTGGGTTGATTAAGGGGTGTTTGGGATTGTTCAGGAAGTGTATCAGTGTTGGGATTGGCTGTGTCAGCGCCCACATGTTGAGTGTCAGCGCTGGGTTGGTCAATGGCCATATGTTCTGGTGAAGGTGATGGTTCATGAATAGGCTCAAGTTGGGGTTCAGGGCCTGGTTGTGGTTGAGCAGCCTGAATTACTTCAAGCATGGGTTGGGTAAGAGGTATGGGGTCATTGGTGGAGCTCATTTTAGCAAAAATGGTTTTCTGTTGTTTAGGGATCTCATAAAAAGTGTCATGATCCCTAGAACAATATTCTTGTAAATCAAAGACCATTTGCAAAAATCTAGGGTAAGCCAAAGTCATTTTACTTCCCTTGTTTTTACACATCCCTTCAAAAATCATTTTTGAAAAATTATACTTAAGCCCACGTGTTATACAAACCAAAGCACTTGCAATTGACCTGTTTATCTCATTAAAAGAAGTACATTTTGGACTTAAGCATTGTAAAAGGACATGTATCAAATATTTCCAGTCAGAGGGAAATTCCTGCTTATGATATTTATTTAAAGTGACATCAGCAGGAATAGGATAACCCAATTCCCTAAGACCCTGTTCTATTGTTGCTATGGCAAGAGTAGTCACACCATCAGCGTCATCAAGACGCAAAGCTTGGCGAACCAAAGCTTCAGTGACCACCCATGTTCTTCCATGAACAGTAGAGGTTAATGTGGTCACTCCATTAGTTGTTGTGGAACTAACATTGTTCCAAAACTGTCTAATGTGTGCGACAGGGACGAATGGTGTATGAGAAAGTGCATACCTCAATGAAGATGCATAAAAAAATGCCACCATCTGTGAATACTGAGGAAATAAAGCATCATCAGCAGTCAAGTAAGCGATCATATTGTGTTGGCTCTTGAACTCCAATGTTAAATTCTTTGAGTTGAATTTGGGTGCCATGATTTAAAGCTGTTTAGGTTATATGATATGGGAAAAATCTAGGAAGAAAAGTGTTAGACAAGAAAATATGAATACCCAGAATAAAAAGATTAGCCAAATTTATAGGAGAGATGCATGATTTTGATTGGTCAAAAATGAGGCGGTTATATTCAAAGAGCAATCATGAAAATCTTGAATCAAATATAACTTATCTCATGCATTAATTAAAAGTAACTTCTCCCCAAAATTACGGCCAAAGATTAGTCAAAAAATAACAACTGGGTAGGGCCCACTAGGTGTCAACGGTCAAAAATAGCCCATCAGCGCCCAACGGCTATATTTTCTTGTCAGCGTTTGCCTAAAGCCTTGTCAGCGTCACAATTGGACGTAACAGCGTTTGGAGAAAAACTTGTCAGCGTCTAAAAAGTAAAAATAAAAATATTTAAAAAAGAAAAAGACCTTAACAAAGTAATTTATCCTAAGGGAAATATCTTACAAGTTGATAATAATTACTGGGCGGCAAGCACTGTCCATTTATACACACTTGCATAAGCAAGATAGACACAAATGTCCTCTAGAGTCCCTTGCTAACCAAAATACTTACCAACAAAGTTATTTCATAAAATTCTTTGTAACTCCCAGGTAAACCCATATCCAAAGTATTCCCAAGTCTCCCATCAGACCATAACCAATTCTAAGTCAGAAATGTCTTGGCAGCATGCAAAGTTGATATACTATGCATGCTACAGTGCCTCATGGTTTAGTAAAACTAACCCATACTCACCTGTGGACACAATCTAGAATTGTGATGAGAGTATTCTAAGAATGCCCAAGAGTCCTAAAGGTTCCTTAAACCTCCCCTCAAACTATGATACATGAGTTCTCAACAATATATATGAACATTAAAAATTTATGTCAAGATAGGAATATAAATATTCCAACCATCATCCATAAACAAAAACATGTCCAAATAACTCTTCAAAGATCCATAAGCAACTCTGTATCCAATGGCATAAAGCTACCATTACCTGCACATTTAGATGAAAACCACAAAACTAACATTTGTTGCTAACAGCGTCCCGACAACACTTATCAGCGTTGAAGGAACTCTTGTCAGCGTTAGACCATAATATCTCCAACAACGGCAAAATAACACTTGACAGCGTTACATTTACCTTTGTCAGTGTTAGAAAAATAATGTGGAAAATCTAAATCATCACAAAGACCAATAACAATACATTATCCTGTACATACTTTTACAAAAATATTCCAAAACACATATTAAGTGAGATTAACCATTCCAATATTTGTTACCAAATATTGAAATCTTCCAGCATCAAAAGGTTTAGTTAATAAATCTGCTACATTATCATCAGTATCTACCCTATCTGGTTGTATTAAACCTTTCTCAAAGCAATCTCTTATAAAATGATGTCTAATTTCTATGTGTTTGGTTTTAGAATGATGTACAGGATTTTTAATAATGCATAAAGTACTGTTATTGTCTACAAAAATCTTGGTATGCATAAAATTATACCCATAATCCAACAGCTGGTTCTGAATCCATAAGACTTGTCCACAACAAGCAGCTGCAGCAACATATTCTGCTTCAGTTGTAGAGTTGGCCACCACTGTTTGTTTCTTGCATTGCCAAGATATTAATCTGCTCCCAAGAAATTGGCATCCACCAGTTGTGGATTTCCTATCAAACTTGTCACCACCATAATCACTGTCTGAATATGCAATAAGGTCCAAGGGAGAATCTTTTGGGTACCATAATCCAAGATCTGGATAACATCTTAGGTACCTAAAAATCCTCTTCACAGCAAAAAGGTGACATTCTTTGGGAGTCACTTGATGGCGTGCACATGCACACACAGCAAACATGATGTCAGGTCTTGAGGCTGTAAGATACATCAATGAACCAATCATTGATCTATAGTGCCTAACATCCACATCCTTTCCAGCTCCAAGTTTTCCCCAGGGGTGTTGTCTGTCCATAGGAGTAGAAGCCTCCTTCTCATGTGGAGAAAAACCATACTTCTTCAAGATTTCAGCTACATACTTGTCCTGGGAGATGAAGATACCATCTTCTTTCTGCTGAACTTGTAAACCTAGAAAGAAGTTCATCTCACCCATTGCACTCATCTTGAATTTATCTGTCATGAGCTTGGAAAATTCCTCACTCATTTTTGGATCAGTAGATCCAAAAATGATGTCATCAACATAGACCTGCACAAGTAACACATGTTTTCCTTTCTTCTTTGTAAACAGTGTCTGGTCTATGGTGCCCCTCTTGAAACCATTTTCCACCAAGTAGGTGGACAATGTACCATACCATGCTCTTGGGGCTTGATGAAGGCCATACATTGCCTTCTTTACTCTATAAACCTTGTCTGGATTCTCAGGATCTTCAAAACCAGGAGGCTGCATTACATAAACCTCCTCAACAATTGTGCCATAGAGGAAAGCACTCTTCACATCCATTTGATAAACAGTAAAGTTCATGCAAGAAGCATAAGCTAAGAAAATTCTGATAGCTTCAATTCTTGCAACTGGAGCAAAGACTTCTTCATAATCAATTCCTTCCTCTTGTGTATAACCCTGAGCTACCAAACGTGCCTTGTTTCTGACCACAATGCCTCTTTCATCTTTCTTGTTCCTTAGAACCCATCTTGTCCCAATTGGTCTCACATATCTAGGACAATCAACCAGCTCCCAAACATCCTGTATAGCAAATTGGTGAAGCTCATCCTGCATTGCTTCCACCCAACTTGGTTCCTTGAGAGCATCAAAAATTTTCTTGGGTTCTTCCTGTGACAGAAAACAGGCAAACAAACATGCTTGTACAAGAGGGGTATCAACCTTCTTGTGTATATTGGCAATAAATCCACCAAGACCTTGATGGGATCTTCTTGTCTGAACTGGAGCCATAACATCACCTATGATTTGAGATGTGGGGTGATCTTTCGCTGTGGAAGTGAGAACTCCTCCTTCAATAACTCTGGTGTCCTCAATTTCACGCTCCATGTTGCCAATATCTTCTTCAGATTCTTCTTCATCAACAGGAATCTCTTCATGGATATTGGAAGGTCCACCCTGTTCAAAATGAGAAGAGAAAAGCTGTGTAAAGGTATCTCCAAAGTCTGAACCTTGCATGTCAGCGTTAGGGCTAACAGCGTTTGAACTGTTGTTGTCAGCGTTGGAGCCATCAGCGTCTGAATTGGTCGTGTCAGCGCTGGATTTCCCTTTGTCAGCGCTTGAAGAATCATGCATGTTTGTAGTTGGTGGTATCTGAACACCACCATTATCTTTCCTTGCAGCAGTAGCAGCAGCATAATACTCATCTGTCCATATAGGAAGTGTAACAAATTCTTGTGTGGGAGATGATATAACTGCTGGTGGTCCATCCTCCTTAGCAACCTGTATACCTGAAACATTACCAATTCTCTTTTCCAAAACACTTGAAGTTACCTTCACAATGTCTGGATCAGTAACAGGCATATAATTTAAAGCTCTAGACAAAGGTTCTAAGTCAAACAACCAATTTGGACCACTCTCAGGATCACTAGGTTTACTTTCTAAAAACCTAACATGTACCTTTTCAAGTATACGTTTTTCCTTTTTAATGTAAACCCTATATCCTTTACTCTGCACTGAATAACCCATGAAGTAGCCTTCATCACCTTTTGAATCAAATTTACCTAGGGCCTCACTAGTTTCTAACACAACTACATGACAACCAAAAGGCTTCAGAAAACCAATATTTGGCTTCCTTCCCCAAAGTAATTCATAAGGTGTCTTATTATGTATCTTGTTGACCAATGCCCTATTTTGAACATAGCAAGCTGTGTTAACAGCTTCAGCCCAAAAAGCTATAGGAAAGTGGGCATCAGCCAACATGGTTCTGGCTGCTTCAATAAGGGTCCTATTCTTCCTTTCAGCAACTCCATTTTGCTGAGGAGTTCTAGCTATGCTGAACTGCCTAGTAATCCCTTTCTTGGCACAAAAATCATCTAATAACTGATTTCTAAACTCACCCCCATTGTCACTTCTAATAATTTTGACCTCATTACCATTCTTCTTTTCAATTTGGGTAATGAAATTAATCAGACTTAGGGCAGTTTCACTTTTCTTAGCTAAAAAGAAAGTCCATGTGAACCTGGAGTAATCATCAGTAATGACAAAACAATATGATTTACCCTTCAAACTCTCTATATTAGTAGGACCAAAGAGGTCCATATGCAATAAGTGAAGGGGTTTAGAACTAGAGTGCACCTGTTTAGACCTGAATGAGACCTTGTGCTGCTTGCCCTTAAGACATGCAACACAAGAGTGGTCATTGTGGAAAGCCTTTTCAGGCAAACCATCAACTAAACCAAGCCTCACAAGTCTATTAATATTCTTAAAGTTTATGTGCCCTAGTCTCCTGTGCCAAAGATTACTTTCATCTACTGAGGCCTTAGCATACAGACATGACATTTTATTATTTACCTTAATTCCATTAAGATTCACATTATATATGTCTTTATGCCTTGGTGTTCTAAAATCTATGTATTTATCCTCTGGAAGCTTATAATCTTTGCTTAACACCAAGCACTCAGTATCTGTGAAAAGAACCTTATTTTTGTTATCACACACTTGTGATACACTAAACAAGTTATAATCTAGGTCTTTCACCAAGAAGACATTATCAAACCTTAGATTGTTGGTGACAAGGGTTCCTTTTCCTGTGATTGTGCCGTAGCCCCCTCCAAAGTATACCTTATCACCATCTTGAATAGGAGAGAAATTGGTCAGATAGTCTTCCTTTCCTGTCATGTGCCTTGAGCATCCACTATCCCAGTATCCATAGTCATTGATCTTCTTCTGAATGCCCTGCACATAAAGAAAACACATTAGTTTTCTTTGGGAACCCAAGCCTTGGAAGACTTGGATTCATTTGGTTGTTCAACAAGAACAGACTTGGTTCTCATAACAACCCCATTTTCATCCCTGTTTGAATGAAATTCCCAGTTAACCCCAATTGGTGTTGACAATGCCTTAGAAATATAATGAAACCTGTTGCATGTCATAGAAATACCAGTATTATTAGGGTTCTGGTCTTGTTTTGGTCTCCATGTTAAGCTAGTAGAAGCTTTAGACCTATTTCCCTGTGGCTGCAAATACCTAGGTTTGTCAGCGCTGAAATTTCTCTTGTCAGCGCCCCGATTGCTCCTATCAGCGTTGTACCTAGGGTTTGCTACAGGAACCCATTGCCTATTTGACCAAGTATTTGACTTTTGAAAAGGTCTTAGGCCTTGTGTGTTAGACCCTCTAGAAAAGAATGGGGCTGGTCTAACAACTTGTGAACTTTTGTTCACAAAGGTATTGGGTCTGACAGTGTTTGACCTATGTTGACTTTTGTCAGCGCTGAAATGGTTCCTGTCAGCGTTGACATTGGAAGCATTGACACATTTGTAGGCCAAATGTGAGAAGCTACCACATGTATAACAAGCTTTTCTAGACATAGTCTTAGGTCTAGAAGCAAAGAAGCCTGTTCCATGATTACTTACTTGGCTTTTTGGTGACCTAGAATTTCTATACATCTCTGCATATTTAACACTAGGTTTTCTAACATTTTGTGGGCCAAGGTCAACAGGTTTGCCAGTGGTAGGGTGTGTGATCTTAATAGGTTTAGGATCATAGGACTCCACAATTGGTATCATGTTTGGTGTGGGCTCATTTGGACTTTCACACAATAACCCTCCCTTAACAAACAAAGTGTGGTTTGCTTTCTTCCACTCTTCTAGGTCAGTCAGCTTTTGCTGATATTCCTCAACTGGGGAAGTCACTCTAGGTGGAGGAATAAATTCCTCCTCTTGGAATTCTGGCAAGCCAGTCCAAGATAAGTCCTTTGATTGGACACCATAGAAATCCCCAGCTGGTGGTGGAACAACCTTATAGTTATTTATCCCAATCCCACTCATATCCTTAGAGTCTCTTTGTTTACTAACACACTCTCCTAGGGATTGTGTGGCCTTATCAAATCTCTGGATTTTAAGACTCACATTATCTTTGTTTTTGTTAGCCTCCTCTAACTGAGCTATCAAATCAAGATTAACCCTATTTACTATATCTTGAACATCCTTACTCTGATGTAACTCATGTTTTAAGATATTTATTTGATCCTTTAAATCAAACTCCATTTTCTTATACTCAGTTACAGTCTTTTCTGTTTGGGTAAGAGCAATTTGATAGTTAGATAATTTGCACCTTAGAGTACTTGCTTCATCTAATAACTTAACTATCTCTTGTTTTGATTTTTCAGTATTTAAACGACAACCCTTAGAACAGAAAGCATCATCATATACCTCATTATCTGATGAAGAGGAGGAATGTGCCATGAGAGCATATTCAGCATGCTCTTCTTTAACTTCAGCAACCAAAGCTCTGTCCTCTTCCTCATTCTTAGCCATCCAGCTCCAATCCCATTCCCCAACGCCATCAATTTGTTGAACAGCAACCATGGCCTTGGGATCTGGGTTCTTAATCATTTGGCTAGAAGGCTTCCCAGCATCAGATCTCCTTGGAGATCTACATTCCCTCATAAAGTGCCCCATCCTATGACAGTTGTAGCACTCCACCTTGGACTTGTCAAATCCAGCAACATCCTTAGCATTAAAGGTCATCTTCTTCTTGAACCTTTTGTTGAACCTGTTTGCTCTTAAACTTACAAGAGCCATAGTCCACTTTATATCCATCTCTTCCAATTGTTCATCACTTATCTGCTCAAGATCTTCATAAGTGATCCTTGAATCACTAGGCAAAGAAGCAATGAAGGCACACACAGTATCAAGATCAAAACCAGCAGGTTTAATTCTATCAGCGCCATGATTGTGTGTGTCAGCGCTTGAGTACAAAGCGTTGACAGGATATGATCCAGCGCTGACAGATTGACATCCAGCACTGACACCTTGAGATCCAGTTGCTGAATGTCCATAGAAGTTCATGGAATCAAATTGGCCTTCACTTTGTGAAAAGAAGGCCATGTTGCTGCTGGAAGATTTGTTATCACTCTCCAATTGCCATTCATTCTCCAACAGCCTTAACTTGTTGAAGATGTCATCAAACCTGGAAGTCTTGTGGGTGTTATTGACAAGAATAGATCTTGTCTCAATCTTCCATACATCACCAAGGCTTTTGAGAAACGTAGCATTCAATTCAGGATCATCAATCTGTTTTCCCATGAAGGCAAGTTGACTTGTGATGTCAAGAAGTCTACTTCTCACACTGCTGAGATTCTCATTAGGTTGAGCTTTAAAGACAGCATACTCATGCAAGAGTTGCTTCTTCTTTTCTTCTTTTGTGTCAGCATTGCCACCATGTGCTACTTCAAGAGCTTCCCAAAGCTCTTTTGCAGAATCAAAACGTTTGTACTTATGCTGATTCTCATGACCTAGGGCATGTTTCAAGATGTTCAAAATTTTCATGTCCACCCTCTTCTTGGCTATGTCTTCAACAGCTACTGCTCTCCCATCATCAGGCTTTTCCACTTTATCAGCTTCTGGACAATTAGGAATAGCTGACCTTGCCTCAATAGCAGCAGTAATCTTTGCTGCTTTATCGAATGTGTTCCCATATTCGATAATTTCCCAAAGAGTGTAGTCATGAATAGCTATGTATTGCTCAAAATTGGACTTCCAAAGTTCAAAGTTCCTGGCATCAAACATGGGAATTTTGATACTGGGATTTGAGAAGTTGTTTTGTAGCAAAGCAGGAGGTTGATTTGTGCCAGACATGGTGTTTTTAGGGTTTTGAGATTTTAGGGTTTTTAGGGTTTGGTGTTTTAGGGTTCTGCGTTACTTAAAGATCAAAAGTTTCTCAACAAGCTCTGATACCACTTGTTGATCCCAAACTTAGATCGATTAGCTTTGTGTATACGAGATTAGATCAAGTACTACACGTAGAGAAACCTTTGCTTATGAATAAAGTAACAAAGTGTTATGCGGAATTAACACTTGATCTAAAACACAATGATGTTAAACAAACTTTCACTTGTATTAGAATAATCGTGTTGATTACAATGAAAGGTTTTAACTTGTGAATACTATGAAAACTGATATATGACTTTTACCTAAAAGACCTTCTTTTATAGAACAAGAAGTCTTGTACAATAAGCTATGAATCAACTATTCTAGGTAAAGATAATAATAGAAAATACAATGTCGTGCTTATCTTCACCATACATAAATAAAGAAACAAATAAACAAAAGATATTCTATCAGTGTCAATCTTCAAGGCTGTCAGCGTTGACTTCTATCAGCGTCCAAAATCAATCTATCAGCGTTGACTTTCTTCTTATCAGCGTTTGGTGATCTGACCCATATTTTATTCCCAACAGCGACTTCATACTTCAAACCTTGAGAGACGTTCATGAAATTATGGTCTTCTCATCATAATGGAATTTCTTCACTTGAAGTTTTGAGAGATTCATACTTGGACCACGACTTCTTCATTTTTCTCCAATCATTATTTTGGACTTTGATATACAACGATCCGCCTCCTTTTTTACTTGGATCTATTTATCCTCATACCTTGCTAGGGTCTTTTCGGATACACTTCTCCATGACTTTTGGGGAGTTTTTGCTTTTCGTCGTGTGTCTTGATCCTTCATATTGATTTTCGATTAATGATTCTTCACATCACTTTGGATCTTTAGCAACAAAATATAGCCCTCATGCCTTGTTAGGGCCTTTTCGGACTCGCCAATCTTCGCGTCCCGCTTCAATAAGTTATGCCTTGGCTATGAACTCTAATCCATACCGAGCAACTTTTAAACGATCTTGGGCTAGAAGCTAAGTAACTTTTCAAATCGTACAACCTTGTTTATTGCAGATAAATTTATTAGCAGGCGATGGGAGAATAGGCTTATAATTAACTCACATAAATTCACGAAAGAATACCGAACTTATAATTGGCTCTATCATCTCTCGTTCTCCACAGTTTAAAATCTCAAGGAATGAGACTCGTGGATGCTTAGCCTATTAAATCAAAGTCTTGGGTTTTCGAGTCGCCTAGAGGATCTTGCAAATTCTTAGACTTTTTCAAGTTTAGAAATCGCGTTTTAAAGTTCCCTTGATAAACGACTCTCTAGTGATCAATTATAGGAACTTGCGAAAAGTTCTTGTTCTTAACCCGTGAGAGTTAAGACTTTCGCGTTTTATAGCTCCCTATATAAAAGCCTAGCAAAACTTGACTTAAACACGTTAAGGATACTAGCTAGAGTAACTTAGATAAGTAAACTTAGGTTGAGTCAAAAGATTCATAACGTTTTGAAAATTAAAACCACTTTATTAAGCATTTATTCTAATAAGGAAAGAAAATAACTATACAAAGGCAAAAACTAATAGGCCAAAATAGATCAAAAATTTTGAAAAATGTCGAAAAATTGATTTTCCGGTTAAAATGAGGACAAATACAAGGAAAAGGCCACTTAACTTCAATAGAAGTCCCCCCTACACTTAACATAAACAGTGTCCTCAATGTTTAAGCATGTGGGAGTAAACTCCCCTACACTTAGGACATTGTGCACTTTGTTTAAATCTCGTTAAGGAAAAGACAACTAAAGAGATTCCTATGTTAATATTGAGAAATATAAAATAGTGAATCGAAAAGAGTTTAGGATAGAACCGGGAAGAAGTGAACACGAAATCACGGGTCGTCAAGAATCATCAAGAGTGGATCATTAAGCGCTCGAATACCTGATTAAGAGAGGAGAGGAAGTAGCAAACCAACGGGTCTCCCCTACACTTAGGATAAAGAAAGCTAAAAGATAGATGCATGGGTTGCCTCCCAAGAAGCGCTTGATTTTTGTTAACCGAGTCGTGAGCCTGACTCGACCTTGATTATCAACGGAAGAAGCATGAAATATATCCACCGGGATCAAAGACGTAGTTTTCGTCCATCAAATAGCACAAGCTTAAGGCGAACAAGGCAAGCCAAAGAAGAATAGGCAAGGTTCCCTTAAGCAGCGATGGAGCACGGTGGAAGCAAGGGTGAAGTGGTGCAAGCAGATTTCCATAAGTTCCAAAGATATTTCCTTTTATTTCCTCAGGTGGATACTGAGATGGCTGCAGAATATCGATACCTGGGTCGAACACCTTTTCCTTTAAAGGAGAATAGCACTCAAGCTCAGCAGAGTGTGAAGAAGATCCGCGAAGAAGCACAACCTCGTCCTCAGAAGGGGGAAAAAGATGTGTTAAAGCATATGTGTGGCGGATGTCGGTGTCGACCGGTTTCTTCTCCTTTGAAAGAATGTGCTTCAAATCTACAGTAGGATCAAGACGATAATCTTCAAAATCATAAGGAGGAGCATCACTCTCATGAGGGAAGTAAGTGTTAAGAAACGTAGAGAAGTCTTTCTCAAATGAGTAATCGTCCAAAGTAGGATCGAGTGATGGCGGAGGATCTTCATCATGTGAAGAATCGCTCGAAAGAGTATCGGCCTCATCGAAATCATCAAAAGTGGGCATCTCGGAATACTCGGAAGTACAATCATCAAAATCATCCGAATCTGAGCTAGACTCATCATCATAAGCATCAAAGACCGGTGGAGAATCATAAATGGGAGAAGCGTCCGAATTGGAGCGAAAATCATCCACATCATCATGAAAAAGTGGATTATCAATGCAAGAGTCGAATAGAGGATTGTTGTAGACGGTAAAATCGTCGAGCACATTAATCATATTCACTGATTCTCGTCCATAGGATTTGCTTGTAAGCTTCCCCATTTTGAAAACTTGTGCATCATCCCCGACTCTTAAGATTAACTCACCTTCGGCAACATCAACTAAAGCTCGTCCGGTTCTCAAGAATGGCCGACCAAGTATTAAAGGAATACGAGGGTCCATTTCATAATCAACAACGACAAAGTCGACCGGGAAAGTAAATGTGCTTTAATGAACACGTCTTTGGCAATACCAACAGGGTAAGCGAGAGTGCGGTTAGCAAGCTCGAGAGTCATCTTTGTTGGAGTAAGATCGAGCAATGATAGTGTTTTCCAAACACTCAAATGCATCAAATTAATACTGGCCCCGAGATCATCAAGGGCAGTAAATTCTTCAGTTTTGTTGAAAACGCAAGGCAACACAAAACGACCGGGATCTCCAAGTTTTTCCAGAAGTTCTTTAAGAATAACTGCAGAGCAGTTTTAATTTAAGCGTGTGTTGGCGAGCTCAATCAGCTTCTCCTTCTTGTTAAGCAATTCCTTAAATGCTTTAACAAATTTGGGCATGTGGACAAGTGCTTCAAGAAAACTAATGTTGAAGTTCATTTGAGAGATCATTTTCACATAGCGTGACACTTCAGAGTCATCCTTGGTAAGCATTTTGGTCTTGCCTAAACGAGAGGGATAAGGGATATTAGATTTGGGTGGTGAAGGTGCACGTGTAGGTAAAGGTTGAGATGTTGAAGGTTCCTTCCTAGAGACATCGTCATGAAGAGGCGGATATGGTAATGGTGCACTAATACTAGGTGTAGGAGGAGTAGGGATAAATGGTGGTGGAGGAGGTGTAGATGATGGGGGCGGGATTGGTGGATCGACAATGGTAAGTCCACTACGAGTAGTAATAGCACTCACATTTGCTCGTGGATTGGTGACGGTGTTTGAAGGTAGAGAACTCGAAGTAGAAGGTTGAGTTGCGGGCAAGAAACTAGCAAGCATATTATTTAAATCATTTGTTTGATTGTTGAAGGAGGATTGAATATTATCTCGAAGCTCGGATCTTATCTCATTTCCTTGCTTGGTGATATCCCCTTTCAGATTGATAATTTGGCTCTGCAGATTCTTGATTTGCTCACCTTGGGTTCTCATGATGGCTTCAACATCGGGGTTAATGGGTGGGGTTTGTTGGGCGGGTGGGTGATAAGGATTAGAAGCTCTTGGTCGGATTTGGTTGCTTCTAGTATAGTTGTTGGCGGGGTTTTGGTTTTGAGGAGAAAAACCGGGTGAAAGGTAATTGTTTGATCGGTAACTCAGCAAATTTCTATCCCCTTGTTGTCGAGCTTGGTAATTTTCCGGTGAATAATTACCGTAAGCTGCATACACATTTTCCGGATTTCCTTGAGTAGAAGGACAATCGGTGTATGAGTGAGGACCACCGCATGTTTCACAAGAAGGTGCAACCGCTTTAACTTGTTGTTGTTGGTTTGAAGCGAGAAGCAAGATACTTTTGCTCATTTCAGTCATCATGCGGGTGAGTTCGGTCATATCAGGGTTTGCTGAGGTGGAAGAAACATTGACTCTCGGGTTGTTCCTTGAAGAAGCGGAGGAATCCCAGTTTTTGTGGTGAGTAGTCATCTTCTCAATAAGCTCTCTACACTCCTCGGGTCTCCTTTTCATGAATGTGCCACCGATGGCTGCATTAATCGTATCACGATCTCGAAAAGTCAATCTGTTGTAGAAAGTATCAATTAAGGTCACAGGGAGCATGTTGTGGTTTGGACAACGATCAATCAAGACATTATATCTTTCCCAAGCATCAAAAAGATATTCATCGGGATCTTGCATGAAACCGCTGATTTGATTGCGAAGGCTCGTGACCATGGATGGTGGAAAGTAGCGCGACAAAAATCGTTGAGTCATGTCATCCCAAGTGTGAATAGAATTCTTCGGGAGACGATCAAACCATTTCTCGGCATGATGTGATAAAGTATGTGGGAAGAGTTGTAGGCGAAGAACATCCATTGTGGCACCAGGCAACTTCATGCTTTGGGTGATTGTAATGAACTTGTCGAGGTGTTTGTTGGCATCATCATCAGGCAATCCACGGAATGGGTTAGTTTGCACTTGCTGAATCATGTGGTGCTTCAACGAAAACTCAGGAGCGTTGATTTGTATCGGCGCAATCGGTCCTCCTCGTCCAAACATTGTTGGTTGACAAAGCTCCTCCATTGTCCGAAGATCGGGCTGTGGAAGAACATTGTTGTTATTGTTGAGGTGCGGTGGATTATTGTTGTTGTTAACACCTGACATACTTAAATCTTCTCGAGTCTCGGGATCTTGATAATTAGAAGATCTAGTACGCATACACCTACAAAGACAAAAGAAAACAATACCAAACGCAAAGACAATATATATACACAATAAAATAAAATATTTTTGGATTTTTGAAAGTTTTAATTTTTATGGATTTTTAGCAATTTTTTAATTTTTATGATTTTTTGAATTTTTTTTATGCAAGAAAAATAACACTCACAAGTGAACGGATCCCAAAAAAACAACGCGTCTTTCACAGAAAACCGTTAATCTTTACGAAAAGAGCCGGCAGCGGCGCCATTTAATACAAGGCTTTTGACACCCCGTATAAAAGTTATCGTTCTAGTGGTTGGTATAATCGAATTGATCTAGGTTCTATGTGCGACTCAGTTGTTCTTTGGTGAAACAAAAGTGTGTCGTGTTCGTATATTAAAAAGCAAAGACGTAAATGTAAACGACTTTAAAGTAAAAGGCGTTAAAATTAAATCTAAGTCTAATTAAAATAAAGGGTGCAATATTTAAAAGCTTTGAAAAGTAAATTGATTAAACGAGTTAAAATCAAAAAGTGACGAGAATTAAAAATGGACAAAGTATTAAAATGTAGACTTAAAAATTAAACAAGACAAAGTATAAAGAAAACACCCTAATCGGAATAAATTCCGATCAAACTCACCATCGGAGTAACCAAAACAAACCTCAGATCGGAATAAGGACTGGTCTCAGATCAGAATATGTCACTTACCCTGATCGGAATACCAAACTTACCTGATCGGAATATCAAATGCCTCCCAGTCGGAATGATGATCGGAACTACAATCAGAATATTGAGAGTAAACTCCTGATCGGAATACTGAGTGAAATACCAATCGGAATCCTGTCACTAGTCCAGATCGGAATACCACTAATGCCTCTGATCGGAATGTACCCAATTCCTCCAATCAGAATATTACTAAACCCTTTTCCGACCAGGCAATGGAGTGCTGGTCGGAATGTATAACCCTTTTCCGATTTGTCAGATCGGAATACGGAAGAAAAGGCACAAAATAAGCTAAACAAATAAGCTACTAATCAAATAAGCACAAGTCTAAAATCCTAAACAAAACCGTATAAGAAAAAGCTAATAAGCTATGATTTAAAGACTTTTAAATACACGAAATTAAACAAAGGTTTACGAAATCAAACTTACTATAAAAATAATTTTTATAAAACTTTAAAAACTTAAAGATGAAAACAAATAAGCTATAAGAATCAATAATCCAAAACAATAAAAAGCATAAAAATGTAATCTTTAATCAAATAAGCAAGACTATAAGCATGTAAACAACAAGATCAAGCAAAGAAAGAAAGGTAGAATGAGAGATCAAACAAGTAAAGTAAAGGTGCAATAAAGATAAAATTCACTTACTTGAAAATTAAAGTGCAAGACAAGTATTTAAATGGACAGGTAATTAAAGTGCAAGAAAAATAAAGGTGGAAGACTAATTGTCACCTTAGCCAACAAAATGAAATGATAATACTAATGTTCTATATATAGGGGAGGATTAGGAAGCTTCCTCCCCTCCTTCATTTTCTCTTAATTGCATTATTAGGCCCTTCCTTCTTAATCTCTTTGTTAATTGCACCATTAGTCCTTAAGCCTTTTAATCTTCTTTAATCTTGGACTTTAATGACTTATGGCTCGGGATTTCTTTAAACTTGTCTTTTAATTCTTCAATAAATAAGACTCGAGTTCTTCGGCTTTTGATAAATTTTCGTCTTTCGACTTTTTCTTCGATAAAAGCCCGTAAATGCCGTGTTTTCTCCACTTTTCACAATTTAGTCCTAAATCACAACAAAAACACAAACCACGCATAATTCCGACATAAAAGACATAAAATACACGTTTTGGCTTGGTTATTATTGTAATTAAGTGGTAAAAAGGATGGGTGTTTACACACCTATCAGCTCTAACGGATATATCTGGCCACGGTTCCTTATAGCTACCCGCGGTTCCTTATCGATAAGGAACTGCATAGCCACTTAAGGAGCCGCCAGAATAGACTCCGCTCCTTTTTGTCTTTTAGTGGTATGGTTCAAATCTGGTGATTAAAATATCTTAAAAGGATATTCCAAAGCAAGATAGAATATGCCATTTTCAAATTTTCAAATAATTAAATTAATAAAACATTTTCTTAAAAATAAAGTTTAAAAAAAACTTGTCACACTTAATAAAAAGTGAGTTTAAAAAAAAGATTAAATCATTGATCACTTAATTAGGATGAGTACTTGTTTGTACATACCTTAAGTGATAATAGTTGAAATGAAAAATATTAGAACTTAAGAATTTGTTTTCGTTGTTTTCGTAAATGCTTGTTTTTACATATTGTCGTAATCAAAACAAAGCGAGACCGAAAAATGAAAGTAACGTTTTTAGGCATCATTACATTAACAATCTCCCCTTTTTTGATTTTGACAATACATAAACTTAATCACATAAAAACAAGATTTTCGAAGACGAGTTTATTTCATTTCTCCCCCTTTGTCGAAGCCAAAAGGTTGCAAAAGTCTTTGTAGAAGAGAAGAACCAGACTTTGCAAATGCTCCCCCTTGGTGCTTACTCCCCCTTGCTTGGGGCACCAAGGAATTGAAATATGGTGACAAGCTACATAGAAGGGTTGTATAAGAGAAGAAACACCAACAAGATATAGCAAAGGTCAAAAAAATATTAAAAGAGAAGAGACCAAGATCCAAGATAAGTCATGTTAAAAGAAAAACATGAAAAAATACAATGAAACAGAACATACAAAGATGTATGAAAAATAAAACAAGCCAAAAGAAAAGCATAAATCTAATCCTAGTTAAACTAGAACTCTAAGATTTGCTTGAACTATATGTCTTGAAGATAAGAAACAAATGCTTAGATAAAAGACAAAGTAGTGGCGGAAGGAGGTGGTAGTGGCTGTGTAGTAATCTCATAGTCATAGTGAATATGAGGTTTGACTAAGAGACTCTTGATGTAATTCAACTCCTCATAGATATGAGCCATAGCAAGATGTTGATATTGACAACAATGACAATATGTTCCATGATGCATGACATTATCATGTGAAGGAGGAAGAACAATAAAGGCTAGTGGTAGAAGAAAGGAAGTTCCACAATCAACATTCTTAGTAGGAGAAGAGATGTGATTTTGAGTGTTCTTGGGTGAATTCGGATTGAAAGCAATTGGATAAAATGGAGGAGAATCAAGGCTTTCATTTGGTGAATAAGACATTTTGATTTGAGAAAGGATACAAAATGCTTAGGGTTAAATAGAGAAAGCTCAAGATATTTTGAGGGTGGTCAAAGGGTTGAAACAAAGATTCCAAAAAGTGTTGGAGCAAATTTGGAGTTTTGGAAATACCCAAAAAAGGAAGCACTGCCTGTGGTTCCTTATCTCCACCCGCGGTTCCATATTGATATGGAGTCGCGGTCTTTTTAAGAACCGCCTACAGTGGGTGGATTTTGGTGATTAAGGAGGATTTTCTAATTTAGAAAATCCTATTTTTCTAGTCTAACTAATGATAGAGATATGCTAAAAAGCAAAGATTGACAAAGAAAACACACAAGAACACACCAAACAAGGTTTTGACCAAAATACATGGATTTTAAAGAAAATCGATGTTGGAGGTGTGTTGAACTAGACAATAAGTCATGACACAATGATCCTCCATAGTTCGCTTTTGTTCTTGCTATAATTGAGAGACACATACATATGAATTATGTAAGCTCAATATCAATAGCAAGAAGCTATGAAAAACATTTTTAGATTGAATTAACAATGCAAAAACATTTCTCGACCATTTTTGAAAGAACTTTGAGAATTTTGAAAAATAGAAGATAGGTTTTCCAAAAATAGTTTGCAAGACTCAATGACTCAAAGAAAGAAAAGACTCAAAAGAGAAAAAGACACGATTAATAAAATGCGTAATTAAGGAATATGTTCCATTAAACCTAGACCTAGACGCAAGTAATTAAAAGGTTACCTCTTAACTGGCTTAGTGAAGATATCGGCTAAGTTTTCTACCGAGGGTACCTGCTCAATCGAAATGTTCCCCTTTTGAACATTATCCCTAAGGAAATGGTGGCGAATATCTATGTGCTTGGTTCGCAATGTTGCACGGGATTCTTGCTAAGGTCTATTTCACCCTTATTGTCGTACATGATGGGAAAATCATCAAGAGAAATCCCGTAATCAACAAGCGCTTGCTTCATCCATTGAGATTGTTGACAAGCTTTACCGGAACTCACATACCCGGCTTCCGTAGTGGATATTGCAAGAGCGGTTTTTTTCTTGGATAACCAAAAAGTTAAACAACAACCCATGAAGGTACAAACTCCACTAGTTCTTTTCTGGTCCACATAGTCTCCCGCATGATCCGAGTCCGCGTAGACAATGGTTTCTACGCCGGTCCCTTTAGGATACCATAATCCTAAATGTATAGTGCCCTTAATGTATCGGAAGATACACTTAACCGCTTCAAGGTGAGAGGTTTTGGGAGCCTATTGGAAGCGAGCACAAAGGCAAACACTAAACATGATATCCAGTCGACTTGCCATTAGGTACAACAAACTACCAATCATACCTCTATATTTGGTGTTGTCTACCGACTCACAATCATCATTTACGGTGAGTTTAGTATCTGAGGCCATAGGGGTCTTCATCGGTCTAGAGTCTTCTAGTCCAAATTTCTTTAGCATTTCTTTAACATACTTGGATTGATTAACGAAAATACCGTCGTCCATTTGTTTAATTTGGAGTCCTAAAAAGAAGTTAAGTTCTCCCATCATACTCATTTCAAACTCGTCATGCATGATTTTGGCAAAGTCATCACACAATGATTGACAAGTTAAACCAAATATAATGTCATCAACATATATTTGTACGATAATGAGATGTGAAGCTTTCTTCTTAGTAAAGAGCGTATTGTCTACCATTCACATGGTATACTCATGTTTAACAAGAAACGCTTTAATTCTATCATACCAAGATTTGGGTGCTTGTTTAAGACCATAAAGAGCCTTCTTAAGCTTGTAAACTTGATCCGGTTTCTCAAAATGAAGTCGGGAGGTTGAGCCACATATACCTCCTCATTGATAAAACCGTTAAGAGATGCACTCTTTACATCCATTTGTTGAAGCTTAAAGTCTAAGGCACAAGCATAGGATAAAAGGATTCTAATGGATTCTAATCTTGCTACGGGTGCGTATGTCTCGTCATAATCAATACCTTCTTGTTGATTATAGCCTTGAGCTACAAGTCTAGCCTTGTTACGAGACACAACACCATTCTCGTATAACTTATTTCTATATACCCATTTGGTTCCTATAATGGTAGAACTTATAGGTGGAGGAACAAGTTCCCAAACGTCATTAGCAATGAATTGATTCAATTCTTCTTACATAGCGATGACCCAACTCTCATCCATCAAAGCTTCTTTAACATTCTTTGGTTCAATCAAGGAGGAGAAACAAAAGAAGTTACTTTGATTTTGGACTTGAGATCTTAGGGTCCTTTGATTTAATTCGCCTATGACGTTGTCGAGAGCATGATCCTTTGACTACTTAATGTTTACTCCCTTTTCAACATTAAGGTCTTCAACTCCTATGTTTCTAACATCTTTGGATTTAACTATAGCTATTTCATCCAAGTAATCATCTACCAAAGGTGGTGTCTTATATGAAAGAGGGGTTTCATCAAATGTCACGTTAAGTGATTCTTCAATTACACCCGAGTTTCTATTGAGGACTATGTAGGCTTTGCTAGTTTGGGAATTACCTAAAAAGATACCTTCGTACGACTTTGGGTCGAACTTGTAAGGTAATATTTGGTGTTGAGAATGAAGCACTTGCTTCCAAACACCCTAAAGTATTTAATATTCGTTTTTAGTGTAGTTGTTCTCGGTATCTTAACGAATTGATTGCACGTTTTTAAGCTCGACTTTATTGTTTTTGGTTATAAAAGATTGATTGGTATCTAAGCTACTTGGACAAATAAAGCATGTAAAAATGTAAAATATTATACTATTAGTACATAATACGTACTACACTAAAAACACTTAGCAATTACCACACTTAAATGCACAAAATATAAAATGACAAAACACAAATTTATACTACAAATGAAAATTACAAAATATGTAATATTAAACTAAATCTACATTTTATAAAATCTAAAAATGTAAAATCTAAACTCTAAGTTGAAATAAAATTGAAATTTGGAATTTAACTAACAAAAGCAATTTCAAGTATGAAATCAGTGTACTAAAGGTTCTAACTAAGGAATTAAAACAAGGCCTAGAAAAACTACAACCCAATATCCTAACTGGCCCAACAGACTATTAAACTAACGGTCCAGTTATTCTAACGGAATGAAACTAACCAAGGACTGTGACCGTAACAAAGTGTATAACAATGGAGGGTTAAAACTGACAATTGTAAAGGAAACTAAATCTAACGATTGTGGACTGTTAACGCAATGCCTAGTATCACAACAGAGGGTTAAAAGTGTACATCTTCAAAACCTCTTATAAAATGCAATGTAACAAGTCTGTAACTAGCAAATACGCTTTCTGATAAACTTCTAAACAAATTATGAACTTTATTTAAGAAATCTAACTCAAATTCCTACCTCTTTGACTTACTCCTATATGTCTGACTCAAATTTAAACACTGACTACCAGATCAGTTTAAACAATGACTCTACTAACACACTACAGCAGATTTAATTCAAGAATCTATCAGCTTAAAAACATGAACCAATAAGCTAAACTAAAACAGTGAACAAGCTCGTAGAAGTAAGACAATTAAAACTAAACTCGAGCAAAATTACCGCTACACTTAACTACCATCTACCACTTCATATCAGATCATAGGATCAAGAGTAACAAGTAAATTCACACTTCAATCTTAACATTTAGCATATCTATTTATTCAGAAAATTAAAATGCGCTTAACCGTTTTCATCCAGGCCTGCCCTTTGATGTCGAAAAGCGGAGCGCTGAGCTCGCTTGTAACTACTACTGAAATCGAAGTTACGCCTTTAAACTGAAATTGGAACTCATCCTTCTATCATTATACAACAAATCTGAAACCTGTAAAGTTGTAACAAAACAAGAAAAGCAAAGAAAACTGGACGAGATCCTTCGATTTTGAATCCTTCGTGAACACTACTGTTACTGAATCGACTTGCAAAATGAACTACAATTCGAGCACAAGTTATTCTCGAGCTAGTTTCGATATAGACCGAAATCAAATCTAACTGAACTCAATTTCTATCAGTTTGATCTTATTAAGCTAAACTGCTTATGAATCTAGCTATTCCAAACACTACTAGCTGAAAATGAAATGATGAATACCGATTACTTTTACTCGTTTAACTGAACTGATCTATGATTACAAAACTAAAGCATCTCATAACCGATCCTAACTACTAAAAAACTTTGTGACTGATCTAACTAACAGTTTAGAAGAAAAGAAACAAAATTATCAGGAGTTTTATCAGCTTAGAAAAAACTCTAATTGACACTAGTAATCGAAATCAGATTAAACTCATAGAACTCAAAACATTTAACAATTCACATCCAAAAATTCCAAGAATCCTCGTGAACATCTACAAGCTTATAGCCTATGAGCTTAAGAAAATATTATTAACAAGCTATTACGCTGAATAGCTCCAATGAACAGTAACCGAAAGCTTAAACAATATCTAAAATTATCGAAGATCAAGATTAATACTCTATAAAACTCGAAATCATAATTTTAACCACTACAAATCCTACGTGAACAGTAACAGTAACGTAAAAGTATTCAAAACAGAATAAAGAAGATGATCTTGACAAAAGAAAACTCAAGCTTTCATTAATGGTGAAAAATAAAGGATTCGGTTACAACTGATTAAACTAAAAAGAAACAGAATTTGTTCAAAGTCTTAAAAGCTAATTATCTCTAATCCTACACCTACAACTATGTGTAAACTACACCTAGTACTAACCATCTGAAAGTGAGGTTCTTCGTCTCTATTTATAGCCGTCGAGGGAGGTGGGATGACGTGTGTCCTCCATTCAATAATCGCCACGTGAAAAATACGAGGATAAGGTGACTCGTTCTTCATTCTTGATTTGGGGCTTTCTTTGTCTTTCTTCCTTGATCAAATTAATTAGTATCTTCTTGTAGAGGAGAAGGAGATGAGCATTTTTGTAGTTATAATCTTCACTTAAAAACTTCTTGTTCTTCCTTGAAATCGGATATGCAGGTTTGTGGTGGTGAAGATAAGAACGTCTCTCTCTCTCTTCGTTGGAGAAGAAGAGACATTTGTGTTTGTGTGTTTGACCGAGACTTGGTCAAATGACCAAGTTAATAATAACTTCTCCATTTAATTTCCTTTTTGGTCCTTTCATTTTTAATCTCTTTCAAAAGTTACATGAACTTTTTAAATCATATTATATTTCATCCTTCATCTTGTAAAAGTTGCAACTTAAGCCGTTGATCTTTGACAGCTTGGCAAATAAAGTCCTTGAAAGCATCTTTCATCTTTTTTTTCGTCTTTTAATCAAATAAATCCATGAAACCGCGTCTTTGCTTCAAAATGTATCTTTTTACCTGAAAACACATGAAAAACAAATACCAACGTGATTCTGATAATTTTCAGTTAAATATAATGTATTTGATTGTGTTTTGAGTGGTTTTTGGGTCATTATTGATGAGTGTTTGCACACTTATCAGTATTCCAATGAGGGCTTCTTACCTTTAAGAAACTTATAGGGGGTCATTCCTAGGAAAGGTCAAATAAGAATTCGGTTGAAAATATAGGTCAATGTGACCACGACATTATACCAAAATTTTTGAGGCAAAGATTGCTCGTTTAACATCGTCCTACTCATCTCTTTGATGGTCCTATTCTTCCTTTCAACTACCCCATTTGATTGTAGAGTGCGAGGAGCCGAGAAGTTATGGGTAATACAATAAGCTTCATAAAAGGCACGAAATTGCACTTCATTATCAAATTCCCTACCATGATCCATCCTAATAGAGACAATTGAACATCCTAGTTGATTTTGGATTCTTTGACTAAAGATTTCGAAGTGATGGAAAGCCTCATTCTTAGACGCCAAAAATCTAGTCCAAGTGAATCTAGAATAGTCATCAATTATAACTAGGGTATAAAGGTTACCTCCATAATTCCGTATGGCGGAAGGTCCAAAGAGATCCATATGTAGGAGCTCTAAGCACCGAGAGGTCGAAACCAAGTTCTTGGCTTTGTGACTTGAGTGAACTTGCTTCCCAACTTTGCAAGCATAAAAAATTGACTATCAAACTTCATCTTGGGGAGATGTCTTACCAACTCCTTAGAGACTAAAGATTGAATTATACGCATATTAGCGTGACCTAATTTCCTATTCCAAATAGTAGAACTATCATCTAAAGTTGCTAGACATAAGTTGTGCTTTGACTTCCTATTGACCTTCATGACATACAGCCCATGCTTTCCAACACATTTTACAATGACCTTTCCATCTTTTACGATTTCACTGTCATATTCCGAAAAGATGACCTTACACATATTGTCACAAATTTGACCTATACTTAGAAGGTTAAAACCTAAGTTATCTACATGCTCTACATTTTCAATGGTCATGGAGTCAAGAGAAACCGTACCTTTGCCAATGATATTGCCACGTCGATTACTAGTGAATGTAACGTTACCTTCATCATATGCTTTGTAGTGCGAGAACAAAATTCGATTACCCGTCATGTGTTTAGAACATCCACTATCCTTAATCCACTCGTCGTGTTCTAAATCGATTCCCAAGCATATCTCTTTAGAAGTGTGAGCCATAAGACATTTCTCATCTTTGGGGTTGTCATCAACATCTTTACCGCTATCGCTTCATCAACCTCCAATGAATGCCGTGTGGTTCTTGTCGCGTGAAGGCTTAGGACAATCACCGATGACGTGGTTCGAATAACCACATCTAAAGCATTTCCTATCACCTTTATCATCCTTGGTAAATCGGTTTTTTGAGAAGGGTTTGTTGTCGTTTCTTGGTTGCCTCACGTATTGACCTCGTCTCTTGAAGAACTTCTTGAAGTCTCTAACCACCATAGCATATTCTTCATCATCACTATCCGAGGAGCTTTCATGGTCACTTAGCGCCTTCTTGGCCTTGAGTGCTAGAGACTTTCTTTCACTCTTGGTTTTTACCATTTCCGAGTCCTTCAAAATTATCATCTCATGAACTTTCAAGTTGCCAATGAGTTCATCGAGTGATAATGTGGTGAGGTCCTTTAATTCTTCAATTTTTGTGACTTGGGCTCTCCAGTTTGGATGCAACGCCCTAAGAAACTTCCTAACATTGTTCTTGCTAGAAAAACCTTCATCAAGTGTTTTTAGACTAGTAATAATAGTGTTAAATCTAGCAAATGCGCTATCAATAGTTTCATCTTCTAAGATGACAAATTGTTCATATTGTTGAACAAGAAGATCAATTTTACTTTCTTTGACTTGGCTATTACCTAGGTGGGTTACTAAAAGAGTGTTCCATATATCTTTAGCGGTTTCACACATAAAAATCCTTTCGTACTCTTTCTTTGGTAAAGCATTATAAATCACCATTTTAGCCTCATTATTTTTTGCGAGTTTCCTTTTAGTGTCATCATTAGCTTTGTCAAAAGTAACTATCTCTTTTCTTTTAGAAACTTCATTATATTGATAAGGCAAAAAATCACCATGGGTAATAACATGCCAAAGATCTAAATCTTTTGATTTCACATAAGTCTCAATTCTATTTTTCCAATAAATAAAACTATTGGTTTCAAAAAGAGGTGGTCTTTGCATCGATTGCCCTTCTAGGTACTTGTTGGAATCCATAGATCGATTCGAGTTTCAAAATACAATATATTTTTAAAAAGCTTGAGCAACCATGCTCTGATACCAATTGTAGAAACTAGAAGGGGGTTGGATTGAATAGTCTCTTAAAATTTACTTGTTGAAAGACGGTTTTCAAAAGTCCTTTTCAAAAACTTAGACTTGAGTAATTATGTGAAATCTTCTTATGCACAATATGAACAAGGGATAGTGCAACAAAACTAATAACCACAAGTATATGCTAATAAAGAATAATGAATGTAAAGAGATAAGGAAAAGAAAGATTAAACCAAACACCAAGAATTTATAGTGGTTCGGCAACGTAACTCACTCCTTGTCCCTACTCCACTCCTCGAGTACTCCTTACTAGAGAGTTCACTAATCAACAAGCTCCTTAAGGTGGAGAAACCATACACAACGTTGCTTATCCATTTTCTGACTCTAAGCTAAAAGTCGAGCCCTAATCTTAGCTAGGACCAATCTACACCAATATACTTTAAGGATCAAGTATTAACCTTAATACATACACAACTTCCAAATAAACATAACTACTTGGATCTTCACAACAATGACACAACAATGAATAAATAAGATTTGATCTTCAATGGATCTTTGAGGTAGACACAACACTTCAAGGCTGAAAGTGTTCTTCTCATTGCACTTGGAGAAGAAGAGATGGGAGAAGATAATTCACTTCTAAACAAGTAGTAATCAACCAAATGACCAAGGATTTGAGTGATTTAAGAAGTATGAAAGAATATGGAAATATATGTGAAAAAGAGGTGAAGAGAAAATCTGAGAATGATCCACTATTTATAAGACAAGGCTCTAACGGATATATCTTGTCATGGTTCCTTATAGCTACCCGCGGTTCCTTATCGTTAAGGAACCACATAGCCACTTAAGGAGCCGCCGAAGTAGACTCCGCTCCTTTTTGTCTTTTAGTGGTATGGTTCAAATTTGGCGATTAAAATATCTTAAAAGGATATTCCAAACAAGATAGAATATGCCATTTTTAAATTTTCAAAGAATTAATTAATAAAACATTTTCTTAAAAATAAAGTTTAATAAAAACTTGTCACACTTAATAAAAAGTGAGTTTTAAGAAAAGATTAATTCTTTGATCACTTAATTAGGATGAGTACTTGTTTGTACATACCTTAAGTGAATAGTTAAAATGAAATACTTGAACTCAAGAATTCGTTTTTCGTTGTTTTCGTAAATGCTTGTTTTTACATATTGTCGTAATCAAAACAAAGCGAGACCGAAAAATGCAAGTAACGTTTTTAGGTATCATTGCATTAACAGGATGATCTTTTGTCCACTTTCTGTCATGTACACGAATCCGTGGATTGGAGTAGACCGTAGTAGGAGCTTCCGCTGAGGTGGACGACCCGGCTTGATTACGATCGGAATTGGTACACCAAAGAATGGAAGTTCATGCATCTGAGTGAATTCCAATTCGTGATCATCATCATCCTCTTCATCATCAATGGGCATGACATGGGTAGATGATACATGTGTTGGTTGAGAATTACTCGTTGAAGGTGTATTTTGACCAATTGTTGTTGTCGACACATCTGATTGTGTTTCGATTGCTGGAGCGAAAACTTCGGTAACCGGAGCTATTACCGCAGGTTCTGGAGCAACAATACTTGGAGGAGTAAAAAATTCATCAAAGAACGGTTGAAATAACGTATCCCATTCATTCCTAGAAGGTGGTGTAAATGATGATGAAGTAGGGTTGTTTGGGACAAGACCAGAGCTAATGTTATTTGGTCCCATTTCATGAAGTGCGGGTTCAGAGCTGCTTTGCTCAGAAGCCATTGCCGTCAGCTCATCAAAATCAACATTCATAGTTTCGAGGATCTTGCGAGAATTACGATTATAGATTCGGAACGCCTTCTATGTGGATGCATAACCAATAAAAATAACAATATCAGCCTTTGGTTGAAGTTTTCTCAAATTGTCATCATCATTATTTGGATAGCAAAGAGAACCAAATACATGAAGATATGATAAATCTGGTACTTTCCATGTAGAAGCTCATAAGGTATTTTACCATGGCGTTTTCGAATTAGTGACTTGTTTTAGGTGTAAACTGCTTTAGATACTGCTTCTTCCCATAAAACAATGGAGCCTTTGCGTAAATTAACATTGTTCGAGCAACTTCCATAAGTGTGCGATTTCGCCTTTCAACGACACCGTTTTGTTGTGGAGTGCGAGCAACGGATGTTTCATGAGATATGCCAACTTGTTCATAATAATTACGCAAGATTTGATTCACAAATTCGGTTCTATTATCTGTACGAATGCGTCAAACAGTTGTTTTGAGACGCACTTGAATCATCTTGAGAAATCCGATGATTAATTTAGGTGCCTCATTTTTTGTTGCAAGAAATTTCACCCATGTAAGCCGAGAGTAATCATCGACAATGACGAGGATGTACTTTTTACCAATAAGAATTTCAACACGCATTGGCCCACAAAGATCCATATGCAACAAATAAAGTTTCTCTTGGTTGGTTTCTTCAGTCTTGGGTTTGTATGATTTCATAGTGCTCTTCCCCATTGTACACGCGGAACACAAATAGTCCTTATGAAATTTATGTTTAGGAAGACCACGAACAAGTTCGTTTTTTCCAAATGATTAATAGCGTCAAAGTTAAGATGAGATAACTGTCAATGCCATAACCATGACTTAGTCTTCGATGCTTTGGAGAGAAGACATACGGGAGAAGCGGCCATCATGTCTTGTAGAGACAAAGTATACAAATTATTCCCTCGAGTACCTTTCAACAAATCTACCCCTTCCAAATTACGAATGAAGCAGGTATGCTCTCGAAAAGCAACTTCTAGGTTTGAATCACAAAATTGTCCCACGGAAAATAAGTTGAGACCGAGACCTTCCACATAATACACTCTTGAATTTATAACATTCCCAATATGATATTAACCATAACCCATTATTTTGTAATAGGATCATTTCCGAATCGAAGCGTACCAAGAAACTTGCTGACGGAATTTCTGAGCTGAGAGCGATCTCCGTTCATATGCTCGGAGAAACCAGAGTCCAAATACCAGAGAACAATTTGGAGAACCTGTTTTCAACAACAACAGTAGACAATGCATTGGAAACTATTGGTTCCGGAGTGTTAGCAGATACATATATAATATTATCAGAATTGATAACATTTGAGTTATCCTTAGATTTCTAGCATTTTCTAATGTGAGTTTTACCATTAACAGGTTTTATTGATCCAACTTTCTAAGGTTTTGGATTATTAGCGGGCACTACAGTGGGAGTAGAGCTATTTAAAGGGCACTTGGTTCCTAAAGTAGTGTTGGTGTTCCTAGTTAAAGGACACGCTTGTGTTTTGGTAGCCTTGGTACTCCCATTTAAAGGGCATGTTTTCTTCGCTATAGTGGGAGTGATCCTATTTAAAGGGCACGTATTTCCTACTCTAGTGGAAGTTCTACCAGTAGGGCGCCACATGCATCCAACTTGGGTTAACACTTTCCCAGACGGCTTCCATTATAAGTTGTACTTTCGGGCATTCATCTCATTCACATGGTCAATAAGGCAAGAATCATGACGACTAGAAAACATACATTCATTACAATTCCAACATTTAAATTATAATTCACAATAGGCTTAGAACACTGCACAACCGTATAGCCTTTAGGTTTAGCTACATGATTCTTTTTATTCAAACCAAAAATAACATTCCTAGGGTGGGGTTCTACTTTCTTCTTCACTTGATTACTAGATGGGGAAAGATCCTATCATTCTTCGTGTTTCCTTTAAGCTTAGATCTTTGTGCCTTAGTAGTGGCGTTTAATCCTATAGAAGGCAGCACGAGAATATTAGAAGTTGGTTTTGATTTTGCCTTATCTTTAGTGACCAATGTTTGAGATGATTTAGTCCTAGGGCCCTTGTTAAATGGTGTGATGGTGATGAGGTTCCTTTTGATTGCACTAGAGGACGGTGCTGAGATGGTGGCTGCATTATCCATAACATTCTTACCTTTTTGGGTACGAAGTATTTCCTTTAACTCAGCCAAAGCCAATTTTTTATCACAAATTTGTTCCCTCAAATCAGATATTCCCACCGACTTTTGATTCAATCGTTGAATCAATGATTGAGTCTATGCAGTGGTATTAGCACATGCGAGCTTTATTGAATCGAAGAGTTGTGTATTTTTATGTTTTAAGTTATCAACTTTGGACAAAATATTGGAAACTCGATTATCTAGATCAAGTTTAAAATTCTTAGCGGCCTCAAGTACGTTCGGTTAATCTCCTTAGATTTCTCTATGTCTATTGGCAATGATTTAGCAACCTTGTCACTTGGCTAATGCTGTTTTAATTGTAAATTCAATATTAAATTCTTTTGAAAATTTGGATCATCTATATTAACAACTTCGAATGACGTTTCAAGAATCTCTTGAATAAATTGTTGTTTACATTCAAGCGAAATACAATGTTTTTGAATCTCATCAAAAAATTTTGAAAGCGAATTATAGGAATCTTTAAGCTTTAAAAATTCAGCGCCAGATTTGTGAGAATTACTATCTACCACATTATCCACAGATTCAACATTATGCACAATAGAATCATTATCAACACTTTTATTCACACAGACGGATACAATATCATGCGACATCACTTGCTTCAAAAGTTGATGATTTTGGCGGAAAATTCGTTCCGTTTCAACTAAACCGTTTTCATAAGCTTCATCCATTTCATTTAAAACACGTTTAACTTCATTTAATTCCAAAACCAAATCTTGATCAATATTGCTAAAACACGCTTTAATATTGTCCACAAACGGAATTATTTCATCTCGAAACACAGCTCTAGCGTGTTTAAAATTCCATTCACCGTCCGTGATGGCCAAAGCCATCATACATTCCTTAATGACCTTGTCGAAATCTGCAAAGTGTTGGTGCAACGCATTTAAGCTATTAGACACCTTACTTACCGGTGGAATTAACTTAGTTAAATCCTTTTTGACAAGTGTAGGAGACGTACTAGAAAGGTTTTCGTTTGATAAACTTTGGGGCACACAAGCTGATAATTGAGCTAATTCCTTTTGTAGTCTAAATTGGGTCTTTTTATCAAATTGATCTTTATTATGCTTTACATAATCAAACTTTGTAGGGAATTTTAAAAGCATTTTAGATTGATTTTCTTCCGCAAGTGACATCGACTCTGCACCATCACGAACATAGGGAGCCTCTTTCAATTTACCAATTTGGGTTGCATTATAAATACTAGGAATATATTGTTGAGCTTGGTTTACATAACCCGGATTAGATGGTAAATCTTGAAGAAGCTTAAGTTCTAGTCTTTAAACGATTTAGTTAAAAGATGAACCTTTTATGTGGAAGCATATTGTTTTAAAAGCTGTTGTTCCTTGAATTTAAGAAGTTTGGTAGCATTAATTTCCGATTCAAACTTTTTAGACTCGAGATTTTCGAAATTCGTTTTAAATTTCTGAAAATCATTTACAACCGACACATTTTCTATTAATTCAATGGAAAGATTAGCTCTTAATGATTCTATTTAGTTTAAGTATTCTATCCTTTAAAAACAAAATTGGTCAAATTCAGAATAAGTTATTTTCTCTAGCTTGAGGGACCATTTCTAAAGTTTTGACCTTTTCTTTATACAGCGCAATCTCATCGGTTAGATTGGCATTCATATCTACGGTTTGTCGGACAGCCACATTTATAGTATCAATTATATGTTTATGCACTATTACCAAATCATGTTGAGCATAAGAGTCCATACCCTTCATAGCATTTGGTGGAGGTTCACTCAAATGTGTAGGATTGGATACCATATTATTTGAGTTACTATTTCCTGAATGTTGTTCAAGGTTGTTATTTTCCTGCCCAACTTGATGTGGATTATCATGGATGTTATTGGTTGTAGTTGGTACCTCACTGACGACATCAGAACCGTAGGAAGAAAGATTAGCAACGTGAGCAGCTTGGGCTGAGTGAATGTCATCACAATCCAAATCATATGCATCAAGATCATCCGCTTGATATGCTGCATTAGAAGTAGAGACGACTTCAATGCCTTCATTATCTGCTGCCCCTGGGTCTGCAAGAAATGCTAATTCCTCTGAATCTAAATTCTTTCCCTTAGATTGAGCGTCGACCAAATACATCTTCTCCCGAAACCACGTTGCATCCTTTCTCCTTTCCGGTTGAGTGCATTGCCTAGCCATATGACCTTGTCCTTGACAATTGTAGCAAGTCACAACCTTTTGAGGACCAATAAGATTTCCATTGCCCTAGCTTGAGAATTCACAGCTTGAGTGTTCACGGTTTGAGCATTCATAGTCCTTGTGGTTGGTCCATATGAATCTTGCCTTCCCTGAATGGATTGCACCGTCACTTGACCGTCTTGAATAGTGGCTTGTTTGTGAGGAGTTGAAGAAGTGCGGAGCTGATTGTTCGTTGGTGGAATTCCTCTAGTTGCAACAAGTTTTGACATGTAGGCAATGAGATGGTTTAAGACATCAGTTGGCGTATCATTTTGAGTAAAGACTGGTGCTTGAATTGGTGGAAGTTCATTAGAAAAAAAGGCTTGTGCTTGTGGTGCTTCAATTGGAAAATATCCTTGCTGAGGAGTATAGCCTATTGGAGAAGTGATAACTTATGATGGTAATGCCTGATGTGATGGTTACTATAGATAAGGCTGTTGAAGAACACTTTATTGTTAAAATGCTTGTTGTGGCATGATTAGTGGTTGGTAAGATGGTTGATATGGTTACTGATAGGTGTGTGGTAGTGGCTGCATATATGATGGTTGTTGATAAGAGTATGCCAAGTTATGAGGAGGAGTCATTTGATGAAAAGCAATCATGGCAAGCGGATCATGGAATTGAGGTGTTGACAATCGAGCCTCAATCACGTGGCTTTCGTAATGTTGGAGAAAAGCTTGAAGTTGATCCGTGTTGGTTTGATTCAAATCCTTAGCCAATTTAACAGTCGTCACGTACTTGCTCCATTCGGAAGAAAGAGTGTCCAAATACTTGGTGTTTAACTGAAATGTCAAAATTGACAGGCTATAAATGTTTAGCTCATTCATCAATAGAGTGAATCTCAAATAGTAATCATTGAGAGTTGATTGTAGTGTTTTACTACTCTTTAGGAAAAGAGCGTAAAAGCGGTAAGTATTGAACAAATGACTTTAAGAAAAATCAAGTGTTAATGACCTAATGAAGTTCGTTTCCCAATGAGGTATATGTGTGTGAGAAATTTGTTAAATGTTTGTGATTAATGATTGGTTTAGAATGGGATGAGAAAAGAAGATGACGAAGACGTAAAAATAAAAATTAATAGTACTAGAAAGTTAAAACGTAGAACCTTAAAAACCACAAAAATAAAAATTAATTCTAAAAATTACCAAAAATTCACCAAAAATCAAAATAAATAAACTAAGAGTTTACCAATGATCAAAACTTTTTCAAACCTTTTAAGTAATTAAATATTCAATTTTTAAATGCTAATTAAAGCCCTAAAATCAAATAAAATTATCAAAAAGCCCAAATAAAGATTTTTCAATTAGTAAACCTCTAAAATAACCTAAAAAGATTAAAAACTATTTTTAGAAATTTTTAAACTAATGAAAACTATTTAAAATGATTTAAAAACTATTAAAACTTAAAATAATTATAAAAATTAATCTAAAAGAGATAAAATTATTCTAAAAGTTGCTAAATTCCTATTTTAATATGTTTAACCTAAGAAAAATGTAAAAAGTTGGAAAATGTGAAATTTTTAAAATAATAATAAAATAATAATAAAATAATATTAAAAATCCAAAAATTATAAAAAATTTTAAAAACTTGCAAACTAGTTTATTTTAACCTAAATAATCAGAAAATCAAAGTGAAATTACCAGAATACCCCTATTGGGCCCTCAAATGGGCCAAAACCAAAAACAGTCAACACAAATGGGCTTTTGGGCCCAAAAAGTCAAACTTGGCCCAATTGACTTGGAAAAGCCCTATCTGACTTAAAATTCAATTCTAAGAACAAAACTTTAAAGGCCCAAAAGCTGAATATGAGCTTATCACAGCTTATTAAGCACACAGCTTATTCTTATTGGGCTTTCAGCCCATTAAGCAATAAGCTAAAGCCATAAGCTCTAATTTGACACACAACCTTCTTTTGGGATGCTTATGAGATCTGTAAAAAGAAATTTTGAAAAAGCTCACTCAATAAGCCAGAAATAAGCAAAGTATTATTTCACAAAACGACAAAATAGTCGGGTTTGAGAAATAAGGCACCTCAGGACTTGATTCAACTTGCAAAAGATCACAAATGGACTCAATAAGCCAAATCAATCAACAAAAATCCAATAAGCACAACCAATAAGCCAGTATAAGCACAAATGAACTTATGAAAAAGTCAATGAAGTTGGTTTTCTAGTCAAACCCTAAAGTCAACCCACCAAATGCTCCAGTATGAACAAATGGGTCAAATAATGAGCACCTATTACAAAATCCAAGTTCTTGCTGGTTAAAATAAGCTATTATAGCTTATTGATAAGCTGAACCCAATTTTACACTATCAGTGGCAACTAGCAGGGGAAAGGAGTTCCCACTGCTTTGACTATTTGACCAAGCTTATTTGAGAGTTCTGGTTGGATTCAATTGGAAACAAAGGCACCTTGTGATCAGTGAATCACAAGGAGTCAATAGCAACAAGAAAATCACAATTTGGTTCACACAATAAGCCACAATAAGCCAAACAGTCACCAGATATTGCCCAGATATGGAAATAAGCAGTTAAGCACTTAATAAGCAGATTTAGACTGAATAAGCCAACCAAACTTAACAGGATGCATACACAAGCTGTATAAACAATGAATAAACACAAAGCAACAAGAATCAAACACTGAATCAAAGTAAACAACAAGATCAAAGCATAAAAAGTTACTGATGAACAATGAACATATGCAGAAACAAGTTTGCTGATCTATTTGACACTTGATCCAATTTCAAGCCTCAAATCCTTCTTCCCTGGTGTGATTAACTAAGGTTTAACACTTGTTAGACCTAGCCTAAGCTTATATCTAGGTGTCCTCAAAATCCTAGCCAATTTTACCAAGTATTTAAGATTTTATAGCCAATCTATGAATCTATGTGTTCAAACCCTCAAAACCTGCAAACAGATGAACAATAGCTCCTAACAAACAGATACCAACACTTGCAATCACAATACAAGCACTTAGCAAACCACAAATCCAATTCAAGCAGTAGACCCAAACACTCCTTAATCTACCACTTAACAAAGAAACTTGTGATTTTAACTAATAACCTACTGATTTTAATGATAAAAAACACTTACTAGGTAGTAACTAACACAATCAAACTCAAAAATCACCAGCACAAACACAAATACTCAAAATCAAAGCACCAAATTCAAAACAGTCATAAACATGAAATTTTGAGAGGAATCTTAACAAGGGATTATACCTGCCTTCAGCAACATCCTAGGAAGGCCAGCTATGCTCCTTGGACCTTGTTCAACAACTAGAACAAGACCAAGGTACTTCAACAAAGGAGATGCAAACTGCCTTGGTTGATGGTTCAAAGTAGAACCTCAAGGACTTGATGTCTTCAACACAAACAGCAAACAACTCAACCAAGGGCTCTAATCCCTTCACAAGCTTGGTGTCAACAAGCTTGCAAGAGCTTATAGCTTATGGCCAAGGGTTAGTACACAAAATAAGCAAAATCAGAAACTAGGATTTCAAGGCCTTTGAACCTTGAAAACCTTATGAACCAAGACGTGCCTTAACCACAAGGTTAAGGAAGGTCTAATCAATCAAATAGAACTCAAAATTAGGCTACTCAAACACCAACTTTTAATCAAATCAAAAAGAGAATTCAAAATTTTCAGAAATTCAAATTTTGTTAAACTCAAAAAGGAATTACAAAGATTGATAGCCTAAAACTGGAACAAAGGGAATCTCACATGTTGAGGTCTCCTTTTATAGGCAAATGCCTGGCTAAACACTATTCACAAACCCTAGCACTAAATTCTCTAAAATGCCCTTGGTCCTTCTAGACGTTTTGATGAAATGAGCTGTTCAAATACATATTGGACGTTCATTTCAGCTTTGATATGAAGCAAAGAGTCTAGGCTGTTGATTTGGCCACGTCATTTTACTTGAAGGCGAAGTTGTGTTTTCATTGGTTAAGGAGGTTGAGTGTGGGGCCCTTTGTGAGTGGGGAAGAGGGTTTTAAGGTTGGGATGAGCTTCTGCTTGTGTGAATCACACGGGGGAACAACCAATTTCATTTTACCCTTTGTTGGTAAAAAGTTAATTCTGGGTTCTTACTTGCTATAGTAACAAGTTTTGATCTGTTTTCTTAGGGAGTGATTTGTTTGGCGCGTGTTTAGGGATTTGAACTTCCAAACTTGGCAGTTTAAGCCCTTGGCTTTTGGAAAAATAGATAAAACATGTATTTCAGCCAACACTTTCTATTTCCTTTGTTAATAAGTTTCACCACTTGACATTTTTGGCACAAACTTTTGGTGAAAAGGTTAAAAGGGTTGTTTTTGCCACTTTTGCATATTTGAAGGACTGATCTTGGACATTCTTGATCTTCAAAGGTCTTCAATGTACCTTAGAGCTTGATGAGGGACCATAATTGACAATTTGAAATTGTTGAGGGACTAATCTTGCCATTTCTTCAAAGTTGAAGGACCTTTTGTGTATATTTGACAAACTTAAGGGACCAAACTTGTAATTATTAATATACAAGGGTTTTAAGTGTCATTTATTCGATAAATGAGGATCAATCTTGTATGTCTTCAAGTCTCAAGGGTATTTGTTGAATTCTTCATGAATTAGGGCCCGGTTCTTTGTACGGCTTCGTTTCTCGTGTCCGTTTTTCCTTGTATCTTGTGATCTTTTGTCTTTTTCACGATATCCATACCTAAAATACACAAGTAAACAAACACAAGCATATATATGGTATATAATTACATTTTTATGCATTTAAAGCCCGAAAATAACGATGAGATCATGTATAAATGCCATCTCATCACTCCCCTATACTAAGCCATTGCCGTGCCCTCATGCAATGCAAGAATAAAGCATCTAAGCATCACCAAAGTTCAATTTTATTAACCTTTATTGAAAAGTAAAAGACTTGCAACATACTATGAAAATGTGTAAAGACATAATGTATGATTTTCATCACAAAAAGTGACTTTTAGGGTCAAAGAATAGAAACAAGTAAATGTCCCTTAGAGTAAACTTCGTCATCCTTGATTGTCATACATTCCATGCTAAGTGCAAAAACGAGATCATTGTTGGTACAAGTCACAATGCTAACACTACTCATAAGTCCAAATTGTGTAATACTTTTTCTCCCCGCAATCCTAGTTATTATAAAAGAAAATGGGTTACTAGCATTTTTTAACTATTTGTCATGGATCACAAGTGATTCATATTGACTTATTTAGTAGTTATTAGTCCGAAAGCAAAGTAGCACGATTTGATCAATAGTTAGCCGAAGGACAAAATCTTTTAAAACGGCTTCTCGTATATCTCCTTAAGTTCATATCTTGGCATAACTCGTTTCACGATTTGAGACCTTTCTCGGACCGATATTTGGCATGTACTTTGTACTTCAAATCTTGGGAAGACGTTCTTGAAATTATGGTCTTCTCTTCATATATTTGGAATTTCTTCACTTGACGTTTTTGAGAGATTCTTCATATTAGGACCACGACTTCATCATTTTTCTTCAATCTTTACTTTGGATTTTGATATACAACGATCCGCCTCCTTTTCGGACTTGGATATATTTATCCTCATACTTTGTTAGGGTCTTTTTGGATAGACTTTCTTAATGATCTTTAGGGGAGTAATTGCTTTTCGTCGTGTGTCTCGATCCTTCATATTGATTTAGGAATAATGATACTTCACATCATCTTTGGATCTTTAGCAAAAATAGAGCTCCTCATGCCTTGTTAGGGCCTTTTTGGATGATCGCCAATCTTCGCGTCCCGCTTCAATAAGTTATGCCTTGGCTATGAACTCTATTCAACCCCGAGCAACTTTTAAACGATCTTGCGCTAGAGGCTAAGTAACCTTTCAAATCGTACGACCTTACTTATTGCAATTATGATTTATTCCTAATGCATTGATCTTATGGGAAGAAAAAGCCACAATTAAAAACATATGAGTTTTTGAAAGAACATTTTCATGTTCTACGTTTAGCATGATCACTTGTCTAACTCTATCATTTCTCGTTCTTCACTATATAAAGACCTCTAATTAAAGAGACTCGTGAATACTTAGCCATGCAAGTCAAAATTAAGCCAAATTTGGATTAGCTTTCATTAAGACTATATCAAATCAAAGTTTCGGGTTTTCAAGCCACCTATAGGATCTTGCACTTTCTTGGACTTTTTCAAGTTTAGAGAATGCGTTTTAAAGTTCCCTTGATAAGTGACTTTCTAGGATCAATTATTGGAACTTGCAAAAAGTTCTTGTTCTTAACCCGAAAGAGTTAAGACTTTCGCGTTTTAAAGCTCCATATATAAAAGTCTAGCAAAACTTGAATTGAGCGGGTTAAGGACTGTAAATGGCTCCAAATGGCCATCAAGTCAAAAATTAACTCTTATTCTACCCAACGGAAAATATACATTCGTGTCTTAAAAACACTTATTAAAAACTAAGAAATTTTTTAAAATTTGGCCATTTTTAGCCTTATTAGCAAAACAAAACATTGAAAGTTGGAAAGTGTGAGGGCGTAGCAAAGCAAGTATCTATTCACCCCCCATACTAAAAATAAACATTGTCCTCAATGTTTCGAGTCTAAAGGTGTAGCACCCCCATACTAGAGACGAAGAGTCGAATGCTTAGGATCTAGCATGGAAAGGGTGATCAACAATATATCTAAAGCCGTTTATTAAGTATGCTAAAAGATAATTGTTAGAACAATAAAGGATATGTCATGGATTCGTGAAAAACTTCTTCAAGCAAACGATGGAGGCTCACGTAAACAAACACGAGAGTCTTCAATCGTAGATGATGATGATGATCTAGATAACACAATCACAAACAACCACGAGACAACGAGTTGAAAGGGTACAAGTCCCCTTATTAGTGAATAGTAAGAATAAAGGATAAGCATGGGATCTCCCCCACGAGGCACCTCATTTTTGATTACCGAGTCATGAGCTCGACTCGATCCCCTCAATGATAATTATCATTGGGGAAGGTGACTTGGTCGAGGGCAACCATTGAAGGAATTTCCCCACCAAAGTAGTGCTTAAGCCTATGTCCATTCACCTTGAAATTAGGACCATCATCTTGAGCTAGCTCAATGGTCCCATATGAGAACACTTGTGTAATGGTGAACGGACCCGACCAACGAGATTTCAATTTCCTGGAAAATATCTTAAGACGAGAGTTAAAAAGCAACACTTGATCACCAACGTTAAAAACCAGGTTTTTAATCTTTGAATCATGAAACGTTTTAGTCTTTTCTTTAAAAATTAATGAATTTTGATAAGCATTATCTCTTAATTCATCCAATTCATTCAATTGTATTTTTCGGTGATCTCTCGCGGTCTTCAAGTCAAAGTTTGCATGCTTAAGGGCTCAATATGCCTTGTGCTCCAACTCAATGGGCAAATGACAATTCTTCCCATAGACTAACTTATAAGGAGTGCAACCGATAGGTGTCTTATAAGCGGTCCTAAAGGCCCATAAAGCGTCATCAAGTTTGTCGGACCATGAAGCACGGTTTTCTCCAATTGACCTCTCTAAAATCCTCTTCAAAGCTCGGTTCGAAACCTCGACTTGCCCACTCGTTTGCGGGTGATAAGCCGTAGAAAGACGATGAGTAACTCCATATTTCTTTAGAACCTTTTCGAATTGGTCATTACAAAAATGGGTTCCACGATCGCTTATAATAGCACGAGTGGTTCCGAACCGAGAGAATAGTTGCTTCAAAAACTTCACTACCATACGAGCATCATTAGTAGGCAAAGCCTTAGCTTCCACCCACTTAGAAAGGTAGTCCACCGCGACGAGGATATATTTGTTGCCATGAGACGATGGGAACGGCCCCATAAAGTCTATTCCCCATATGTTGAAAATCTCACACACTTGAATTATGTTTTGCGGCATTTCATCACGTTGAGACGATTTTCCTTGACGTTGGCACGAATCACACGACTTCACAAGTGCGTGTGCATCACGATAGATAGAAGGCCAAAAGAAACCGGCATCGACCACTTTCTTAGCCGTGAGATTAGCACCGTGGTGACCACCCGTTGGTCCCTCGTGACAAGCTCTAAGGATATTAGAAGCTTCGGCACCAAAAACACAACGTCGAACGAGTTGATCCGCACAAACCCGAAAGAGATAAGGGTCGTCCCAAAAATAGAACTTGACGTCACGAAAGAATTTTCGTTTTTGTTGTGTCGTCATACCCTTGATTATGAAATTTCCCGCATGGTAATTTGCAATGTCGGCAAACCATGGGGTGGTGTCTTTAGAATTCACTACACCGAGAGTCTCAAGAGGAAATGTTTCGGTAATTTCCTTGTTCTTGAAAACATCTTTGTGAGGATCTTCTAGACGAGAGAGATGATCGGCCGCTAGATTCTCGGCTCCTTTTTTATCAAGCACGGTGACATCAAATTCTTGGAGGAGGAGCATCCAACGAAGCAATCTCGGCTTAGCATCTTGCTTAGCTAAGAGATACTTGATAGCCGAATGGTCGGTATACACGATGCTTTTAGTCAAGACGAGATAAGGTCGGAACTTCTCAAAAGCATAGACCACGGCAAGGAATTCCTTTTCCGTTGTGGTGTACTTTAATTGAGCCTCGGTCATCGTCTTACTAGCATAGTGGATAGGACGGAAATGCTTGTCATAACGTTGCCCTAAGACGACCCCTATAGCATAATCGTTTGCATCGCACATGATTTCAAAGGGTAATTCCCAATTAGGAGCAACAAGAATGGGAGCTTCGGCAAGTTTCCTTTTGAGAGTTTCGAAAGCTCTAACACAATCCTCATTGAAGTTAAAAGGAGCATCCTTCTCGAGAAGGTGTGTCATAGGTCGAGAGATTTTCGAAAAGTCCTTGATGAAACGACGATAAAAGCCCGTGTGGCCTAGGAAACTCCTAACTCCCTTAACGGTTTTGGGATGGGGTAACTTGGCGATGACGTCTACCTTAGCTTTATCGACCTCAATCCCCGCCTTCGACACCTTATGTCCTAAGACGATTCCTTGTTTACACATAAAATGACATTTTTCCCAATTAAGCACAAGATTGGTTTCTTCACAACGTTTTAACATTTGCTCGAGATTAGATAAACATGACGTGAACGAATTACCAAACACCGAAAAGTCATCCATAAACACTTTCATCGACTTCTCGATCATATCGTGAAAAATCGCCATCATACACCGTTGAAACGTACCCGGTGCATTACAAAGTCCGAAAGGCATCCTACGATAAGCGAACGTTCCATAAGGACACGTAAACGTAGTCTTCTCTTGATCACGAGGGTCGATAGGGATTTGAAAGTAACCGGAAAAACCATCTAAAAAGCAATAGAATTCATTTCCCGCAAGTCGCTCCAACATTTGATCCATGAAGGGCAAAGGAAAGTGGTCTTTACGAGTGGCGTCGTTTAACTTTTGGTAGTCAATACACACCTTCCAACCGGTCACAACACGAGTGGGAATTAACTCGTTGTTTTCATTAGGCACAACGGTCATTCCTCCCTTTTTAGGGACACAATGGGTTGGGCTCACCCATGGGCTATCGGATATAGGATAAATCATTCCCGCGTCAAGGAGTTTAAGGACCTCATTTTTAATGACATCGTGGATTTTGGGATTCACCCTTCTTTGACTTTGAATTGCGGGTTTGTAGTCCTCCTCCATTAAAATCTTGTGAGTACAAAATTTTGGGTCAATACCCTTAATGTCGGATATTTTCCACGCAATTGCCCCTTTATGAGCCTTAAGAACTTTCAAGAGCTCGGTTTTTTCATCATTGGCAAGACCTTTTGCAATAATAACCGGCAACTTGTCATCACCTTCCAAGAATGCGTATTCAAGGTGAGAAGGAAGATCTTTCAATTCAAGGATGGGTGGTTCCTCGATTGAAGATTTTGGTTCAACACTCATAACTTCCATCGGCGAAAGAAATGGTGGAATAGAAATTTCATCACTAATCAACACCTCATCTTCATTGTCGATTTCATTTGAAGTGAGATCGCCTCCTTGGAATGGAGTGAGATTTGGTGTGGAATTAGCAAGAATCAGATCCAAAATAGTGGGATTGCCACTTGACGAGCTATCGGAAAAACCTAACACTTCTTGTGAAAACTCATCGCAAACCACATCAACGATGTCAATGTGATTGATGGTAGCGATTGCATAAACATGAGAAGGTTTCGAGTTTTGAGTAGCGTTTATAACAAGTTTGTAGAAACTAGAAGGGGGGGGGGTTGAATAGTTTCTCTTCGATTGGTGACCAAATTAAAATTTCTTTCAATTTGGTTTGTATCAAAACTATCTTTTACTTAAAGCTAAGTTGCATAATGATTAGGTTCAATTGAAATGCACTAGCAAGAATAATAAGCAAGTATAATGATAATGAAATAAGTAAAGAGCAAGGAAGGAGACAACCTAGTGGGAAGACACCAAGATTTATAGTGTTTCGACAACGAGGCTCTATCCTCGTTTCTACTCCACTCCTCGAGTACACCTACTCGAGATTTCCACTATATCCACAAGCTCCCTTCTCGGCGGAGAAAACCTTACATCGTTGCTTACATTATTTTCCGACACTAAGCTAAATGTCGAGACCTAATCTTTAGCTAGGACCAATCTACACGATGTTGCCTACTTCACAATTTAACGACACAAGGCTAGATGTCGAGTTATAATCTTAAGGTAGAACCAATCTTCACGACGTTGCCTACTTCACCATTTTACGACACAAGGCTAGATGTCGAGTTCTAATCGAAAGCTAGAACCAATCTTCACGACTCTTCACTTTGAAGCTAAGTGAGAACTTCACACAATACAACTACTAGTCACTTTAAAGTTTAGTGAGAACTCACTAGACACAACCACATCACTTTATAGTTTAGTGAGAACTCCTAATCAAATCTATTACAACTCAACTAGACTTATCCAAGTACACACATGTAGCTTGGATTTACACAACACAAATCCAAGCAAACACATATGCAATGGATGTACACAACAAGTCCAAGTATTAACAAGTAACTTGGATGAACACAACTAGTCCAAGTATTCATAAATACATTGGATTGACCTAAATCACAAAGGTATCATGATGAATATGACTAGCTCATAAATTCATCTTTATCACTACACTAGTGAGTGAGTGATCTTCTCATTGGACATGGTAAAGGAGGGGATCAAGAGGATAATCATATGTAAACATCCTTAACAAATTAAGTTATCATTTACCAATGATTATGCTATAGAAAATAGAAAAAGGGCTGAGAAAAACGTCCAAGAGGCTTGCTGGAAAATGAGATTTGACCCACTATTTAAAGGATACAAAGTTACAACGGATCTATAACGGCTACTGTGCGTTGTAACTTATCTCACCCCGCGGTACCATATCGCTAAGGTACCACGTAGGTACTTAAGGTACCGCCACTAGACTCCGCTCCGTTTTTGTCTTTTAGTGGGGTGGGAATATGTGAGGTATTTGAACCCTTCAAAGGATATTCTAACAGTATTTGGAATATGCCATTTTCAAATTTTTATTTTCCATTTTAATAAAACATTTTCTAAATAAGAAAGTTTATTAAAAAGTCTTTTGTCTTATTAGCAAAAGTGAGTTTTAAGTATAATCATTTTGATGATCACTAAGTATGATTAAGAAAGGTTAGTGATATGATTATTACCTTGATGATAGTGTTAGTTAAATAATTCATTTTGTGTTTCTACACTAAATGTGTTGTATGGTTTGTTGTGATCAAAACTAAGAAAGTTTAGTTAACACTAATAATGTTTTTTGGCATTACTTGCATTAACAATCTCCCCCTTTTTGATTACGACAAACGATAAACTCATTTACGTATAAACACAAACTATGGAATTATTAACTAGTTTATCACTATCATTTCTCCCCCTTTATCGTAGCAAAAAGGTTAGCATAAGTCTTTGAAGTGCATCGAACTTTGCTAGTAGCTCCCCCTTGGTGGTTGCTCCCCCTTGCTCAGGGCACCAAGTTTGTGAGCTAAGGTGACATGCTATACAAAGGTTAGTAGAAAGGAAAGAAACACCAATGTATATATGATCACTACCTACTAAGTAACTTGAGAGGGAGAAAGAGAGGAAATCTCAAATTAGAAGCAAGTATTTGCTAAGTATGTCCAAAGAGGTAATTGACAAAATCAAACTTCAATAAAATGAAGATGATAAGCTTGTCAATGGGTTAAAGCTTTAGAATTGATGGAATCACCCATGAGCAATTGTAAAAATTTAACCAAGATCAACTCAAAAATAGAACTAATTAGATAGCACACAAATAACACAAAAGTTAAAAAAAATAATACAGCAAGGAAGATAGTCATACACATACTATGAGTATCTAAAAGCAATAAATATGGAAAATAAACCACTAAGCATAGGCTAGTCTAATAGTGATATTTTCCAAGATTGCTAAAAATAAAATAAAACTAAAAAGACGACGATGCATCATTCGAAGTTTTGTCCACCGGAACGAAAACTTGAATAGGAGGTCGAGTGAGGAGGAATTCAAGAAAATTTAACTTCTCATACACATGAGCAAGTTCAATTTGTTGAAATCGAAAACAATCACACGAGGATCCATGACGCAACACAAAATCGTTTGATGGGGGTATGGCATCAAACTTAGGGTTTGGTGGTGGTGTGGTAAAGGGTTTGGGAGTGTTTTCACAATGCCTTGTGAGGTTTGGGAAGGTGGAAAGGTCATTGAGTTGGGGGGTATTGAAGGATTGTGGTGGTGGTGGAACATGTTCTTTTGCTCCGGTGATGGGGTTTATGGTATAAGTCTCATTCCAATACTTGATTGGAGAGAAGGTAGGGTTTTTGGGTGGTTTGGACGAAGATGGTTCATTCTTCTTAACCCAAACGGGTCGAACCGAGATTTTCGGTTTCTTTGAAAGCTTGGATGAGGAAGCTTTGGGTGAGTGGGGTTGTGACAAAGAAATGTCAAGGTTAGGAAGGTAGGAGTTAGGCATTGTGAGAGTGTGAGAATGAAATCTCAAGGTTGGGGTATAAGTAAAATGTAATCAAGGTAAGAATTTGAATACAAAATGTGTATTGTCAAGGAATGTTTAGTCAATTTGAGTAAACAAGGAATCTTGACTGGGAATAGGGTTTAAAGGTTTTGACCAAAAATTCGTCAAAAGTCACTTTCTGGCCGCGGTACCTTATATGGGCCGGCGGTTCCATATCACTAAGGAACCGCGGGTCCTTAAGGAACCGCGTCCAGTGGACTTTAAACAATGTTTTTCCTGGGTTTTGGGAAAAACTAAGACTTTTTCAAAAAGTTGCAAATCTTGGAATTTTACCTCTATTAGAACCAAAATATGCTAGGGTTGCATAAAGCAACACATTCACAAAGAATGTCTTGACAAAGGATGACAAAATAATTTAGATATCATTTTGAACCAATTTTAGTCAAGTTTAGGGGTTGTGATAGATTTAGGTTCAATTTTAATTTCAAATTAAAGTTGATTAGTGTGCACAAAAGGATAGAATCACACAAAGCTAAATCCATAAGTCAACAACATAAAACATTCATTAGTGAAACAAGTACAAAGACAAATAAAGACTAACTAATACATAGCTAGCTTATCATAAAATCTAGATAAATAGTTTTCTTTGGCTTGTTGTTGAAAACTCTTATTATGAAATGACTCTATCATTCATCTTCTAGGAGGAGGCATGGAGAACAAAGTAAGCAAGAAATCTTGCAAACCCCTATGTAGTCCATACATATCCATCCTTAGGTTTTGGATGAGGAAGTGGTTGTAGAGACAACATGGACATCTAGGACCATGAGTTTGTTGAAACCCAAAGTAAGGATCACCCAAGAGGAGGGAAAGTGGGATACCCAAAATTGGGATGTTTGAGTTGGGTGGAGGTGGAGGAGGCATGTTTTCCAAGGGTGATGTGGGTGAAAGTGGAGGCATGTTCCCCAAAGGGGAAATGGGTGAGTGTGGAGGAAAAATCTCCAAGGTTGGTGAAATTGGTGAGTTGTGAGGGGTAAATGGTGAAGTCACCAAAATGTCATCAAAGTCATTCCCAAAAGGAATGCTTTGGATTGGTTGAGGTTGTGTGGTCACTTCCAAGGGTGCACTTGGAGTGAAGGGTGAAGAAAGCTCATTCATTCTAGAATTGAATGAAGAGGAGGTAGAACCAATGGAGTGGTTAGTACCATGGGTGGAAGAAGTCTTGCATGGTGCAGGAGGTGGGGAAGGTGATGAAGAAATGAGGATAGGAACATTCTCATTCTTAGGTGTGAGGAAAGGTGAAGAGTTAGGCTTAGCTACCTTAACCCTTATTTTGAGTGTTTTTCTTGGGGTTGAGGTCTTGGAAGTGTTTGAGGTTTTGGTACACACCATGGTTGATTAGGGTGGTTTAAGGTTTAGGGAAGTATGTTTGATGTGTGGAGAACATGGCAAACAAGGTGGGTTTAAATGGGTGAGGGGATGATCCAAACTAGTAATGGGTTAAAATCATTTTAGGTGAATAATGAATTTAGATACCCTAGTTTAGGAAATGTGCAGTTTATTACTGAAAATCATGCAAGGTTTACACAAAATTAAGAAAACAGCGTAAAGCAAAGATGCTGTCGTGCACAGTGGCCGGCGGTTCCTTATCTAGGACCGGCGGTACCTTATCGATAAGGAACCGCGGGTCGATATGGAACCGCGACCAGAAGGTTTTCAAAAATTTCCCATTCCAGTTTTTGATAAACCCAGATTTTTCCCAAAAGGTTTCACAAGCCAAAGTTAACTACAAATCATAATCTAATAAGCTAACTATCAAAAGGCATACACAAAGCTATGTAAAACACAAACATGAAGGCATAATTAACATTAAGGATCAAGATAAATGATAATTCTAACATGCAATCACAAGTTAATACATATCCAAGATAAAATAAAATTGTTCAACAATACATGTTTACCAACATGTATTCTTTGAAAAGCTTCAATGCTTTCACCTTCTCTTCTTCCCCAATCCCTTGATCATATTCCCCAAGAACTTGAAACCTTTTCTTGATTCAACCCGGTGTTCGTGCAATTCCCCTCGAGTTCTAAGGTTTTCGCGGTAAAGATGCTCCATATTGAGATCTTCCGGTACTTCACTAGAATGATGAGGAGGAGGAACTAAGTCTTCAAATTCATCCTCGAATGGGTTTGAGGATGGATGGGAATTACTCGAAGAGTGGAAATAAGAACTAGTACCTATGCCATCACCATCACTTGTTGGCATGTCCATGTCCTCATCATCCATCTCTTGATGAACAGATTTTCTCGATCCTCGATCACTTCTTGTCTTTCTAGCATATGCCTCTTGAATGGGCAACATAAACCGATGAACCGGGTAGAAGCGAGAAAGATCAAGGTGGGGAAAAACATGAGCAACCCTTTTGAAAAGGCGAGTTAGAAGCATAGCATAGGGAAGGTTTGTCTTGGGCTTCGAAAAGGCATAATTGATTCGTCGAGCGATATAGAATGCCAAGTTGTACTTGGTGGATGTAAAGATGCAACTCAACATATGCACCATACACGCCAGGATATGATCTCGGTTTCCACCAAGACAAAAGACATTCTACCTAAGGATATTGGCCCATTGAACCATAAAATCCTTAAGGTCGCTGGAGAGCACTTCATATCGATTCACATTTCGTACATTTGAATGAAGGATTCTCACAACGTTACCATCACGCTCTTTCGAGATGATTTCAAGAATGAACTCTATATCAATTTCGGTGTGGTCATTTGGAGGTTTATCGAAGGATTCCGAGAGAGCATCAAGTCTCCATTTATCCGTAAAACGACAAGTGCCTTCATATGGCACACCGAGAATTTGACCAAAGTCTTCAAGAGAGTATTGAATCAATTGATCATTCAATACGAAACGAATGAAGATTTGTCCATTGTATTCAATCATGGAGTAGGTGCTAAAGAATTCAAGAAGGAATAAAGGGTAAATATCTTCTTCTTTGTTGAGCAAGCAATCAAACCCCGAAAGCTCAAACATAGATAGGATATAGACATAACCCGTTATTTCCTTGTCAACGACTCTACCCTCATGGAAACAACGAGTGGAAAGGGATGGAAACGCGTTTTGAAGTTGGGGGGAAGCATAGGTTTGGGAGATGTCAGGCATATAATCTTTAGTGTATTGATGATCTTTTTGATATTGAGAAGGCATGATTAAGTACCTAAATATAAACACAAGACAATATTTCTCCAATCACTCATATGAAAATCAAAAAGGAAAACGAGAAATGAAAGTGTGTTATATCAATTTCTTGACAAACATAGGATTGAATCCATATCATTTTCATGTTCACAATGTGTCTATTCCATCATTAACCAAGAACACATGATCTATGTTAGATCAAAAATGGATTAGATCATTGGTTTTTCAAAACAAGGTTTTTAGGTAAGCATTAACAATGTCATTACCTACTTGTTCATGGGTTCAAATCAAATCCATCATTCAACCAAAATCATTTGGCCTAAATTCGGATTTGTTCTACAAGTGGGTTTTAGTGAAATCTTAATGAATATCAACCTAAGGAATCATAGTAAGATTACCATGTCAACCCACATTCCTATTAAGGTTTTAATTCAATTTCAATTTTAAAAATTCCCAATTATGAAAGGATGAACCCTAGAACAAAATAGATGAAATTGAAAGAAAATACTTACAATTAATTGATGTTAGATGAAGGATGAGTGAAACCCACAACTTGGAATCAATTAATTTGAGTGATTGAAGGTTTTGGAAGCTTCAACAATGGTGGAAAAGGTAAAACCCGTCGGCTGTGTGTTTTTGGGAGAGAGAGAGTTTGGTTTGAAAAAGAATAAAAAAACTCAAACTGGCGCTCTAACAAAAGTTACTGCCCGCGGTACCTTATCGATAAGGAACCGCGGGTTTGAGCCGCGGAGATAAGGAACCGCCTACAGAGGCAGGTTTCTATCTCTGAAAAACGCCAAATTTTGAAAATCCAGTTTTTCTAAAATACTTAAAATTAAATCATGAGCCTTTTAGAATATCATTGGATCATCATAACACTAAGCAATATGCCTTAACGAAGGATTACGAGTTAAATCAAGATCGAAAAGAACCGAAACGGACAAACGACTACTCGTAGCAAAACGACTAAGTGGAGAGAAGTCAAGAGAAGTGAATCAAGACTAGGATCAATGCTCAAGGGATTAATGACAATCTTCAAGTAGTTGAAACGAAGTGCTTGTGTCATATATAGTGGTTTTAGACGTGCCTTTCCGGCGAAACGATAAACGGCTTTGGTAATGAATAAACACAAAGCAATTATTCAAGTCTAAACTAAGATCACTTTCAATAATAGTCTTAGTCTAAACTAAAATATGAGCAAAGTATTAATTCACTTTCTCTCCCACAAAGGGCCTACTAACCGTATGGGTGCAAACCATAGAAATCATGCTTGATACTTTAAGCTTCTACTAACTCACTCTACATCACCATAGTGAGTCAAGTATCCAAGCAATGAAGGTTTGAGAGGATAAAGAAAAGAAGCACAAACCACAAATAAATGTCAAGGCAAGGATGCCGAGAACAAGCACGTAGTCAAGCAATGATCAAAAGAATGATCAAAGGGCGTGTGGAAGAACGAAAGCGTACCTTGGCCACAAAGAGCAATCCATGAGGGAATAAGTGCTATGCCCAATCAATTACTATGATGAGTACTAAGTCTTAAAGGACTAGTATCATTCCCAATCATCTTGGTATCATCATTCAAAGATGTTAAAGATCAATGACAATGATTCTTCTACACGTGCAAGTAACTCAATCCACAACCAATTAAGTGATTGATCTTTATGAGTACCTACACAAAGAAAGATGCAAACTAGTAGATACATTTCAAGAGTATATCTAAAATCCATAAAGGCTACTAATCTTAAGTGGGATGTAATGTTATCAATTAAAAGACCTATTTTTCAAAGAAAACATAGTTTTGACCAAAGAGAAACTTTAGTACAACTAGACCTTCTAATTTTAGGAGACAATGGATCGATCCATGTTTTAAAGTACAATATACTTCAAAGATCTTGAGTGACCATCGCTCTGATACCAATTGTAGAAACTAGAAGGGGGGGGGGGGTGAATAGTTTCTCTTCGATTGGTGACCAAATTAAAATTTCTTTCAATTTGGTTTGTATCAAAACTATCTTTTACTTAAAGCTAAGTTGCATAATTATTAGGTTCAATTGAAATGCACTAGCAAGAATAATAAGCAAGTATAATGATAATGAAATAAGTAAAGAGCAAGGAAGGAGACAACCTAGTGGGAAGACACCAAGATTTATAGTGTTTCGACAACGAGGCTCTATCCTCGTTTCTACTCCACTCCTCGAGTACACCTACTCGAGATTTCCACTATATCCACAAGCTCCCTTCTTGGCGGAGAAAACCTTACATCGTTGCTTACATTATTTTCCGACACTAAGCTAAATGTCGAGACCTAATCTTTAGCTAGGACCAATCTACACGACGTTGCCTACATCACAATTTAACGATACAAGGCTAGATGTCGAGTTCTAATCTTAAGGTAGAACCAATCTTCACGATGTTGCCTACTTCACCATTTTACGACACAAGGCTAGATGTCGAGTTCTAATCGAAAGCTAGAACCAATCTTCACGACTCTTCACTTTGAAGCTAAGTGAGAACTTCACACAACACAACTACTAGTCACTTTAAAGTTTAGTGAGAACTCACAAGACACAACCACATCACTTTACAGTTTAGTGAAAACTCCTAATCAAATCTATTACAACTCAACTAGACTTATCCAAGTACACACATGTAGCTTGGATTTACACAATACAAATCCAAGCAAACACATATGCAATGAATGTACACAACAAATCCAAGTATTCACAAATAACTTGGATGAACACAACTAGTCCAAGTATTCATAAATACATTGGATTGACCTAAAACACAAAGGTATCATGATGAATATGACTAGCTCATAAATTCATCTTTATCACTACACTAGTGAGTGGGTGATCTTCTCATTGGACATGGTAAAGGAGGGGATCAAGAGGATAATCATATGTAAATATCCTTAACAAATTAAGTGATCATTTACCAATGATTATGCTATAGAAAATAGAAAAAGGGCTGAGAAAAACGTCCAAGAGGCTTGCTGGAAAATGAGATTTGACCCACTATTTAAAGGAGACAAAGTTACAACGGATCTATAACGGCTACTGTGCGCGGTACCATATCGCTAAGGTACCACGTAGGTACTTAAGGTACCGCCACTAGATTCCGCTCCGTTTTTTGTCTTTTAGTGGGGTGGGAATATATGAGGTATTTGAACCCTTCAAAGGATATTCTAACAGCATTTGGAATATGCCATTTTCAAATTTTCATTTTCCATTTTAATAAAACGTTTTCTAAAAAAGAAAGTTTATTAAAAAGTCTTTTGTCTTATTAGCAAAAGTGAGTTTTAAGGATAATCATTTTGATGATCACTAAGTATGATTAAGAAAGGTTAGTGATATGATTATTACCTTGATGATAGTGTTAGTTAAATAATTCATTTTGTGTTTCTACACTAAATGTGTTATATGGTTTGTTGTGATCAAAACTAAGAAAGATTAGTTAACACTAATAATGTTTTTAGGCATTACTTCCATTAACAAAGTTCCTCTTCGTTGAATCTCAAAGTGATAGTTCTCGCATGAACATCAATAAGCGATCTCGAAGTATCTAAAAATGAGCGACCTAAAATTAGAGGAACTTGAGGATCCACGGGGATGTCAACTACTATAAAATCAACGGGATAGTAGAACTTCCCCACTTTCACGAAAACATCTTCGGCAACTCCACATGCCATAATCGTAGAATGATCGGCCATCTCCATAGACATGTTCGAAGGAATGAGAGCCGGAAGCGAAAGCGATTTCCAAATGGAAATGGCATCAAATTAATGCTCGCACCAAGATCGGCCAAGGCGAGGCATTCTTTCATATCTTGTATGTCACAAGGAATGAGAAACTTTCCGGGGTCACCAACTTTTTCCGGTATGCGGTTAAGATAAACCGAAGAACAATTAACAAGCTTTGAAAGCTTTTCCTTATCGCTCATCATACTTTTAAAAGTGGAAGCGAAACGAGGCATATACAACAACGCGTCGGCTAAACTCACATCAAAATGCACTTGTTGAAACATTTTTATAAAAAGCTTGATTTATTGTTTGTTACGTTCTTGCAAGTTCTCTTTGTTTCGTCTCGAAGGGTAGGGTAAAGGTGGTGTGGGTTGGTCATTAGGCAACGGCCTTGGAAACTCGGGTTCCACAATTGGTATTGGTTCAACCGTAGGTGTGGTTTGAGCAGTACTTCGTGGGATTGTAATGTGCTCCTTTTCGACCATCACCTCGGGTTCTTTCTCGATTTCCTTCTCCGTAGAAGTACTTGGACGATAGATTGGTTCCTTGAAAGTTTTACCACTTCGTGTAGTAATAACCTTCATTTCTCCCTTCGGGTTTGCAATGGTATCACTAGGAAGACCACCCGAGGAAGAGGGTTTACACATGATTGCTTCAAACATCTTAGCCATTCGGTCCTCAAATTTTGATTGCCTAGCATTCGCTTTTAATAACTCTTGCTTAATCTCATGTTGTCCTAATTCCATCTTTTGTTGATTTTGTTGAAGACGTTGGACATTTCCTTCCATTTTGTTTGCATGAGTTTTAAGTTCATTAGCAAGTTGTATTTTAAGCTCGTTTTTCAACTCGGATCTTAAGCTAATCATCTCACGTTTCATGTTATCAAATTTAGCATCATTTGCTTTAGCATAATCCAAAAATTCTCCTTGCAAATTTTTAGTGTGAGCATTTTGAAAACCTTGTGTAGTGTTTTGAAAATCACGGTTTTGGTTTTGATTAGAAATTTGTCCATTCCCATTTTGATAATTCCCCTTGTTGTAATTGCGTGAATTGCCTTGGTAATTACCTTGGTTGTTGTTTCGATAATTGTTAACATTTTGATTTGGTGGAGCTTGATTTGGGCGGGAACCTTGACCGTTTTGGTTATAAGTTCCCGTTGCTACGTAAGCACTCGAAGTGTTACCATCCGCGGTAATGCACTCGGAAAGATCATGAGCTCCCCCACACGACAAACAACTCTTAGCAACCGCTTTAACCGAAGCGGAATTTGAAGCTTCTTGAGCTTTCCAATGGGACATAAGATTAGCAAATCTATCAAAAAACCGATTTTCCTCATTAGCTTCATCATGTAAGGCATTAATGCTACGAGACGATTGTGACGATGATGACGAACCCAAATTGGCAACACTCGGTGTGTTACGAGGGCTATAAACCTTAGATCTAATCTCGATGATTTGTAAAGCCTCATTTGTCGTCTTGCACAAAAAAATACCACCCGCGGCGGCATTCAAATAATCTTGTTCATGATCATTAAGCCCATTATAAAAAGTATCAATTTGATGCAATTCTGTAAAATCATGGTGTGGACATTCATGTAACATTTCTTTAAATCGTTCCCATGCCATTGAAAAACTTTCATTATTTCTTTGCACAAATCGTGAAATCTCATTTTTCAAATGTGTTGTTTTAGATGGTGGAAAAAACTTGTTCACAAACTTAGAAACGAGATCGGCCCATGTCAAAATCGAATTTGGTGGTTCTTTCTCGAGCCAAATTTTTGCGGGTCCATCTAACGAGTATGGAAACAACATCATCTTAATGGCGTCATGTGGAACATCCTTAAACTTGCTAGTGGCGGTGAGACGGTTAAAATTACTAATATGGTAATGCGGGTTGTCTTTCTCATGACCTCTAAACTTATTTGCTTGCAACATCGATATTAAACCCGTCTTAATCTCGAAATTCTCCGCAAGGATGGCGGGAATCACAATAGCCTCTCCAAAACCCTCGGTGGGTGCTTGTAGCAATTCCATCATAGTACGATTAGCCATGACGACTTCTTGTTCTACAATAGGTTCAACAATTGGAGGTTCTTCTACAATCAACGTCTCTTGATTGGCTTGCTTTTGAAGACGTTTACGAGCTCGTTTTGCTTGATTACGAGTGATCATAAACTTCACGAAGAATGGGAGGTGAGCAAAGAAGATTCTTTTTGGGTGTTTTGTGAATTTTCAATTTTTTTTTTTTTTTGTGTTTTTGATGATATTTACTTTTTTTGGATTTTGGTGTATCTTCGTAGACAACAATCTACAAAATCTCTCCTCGAATCAAACTCTTGATTAAAGAAGCCTCAAAGGAATGAGAACGATCACGTGGAGTGAACGCCTTCGAATGACTTTAGAACTTTGATGAAAACCAAATTGTTCAAGAGGGTTTAATCACAAAGAAACCAAGCAAATATATTATACGTAATAATACTTTGGGCGGCAAAACCCTCGGTTAGCCTTCAATCTCAAAATACTCACAAGCAAGCGGGGAAACGAGGCGGCGCGAAGCACTTAAGAGCCTTTTTCCTTAGGGTATATTTTATAATACCCGCCTTATACCCACCTTATAGTTTGTATTTTTCAAATCGAGCTTCACGAAAGTATTTATCTATTTTTGCCTTTTTCTTTTTGTTTGAAATTCGAATACAATAATTGAGTGATGAAATCCCGATTAAGGTTGTGTTTTCACACTTTTGGAGATATTGTGAATTTATTGTGATACTTAATACAATATAGTAATAATATTTTTACAAGAAAAACCAAGAAAACTGATAATACGTATTAGTAGAGTTCTACTAATACAAATACTATTTATGGTTAATATTAAAAACAAAAATACAAATTAATCACGACACACCTCCCCGGCAGCGGCGCCAAAATGATTGTAGTGTTTTACTACTCTTTAGGAAAAGAGCGTAAAAACGGTAAGTATTGAACAAATGACTTTAGGAAAAATCAAATGTTAATGACCCAATGAAGTTCGTTTCTCAAGGAGGTATATGTGTGTGAGAAATTTGTTAAATGTTTGTGGTTAATGATTGGTTTAGAATGGGATGAGAAAAGAAGATGACGAAGACGTAAAAATAAAAATTAATACTACTAGAAAGTTAAAACGTAGAACCTTAAAAACCACAAAAATAAAAATTAATTCTAAAAATTACCAAAAATCAAAATAAATAAACTAAGAGTTTATTTATGATCAAAACTTTTTCAAACCTTTTAAATAATTAAATATTCAATTTTTAAATGCTAATTAAAGCCCTAAAATCAAATAAAATTATCAAAAAGCCCAAATAAAGATTTTTCAATTAGTAAACCTCTAAAATAACCTAAAAAGATTAAAAACATTTTTAGAAAATTTTAAACTAATAAAAACTATTTAAAATGATTTAAAAACTATTAAAACTTAAAATAATTATAAAAATTAATCTAAAAGAGATAAAATTATTCTAAAAGTTGCTAAATTCCTATTTTAATATGTTTAACCTAAGAAAAATGTAAAAAGTTGGAAAATGTGAAATTTTAAAAATAATAATAAAATAATAATAAAATAATATTAAAAATCCAAAAATTATAAAAAATTCTAAAAACTTGCAAACTAGTTTATTTTAACCTAAATAATCAGAAAATCAAAGTGAAATTACCAGAATACCCCTATTGGGCCCTCAAATGGGCCAAAACCAAAAACAGTCAACACAAATGGGCTTTTGGGCCCAAAAAGTCAAACTTGGCCCAATTGACTTGGAAAAGCCCTATCTGACTCAAAATTCAATTCTAAGAACAAAACTCTAAAGGCCCAAAAGCTGAATATGAGCTTATCACAGCTTATTAAGCACACAGCTTATTCTTATTGGGCTTTTCAGCCCATTAAGCAATAAGCTAATGCCATAAGCTCTAATTTGACACAAAACTTTCTTTTGGGATGCTTATGAGATCTGTAAAAATAAATTTTGAAAAAGCTCACTCAATAAGCCAGAAATAAGCAAAGTATTATTTCACAAAACGACAAAATAGTCGGGTTTGAGAAATAAGGCACCTCAGGACTTGATTCAACTTGCAAAAGATCACAAATGGACTCAATAAGCCAAATCAATCAACAAAAATCCAATAAGCACAACCAATAAGCCAGCATAAGCACAAATGAACTTATGAAAAAGTCAATGAAGTTGGTTTTCTAGTCAAACCCTAAAGTCAACCCACCAAATGCTCCAGTATGAACAAATGGGTCAAATAATGAGCACCTATTACAAAATCCAAGTTGTTGCTGGTTAAAATAAGCTATTATAGCTTATTGATAAGCTGAACCCAATTTTACACTATTAGTGGCAACTAGCAGGGGAAAGGTGTTCCCACTGATTTGACTATTTGACCAAGCTTATTTGAGAGTTCTGGTTGGATTCAATTAGAAACAAAGGCACCCTTGTGATCAGTGAATCACAAGGAGTCAATAGCAACAAGAAAATCACAATTTGGTTCACACAATAAGCCACAATAAGCCAAACAGTCACCAGATATTGCCCAGATATGGAAATAAGCAGTTAAGCACTTAATAAGCAAATTTAGACGGAATAAGCCAACCAAACTTAACAGGATGCATACACAAGATATATAAACTATGAATAAACACAAAGCAGCAAGAATCAAACACTGAATCAAAGTAAACAACAAGATCAAAGCATAAAAAGTTACTGATGAACAATGAACATATGTAGAAACAAGTTTGCTGATCTATTTGACACTTGATCCAATTTCAAGCCTCAAATCCTTCTTCCCTTGTGTGATTAACTAAGGTTTGGCACTTGTTAGCCCTAGCCTAAGTTAGATCTAGGTGTCCTCAAAATCCTAGCCAATTTTACCAAGTATTTAAGATTTTATAACCAATCTATGAATCTATGTGTTCAAACCCTCAAAACCTGCAAACAGATGAACAATAGCTCCTAACAAACAGATACCAACACTTGCAATCACAATACAAGCACTTAGCAAACCACAAATCCAATTCAAGCAGTAGACCCAAACACTCCTTAATCTACCACTTAACAAAGAAACTTGTGATTTTAACTAATAACCTACTGATTTTAATGATCAAAAACACTTACTAGGTAGTAACTAACACAATCAAACCCAAAAATCACCAGCACAAACACAAATACTCAAAATCAAAGCACCAAATTCAAAACAGTCATAAACATGAAAATTTGAGAGGAATCTTAACAAGGGATTATACCTGCCTTCCACAACATCCTAGGAAGGCCAGCTATGCTCCTTGGACCTTGTTCAACAACTAGAACAAGACCAAGGTACTTCAACAAAGGAGATGCAAACTGCCTTGGTTGATGGTTTAAAGTAGAACCTCAAGGACTTGATGTCTTCAATACAAACAGCAAACAACTCAACCAAGGGCTCTAATCCCTTCACAAGCTTGGTGTCAACAAGCTTACAAGAGCTTATAGCTTATGGCCAAGGGTTAGTACACAAAATAAGCAAAATCAGAAACCAGGATTTCAAGGCCTTTGAACCTTGAAAACCTTATGAACCAAGACGTGCCTTAACCACAAGGTTAAGGAAGGTCTAATCAATCAAATGGAACTCAGAATTAGGCTACTCAAACACCAACTTTTAATCAAATCAAAAAGAGAATTCAACATTTTCAGAAATTCAAATTTTATTAAACTTAAAAAGGAATTACAAAGATTGATAGCCTAAAACTGGAACAAAGGGACTCTCACATGTTGAGGTCTCCTTTTATAGGCAAATGCTTGGCTAAACACTATTCACAAACCCTAGCACTAAATTCTCTAAAATGCCTTTGGTCCTTCTAGACGTTTTGATGGAATGAGCTGTTCAAATGCATCTTGGACGTTCATTTCAGCTTTGATATGAAGCAAAGAGTCTAGGCTGTTGATTTGGCCACGTCATTTTACTTGAAGGCCAAGTTATGTTTTCATTGGTTAAGGAGGTTGAGTGTGGGGCCCTTTTGTGAGTGGGGAAGAGGGTTTTAAGGTTGGGATGAGCTTCTGCTTGTGTGAATCACACGGGGAAACAACCAATTTCATTTTACCCTTTGTTGGTAAAAAGTTAATTCTGGGTTCTTACTTGCTACAGTAACAAGTTTTGATCCGTTTTCTTAGGGAGTGATTTGTTTGGCGCGTGTTTAGGGATTTGAACTTCCAAACTTGGCAGTTTAAGCCCTTGGCTTTTGGAAAAATAGATAAAACATGTATTTCAGCCAACACTTTCTATTTCCTTTGTTAATAAGTTTCACCACTTGACATTTTTGGCACAAACTTTTGGTGAAAAGGTTAAAAGGGTTGTTTTTGCCACTTTTGCATATGTGAAGGACTGATCTTGGACATTCTTGATCTTCAAAGGTCTTCAATGTATCTTAGAGCTTGATGAGGGACCATAATTGACAATTAGAAATTGTTAAGGGACTAATCTTGCCATTTCTTCAAAGTTGAAGGACCTTTTGTGTAATTTTGATAAACTTAAGGGACCAAACTTGTAATTATTAATATACAAGGGTTTTAAGTGTCATTTCTTCAACAAATGAGGATCAATCTTGTATGTCTTCAAGTCTTCAAGGGTATTTGTTGAATTCTTCATGAATTAGGGTCCGGTTCTTTGTACGGCTTCGTTTCTCGTGTCCGTTTTTCCTTGTATCTTGTGATCTTTTGTCTTTTTCACGATATCCATACCTAAAATACACAAGTAAACAAACACAAGCATATATATGGTATATAATGACATTTTTATGCATTTAAAGCCCGAAAAGAACGATGAGATCATGTATAAATGCCATCTCATCAAGAGTCTCCACGGGGACATAGACAAACTTATCGAACGTATCGTATATCTTACACTCTCGTTCTTGTTTAGTTAACGAGGTGCCTTGCATTAGAACACGAATTCCATCCCATAACTCATTGGCAACTTTATGTTTACTCACCAGTTTGTAGACATCTGGAGGAAGGGCTTGGAGAATGATGTTTTACCTTGTTGTTGTTCCCATATTTATTCACTTCACCATGGTTGATTTGATTAATTAAGTATTGTTGATCCCAAACTTAGATCGATTTAGCTAGTGTAAACGAGATTAGATCAAGTTAAACACGTAGAGAAACTTTGTTTGTGTATAAAACAATTTAAGTGTTATGCGGAATTAACACTCAAACAAGAACACACAAGGAATGTAAAACAAACTTTCACTTGATTGATTAGAACAGACTTGTTTACAATGAAAGTGTTAAGCGTATGAAAACTTATATATGAAAACTAAACCTAAAGGTCTTCTTTTATAGACATAAGAAGCCTTGTACAAGAGTCTACGTATCATCTATTCTAGGTAAAGATAATTATAGAAAATACATTGTTGATCCTATCTTTACTAGAAACAAACTAGAAACAAAATACGCATAGACCATATCTTTCTATCAGTGCTTGTCTTCAACCTAAAAACGCTTGACTTCTTCCAGTCAACGCTTGATCTGTCAACGTTTGTTTTCTTCTTATCAACGCTTGTTTTCTTCTTGTCAGCGTCCAAGTGTACTGGCTATATTTTATTCCCAACAATTCTCCCCTAAACTTGATATCTACTCTAGTAATCAAGTTTCTGAAAAAATTAAGAACTAGGAGGAATCTTACAAATCTTATCATATTGGTAATAAACATGCCTAATCAAATCTTTGGCCACGTCACTTGAATAGTCAATCTCCAACTGTGTTGTCTTCATCTTGTCCAAAACTTCTTTGGAATTGGGATACTCAACATCTACAAGAAGATACTCAGCAAACTTTGTAGAGATCAAATAATACACACCAACAGCTGAATACAAACGCCACTGAAGACCACTGATATCATCCTCAAGATCCTTCCAAACAGGATCTTCTTCTTCTGGTGCACACATTCTCTTGAATGTTGACCAAAGTTTTATTCCATTGACTGAAGTAGGTGCTTCAGTTTCATACTTGGCCAGCAACAACCTCCAAAGGTCTGCCAAGTCTTCCCTATCCATACTTGCAAAGAGAGACATAAGAGTAGTAAATGTGTGTACCTCTTTCTAATATCTGCCAATCATCCAAAACCCACTTGCATGATAGGGTTTTTGGCATCAAGAGGTAACACTTGTACCATATCTGAAGCTTCCATTGGTGAGAGCTTAATGCTTCTTCTAAGAACAGCTTCACTGGGATTCACTTTATTTAAACCTTTAGGGAACTCAAGTGGAACTCCCTTCTTCAAAGGCCTTGGAACAATCATTGCTTTCTGAATCTCCATCTCTTCTGCAAGTTCTTCTTTCCTTTCATCTGAAAGAAGTCTAAGAGTATTCATTTCTTAAACTTTTGCCCAAATGGGATAAGTCTTGTACTCCAATTCTTCAAAGGATAATCCCTACAATTTCTTGAAGGTCCATCCAGTTCCATGACATCTGAGTAACATGTAGTAAAGCTCCCTTCTATCCCTCTTCAGCAGTAAGAAAACATTGCTAGCCTTATGCTTCAGAATTACCTTGAAGTCTCTTTGAAATCTTAGAAGAATCTCCAATCCCAAAATTTGGTCTGAAATTGTCAAATCTGGAGTCTCCATAATCCTATTCTCCTAAGCATGGTACATCTGAACAACTTCTGGCATATCAAACTTTACTTGCAATTTTAACTCTCTAAGCTTCTCTCTTGCCAAGTTATCACCATATTCAAGTCTTTCTGGTTGTTCAATTATCATAACACTTGAATCTGAACTTCCTTCATCACTTCCTTCTTGTTCCTCAGAAGTAACAACAAATGGTGATTCACCAACCTTCTTCATTTCTTGTTCCACAACTTATGCAGCCAACCTTGAATCAAACTTTACTTGTGCTACATCCTTTGGAACATCTACTTCTACCATAATTCCTTTACCCTTATCTAATGGATCAAGAATGGGTAAAGATGATGATGGTACCTGTGAAGACACTTCTTTGATGATAGCTGACGACTGGAATACATCAACCATATCTGCAGGTCTGTCAACGCTCAAATTCTGTGTGTCAGCGCCCAACTTACTCTTGTCAGCGCTTGATGTGTCAGCGTTCAAATTTTCCTTGTCAACGCTCACCTTACTTCTCTTAGCGCCTCTTGTAAACTACTCTAACATAGCTGTAAAAGACAAGTTCAAATTTGTAGGAGTAACCAGAGATGTATCAAAACCTGGTTGCTTCTTTAATGCAGTAAGAGCTTCAGCAACACCCAAAGATTCTCCATCATGTGAGCCTTTGTCACTCACATGGATCTGCTCATCCTCCCCTTTGGAAGATTCCCCCATTCCACGCCTAGTGTTAGCATCCTCCAAAATAACAATCCTCTCCCTCAATTGCTTGAGTTCAAGGCCTTGTGTACTGACTGTTTGTACCAGGTCTGCATTTTGCTTTTGCAATCTAATGCAGACAGCCGTCAATTCCATCAATGTGTATGGTTCCAATCTGCCCTCCTCTAGAATGGGTATTTGACCTCCCAAAGCAGAGTCATGGGGCATGGATGAGGTCTTAGAGATGTTAGGACTGTCTTGTCCTGCATCTAAGCGAGTACCAATAGTCCCAGCCTCATCCATAACACCAACCACACTTGTGGTGGTGGTTCTCTTTGCAACATGGCTAGGACCACTAGAGGAGAACACTCTAGTAGCCCTTGGGTGTTTTTGCAACCTATATTCAGGTAGTGTAGAAGATGATGTGGATTGGGTGGTAGTTTGAAGGTTAAGGGGTGTTTGGGTCTGTGAAGGAAAGGTGTCAACGTTTGGATTACTAGTGTCAACGCCAACATTTAATGTGTCAGCGTTGAAGGATTCTTTGTCAATTTCCATGTGTTGAGGTGAAGGCAAAGGTTCTGGTATTGGGTCAAGTTGTGGTTGTGGGTCTGGTTGGGGTTGTGTTGCTGCAATAACAGCAAGCATGGCTTGGGTAAGAGGTAATTCACGGTGAGGGGGTGAGTTCATCTTACTAAAAATAGCTTTCTTTTGCACAGGGATCTCATAAAAATCATCATGATCCCTTGTGCAGTAATTTCGCACATCAAAAACCATTTGCAAAAATTTGGGATAAGCCAAAGTCATCTTATTCCCTTTGTTTTTACACATGCCATCAAAAATCAGTTTTGAAAAATTAAACTTTTGCCCATTTGTAATGCACATAATTGCATTAGCAACAGATCTGTTAATTTCATTATGTGCAGTACATTTGGGACTCAAACATTAAAGGATGACATGTATGAGGTACTTCCAGGCTGGGGAAACTCTTGTTTATGATATTTGTTTAAAGTACCCTCATCAGGGAAAGGATACCCCAAAGCCCGAAGTCCTTGTTCTATTTCATTGATGGGGATGGTGGTTATACCATCTGCATCATTAAGATGCAAAGCCTGACGAACCAAGGCTTCAGTAACCACCCAAGTACGCCCATGAACAATAGCTGTTAATGTAGTCACATTATTAAGCGTTGAGGAACTAACAGTGTTCCAAAACAGTTCAGTATGAGAGACAGGGATGAGAGGAGCATGAGAAAGAGCATACCGTAATGGAGATGCATTCAAATACGCCACAGTCTGAGTGTATTGTGGAAACAAAGTATCATCAGCCTCCAAATAAGCAATCATGTTGTGCTGACTTCTGAATCCCAACACCAAGTCACTTGGTTTAAATTTTGGTGCCATTGTTGAAGAAAGCTGTTTGTGAATTATTGATGAAAGATGAAGTATAGGAGAAAAAGTGTTAGACAAGAATGAGAGAGTACCTTGTTTAAAAATAGGAGCCAAATATATAGGAGAGATAGGCACATGTGATTGGTCAAAAATAGCGCAAGTATTTTCAAAATATAATGATGAAAATATTGAAAAGAAAATAAGTTATCTTGTGCATTAATTAAAAGTTATCTACTCCCAAAATTACGGCCCCAAAATTCGTCAAAAATAACAACTGGGTAGGTCCCAATGAGTGTCAACGGTCAAAAATAACCCATCAACGCCCAACGGCTATATTCTTGTCAACGTTTGCGAAAGGCCATGTCAGCGTCTAAATTGGTCACAACAACGCTTGGAAAAATATTTGTCAGCGTCCAAAAATAAAAGTAATAAAAATGAAAAAGGACCTTAACAAAGTAATTTATCCTAGTGAAGATAACCTATAAATTGAAAATTATTATAGGGCGGCAAGCACTGTCCAGTTATGCACACTTGCTTATGCAAGATAGACATAACAGTCCTCTAGTGTCCCTTGCTAACCAAAATTCTTAACAATTAAGTTATCTCATAGAATTCCTTGTAACTCCCAGGTAAACCCATTATCAATTATTCCCAAGTCTCCCAACATACCACATCGAATTCTAGGCCAAAAATGTCTTGGCAGCATGCATAGTATGTCAACTTTGCATGCTACAGTGCCTCATGATTTAGTAAACTAACTCATACTCACCAGTGGACACAATCTAGAATTGTGATAAGAGTATTATAAGAATACCCAAAAGTCCTAAAGGTTCCGAAAACCTCCCCTTAAACTGTGATACACAAGTTGCCAAATAATATGCATGTAAATAAAAATTTATGTCAAGATAGGAATAAAAATATTTCAACCATCATCCATAAATTGAAACATGCTCCAATGATGCTCCAAGGATCCATAAGCAACTCTGTATCCAAAGGTACAATGCTAACCACGGCTGCACACTTAGATCAAAAACCACAAAACTAACATGTTGCTGACAACGTCACGATAACACTTATCAGCGTTAAGATAACCTTTGTCAGCGTTAAATAAATATAGTGGAAAATCTAACTTCTCAAAAAGACCAATAACAATGCATATCCTGTACATACTTTTACAATAAGACCCCAAAACACATATTAGGTGAGATTGATCATTCCAATACTTGTTACCAAGTATTGAAACCTTCCAGTATCAAAAGGTTTAGTTAATAAATCAGACACATTTTCTTTTGTGTCTACCCTATCTGGTTGTATTAAACCCTTTTCAAAACAATCTCTTATAAAATGATGTCTAATTTCTATGTGTTTTGTTTCAGAATGATGTACAGGATTTTTAATAATGCATAAAGTACTGTTATTGTCTACAAAAATCTTGGTATGCATGAAATTATACCCATAATCCAACAGCTGGTTCTGAATCCATAAGACTTGTCCACAATAAGCAGCTGCAGCAACATACTCTGCTTCAGTTGTAGAATTGGCCACCACTAGTAGTTTCTTGCATTGCCAAGATATCAACCTACTCCCAAGAAACTGACATCCACCAGTTGTGGATTTTCTATAAAATTTATCACCACCATAGTCACTGTCTGAATATGCAATAAGCTCCAATGGTGAATCTTTTGGATACCATAATCCCAAATCTGGATAACATCTAAGGTACCTAAAGATTCTCTTGACAGCATGAAGGTGACACTCTTTAGGAGTCACTTGATGGCGTGCACATGCATACACAGCAAACATAATGTCAGGTCTTGAGGCTGTGAGATACATCAATGAACCAATCATTGATCTATAGTGCCTGACATCCACATCTTTTCCATCTCCAACTTTTCCCAAAGGGTGTTCTCTATCCATAGGAGTACTAGCCCTTTTCTCATGTGGAGAAAAGCCAAACTTCTTCAAGATTTCTACAACATATTTATCTTGAGAGATGAAGATACCATCTTCTTTCTGCTGAACTTGTAACCCTAGAAAGAAGTTCATCTCCCCCATTGCACTCATCTTGAACTTGTCTGTCATAAGCTTGGAAAAGTCTTCACTCATCTTTGGGTTGGATGATCCAAAGATGATATCATCCACATAAACCTGAACAAGTAAAACATCCTTACCAGTCTTCTTTGTATATAAGGTCTGGTCTATGGTGCCCCTTTTGAATCCATTTTCCACCAGATAGGTGGACAATGTGTCATACCATGCTCTTGGGGCTTGATGAAGTCCATACATGGCTTTCTTGACTCTATATAGCTTGTATGGATGCTCTGGATCTTCAAAACTAGGAGGCTGCATTACATAAACCTCCTCTACAATTGTGCCATAAAGGAAAGCACTCTTCACATCCATTTGATAGACAGTAAAGCCCATGTAGGAAGCATAGGCTAGAAATATCCTTATAGCCTCAATCCTTGCAACTGGTGCAAAGACCTCCTCATAGTCTATCCCTTCCTCTTGTGTATATCCTTGAGCCATTAAACGTGCCTTGTTTCTGACCACAATGCCTCTTTCATCTTTCTTGTTTGTAAGAACCCATCTTATCCCAATAGGTCTTACATATCTGGGACAATCAACCAGCTCCCAAACATCCTGAATAGCAAATTGGTGAAGCTCATCCTGCATTGCTTCCACCCAACTTGGTTCTTTGAGAGCATCAAAAATCTTCTTGGGTTCCTGTTGTGATAGAAAACAGGAAAACAAACATGCTTGAACAAGAGGGTATCAACCTTCTTGTGTATATTGGCAATAAATCCTCCAAGATTCTGATGAGATCTTCTAGTCTGAACAGGAGACATCACATCTCCAATAATTAGAGAAGAGGGATGATCCTTCATTGTAGAAGTAAGAACTCCTCCCTCAAAAAGTCTGTTTTCTTCAATCTCATCATCCAAGTTACAAATATCTTCTTTAGACTCTCTTCCATCAATATATGTATGAAGCTCTCCATTTCTGCTTGAAGGTTCACCTTGTTCAAAATTGGAAGAGATAATATGGTCAAAAGAGTTATCAACGCCTGAACCAAGGTTGTCAGCGTTGGAGCCATCAATGCCTGAATTTGTCTTGTCAGCGCCTGAAAGACCATGCATGTTGTTAACGGGTGATACTTGGGGACCACCATTTTCCTTTCCAGCAGCAGCAGCAGCAAAAGCATCTGTCCATATGGGAATAGTGACATACTCAAGTATGGGAGATGATTTGTCTGCTTGTGATCCAACCTCTTCATTAACCTGTGTACCTGAAACATCAACAACTGGTTCTTCCACAACATTTGAAGTTACCTTCACAATGTTTGGATTAGTAACAGGCATATAATTCAAAGTCCTAGATAGAGGTTCCAAGTCAAATATCCAATTTGGACCACTTTCAGGATCACTAGGTTTACTCTATAGAAATCTAACATGTACCTTTTCAAGTATACGTTTTCCTTCTTAATGTAAACCCTATATCCTTTACTCTGCACTAAATAACCCATGAAGTAGCCTTCATCACCTTTAGCACTAAATTTAACTAAGGCATTGATGTTGAGTTTTTGTATACCCTTTAGGAAAAGAGCAACAAATAGGGTAAGTAAGCACGACGATTTAGGAAAACCGTGTGTGAATGACCCCAAAAGTGAGTTCGTTCTCGAGGAGGCTAGTGCGTTGTGTTAAGAGATGATAAATGATTTGTGATTATATGATTGCAAAAGAAAGAAAGAAATGAGATTAGAAGGGAATGACGGTTACGAAGACGGATTACACTAAGACGAAAAAGGCGATCACGCAAAACCGTAAATAGTGCAAAAATTAAAATTTTAACCTAAAAATTCCTAAAAATTACTAAAAATCCACAATAATATTCTAAGAGTTTAGAAAAAATCCAAACTTGCTAAAACCTTTTAATTAACTAGATAATGACTTTTTAATGCTAATTAAAGCCCTAAAAATCACAATTAATTATTAAAAAGCCCTAAACAAGATTTTAAAGTTTGTAAACCTCAAAAATAACCTAATTAAGCTAAAAAGTATTTTTAAAAATTTTAAAACTAAATAAAACTATTTTTAAACACTTAAAAACTATTAAAATCAATTAAAACTTAAATTAATTCTAGAAAATAATTGAAAAGCCTTAAAAATATTTGGAAAGTTACAAAACTCCTAATTAAGTGTCTTCAATCTAGGAAAAATATAAAAACTAAAAAAATCAAACTTCCAATTTTTAATAATAAAATAATAATAAAATATTCAAAAAAATTCAAAGTTCATAAAAAAATCCTAAAAAATTACCAAAAATCTAGAATAATGTACCTAAGACAAAAATGCAATTAAAAGTTTATAAAACCTATTTAATAGTTTTATATTAAATGTTAAAGTTGGTTAAAAAACCCTAAAATCAAATAAAATCAAAAATAAGACTTTTTGAAAACTTTAAGTGAGGTAAACCTCAAGTTGTTTAAATAAAACATAAAAACATTTTTTATAAAATTTAAAAACTATTTATACTATTTTTTATCTAATTAATTAAAAACGGGTAAATAAAAAATGATAAAAAATAATTAAAGAAAGGGAAAAATCGAAACTTTAGCTAGAAAAATCTTAAACTACGTGACAAACCTAGGAAAAATGTAACTTGGCCAAAAAGCATAACCAATAAGCCTGTGATGGCTTATTTAGCTACAGCTTATATATGAAAAGCCCAAACAAAAACTCTTTAAATAAAGTGTGACTTGAGTCTTTAGCAGTAAAAGACCCAAGGGCACGCTGGTAAGTTATGTGTGTTGTGAGAGGAGTGGCGCAGGTTCGAGTCCTGGCCACGTCCTTTTTGGACTTTTATTTTTCTTTTTTTTTTAAACTTTAAATACTCAAAACAGAAACTTTTACTTACTCTAAATCAAGCTCTTAACCAAAAACAAACTAGAATCAAGCTTTTAGAGATAAAAAACGTGCCCAGATTCAAAATAGCTGATGAACAAAAAGTGAGACTCTTCACTTGTGCAGATTAGAACAAGAGGAGCATGTTCTTGGCTTTTGTGGTGTTTTTGATGGACAAAAGGGCACCACTATACTCAGTTGAGTATAGGGAGTCAATGTACACACAAAAACAAGCAAGCTCTTAGCAAAAATCAAGCACAAGATGGCACAAAATATCACTGATATAGCTATGCCCTATCTGAGAGTATTTGCTGGTTCAATATGCACACAAATGAATTTCCAACCTTTAAATCTTGCACACAATGTTAACCAATTCACATAAAACAGATACACAATCCTGCTACACCCTAAATTCTAGCAATGATCAAGATTTCATGGCAAAATTTCACTAAAACAAGCAGAAAAATGACTTGACTGTTTTTAGCTACAATGACCAAACTTTGAGCATGCTATTTTGTTTTAAACTGCACCAATCTGAAAACCAAATACATTAACTACCTAATAATACCCTATTGAGTGGTTAAAACCAGTTTTAAGCCAAGATTGATGCTAATTAACCAAGCTTAAACTCTAATCCAAACACACCTATATATTTAGAATATGAAATTTTTCAAACCAAATTAAATCAAATCCTAACCAAACTGATTTCTACTACTTATAACATGCATAAAGACTTACAATAAGCAATATCCAACAACTCAAACAAACACTTAACAGTTTCTCACAAATTTCAAGCAATATCACATAAAACTGAAAACTTTTTAAAAACTGAAAAAGGGAACAAGGATGCTACCTTGTTGGGCCTACATCCAGGCCCAACAGTGACTGAAAAGTCACCTCCCACAAGCTGGTGGCTTGTGCTGAACTTTGCTGAGATTTTTGACAAGACAAAGAAAATGGATAAAATTTGATGTTGGGTTCTTCTTGGTTCCTGCACAATCACAACAAACAAGGAAAGAGAACAAGTAGAGTAAGCTTGTCACAAGCTTATCAGGCTTGTGATGAGCTTATGCTACAGTAAATGTCAAGTGTAAACAAAAGAGTAAAAATGAAATTTTTGAAAATTCAGAAACTTGAAAACCTTTTGAAGCAAAGTAAAACAGTAATCAAAAGCAATAAAAATTTTAAGCAATGAAAGTAAATTGGCACTTCTTTTCTCATCAACAAACTCTAAACCATTTTTTCATTCATCAAAAACGGATTTACAAGATTGTGATCAAAAGAGAAAAACAAGGACAAAGGGGTATGCACAGCTCACATCCTCCTTTTATAGCCTCTCATAGAACTATCTAGATAATCTGAATAAAATAATACAAGCTAAAACCCTAATGTAGAAAAACCCTAAAATGCCCTTTGTTTGAATCTGAAATCTTGGTCAATATGCTCCAATGTGATTGCCAGTTGTGATGAAGTGATCAGGAGCGTTTATCAGTCCTTGGGGACCAAGTAGAATGCTTTGGTTCGTTGATGGACTGGCTCAGTTTGTTTGCTTGTAAAAAAGTGGGGCAGGGGAAGATGGGTTTGTCACATGGGGTGAGATTGTGACGTTTTTGGGAGGTGGGTTGTGTTGAGGGGGACCTTAATCACCATTCTAGAAATTATCACACCAAAACCCTTTGATTAGGGGTATAATCGGATTAGGTTTTATGTTAGGATGAAGGTTGAATAGTTATGGTTTGATGTAGGATTAGGGTTAATTTGATTCAAAAACATGTTTACCCCCACTTTTTAAACTGATTAAAAAATCAGTTGTAAAGAGAGATAGTGGATGTTGACGTGGATGGAGTGGTGAGGTGGTGGGAGATGATTGGAGGGGAGGGGTGATGTGGCTGAATGATTGGTGGTGAGTACTTGTGTTGTCTGGCAATAATAGTCCCCAAGGTTTATTACTTCTTCCACTTTGTATTTAATCAGCAACAACTTCAATTCCTTTGTAAACAAGTTTGGACAGTTGGCATTTTCAGTCCTTCCAAGTTTAAGTTATGAAAACATGGACTAATCTTGTAAACTTTGAGATCTTCAAGGGCCATACTTGTAAATTCTTGATAATTTAGGGACCCAAATGCAATAAATGAGATTTGCAAGGGTATAAATTGACAAGTCGTCAATTCTTGAGGGACCAAACTTGTACAATCTTCAAACTTCAAGGTCATTTTTGGAAATTCTATTCTTGGGCCCGGTTCATTGTGCGGCTTCGTTTCCCGTGTTTGTTTTTGATTGATTCTTGTGATCTTTTTGTCATTTCCTCAATATCCGTACCTAAAATACACAAGCAACAAACACGAGCATATATTTGGCAGTTTTAATGATATTTAATGCATTTTAAGCCCGATTTGGACGATGAGACTATGTATAAAAGCAGTCTCATCACTCCCCCATACTAAACCATTGCCGTGCCCTCACGCAATGCTAGAATAAAGTATCGTAGCACCTCCAAAATTCATTTTTATTCACTTTATTGAAAGATAAACTAGCTACACTGCTACTATTACTACTACTTGTGTTTTAGACATAATGTATGATTTTTATCGCAAAATGGGACGTTTAGGTTCATAGAATAAGAACACGTGAATGCTTCGTTAGAAATAATTTCATCGTCCTCGATTTTCACCCCAATTCCATGCCAAGCGTGCAACGAGATCATTGTCATTATAAGTTAGTAATGCTAACACTACTCATATGCCCTAATCACGTACTTATTATCCCATTATTCCTAAGTTGTATCTCTTATATTTTATTTTGTCTTGAATGTTTCACGAGGATACATTGTTTGACTTATGCGATAATAGAGATTTAGGTCTAAAAATAGAGTCATAACGGTGTAACTAAGATCATCAAATTAATAACCCCTCCTAATAGACACCGATGTTAAAAAATTAAGTTGACAAGAAGAATCGATAAACACGGTTTTATAACGGTTTTGAACATGAGACTTATTACCAAGAATTTTATACGCCCCCTAACGGAAGGGCCTTATTATCTTTGGTTTACCTCCATCTTTTATTCAACTTCGCCATGAAGCTTTTATTATGACTTCGGTCTTGCCTTGCCTTTTATTATCCGCCTCATCGGTGGTTTTATTAGCCAAAGACGTATATCCTCACGCTAAGGCGAATTTTGGATCTTTAAAGCTTCGAAGATTAAGGCTTGATTCACTTTCAATTTTGCATAGATTTTTCGGCCTTGTGGGGCTTCAAATTGTTTGCTAGATTTAGGTGAGCACATGAAATCTTATTATTGGGTGAAGCTTTTGATTATTCGGGTGCCAATACTTCAAAACCGTGACGCTGGCGGTACCTTAATGTCTTCCCATTTTAATTACACGGAAGCTACTAGAAAAGACTAGAAACCCAACAATCCTAACTAAACCGCTAAGTCAATATTTATTAAGCAAAAAATATTTACATGCGAAGGGAGAATAAGCAAACAATGAGAACACATGAGTTTTTGAAAGAATACGAGTACTCTACGTTTAGCATAGTAACTTATAATTAACTCTATCATTTCTCGTCCTCATTTAAGAGACTTAGCCTAATGTGTAGTTAAGGAATCAAAGCTAAGTGCTCAACACGCACGGTTGAGTAAAAAATTACTCTTACTCTCGCCATCGGAAAATCTACATTCGTGTCTTCAAACACTTATAAAACATGAGAAAAATTTAAAATTTGGCCATTTTTAGCCTTATTTTGCAACAAAAATGATAACAAAAAGATAAACTTTGGAAAGCGTGAAGGTTTGGCAAGGCAAGTATCTATTCACCCCCCATACTAAAGTTAAACATTGTCCTCAATGTTTCGAGTCTAGGGGTGCAAACACCCCATACTAGAGACGTAGTCGAATGCCTAATCTAGCATGGAAAGGGTGTAACCAATAAATTAATAGCCGTTTATGAAGTGTGCTAAAAACCTAAGGTTAGAACATCAAAGGATATATCATTTGGATATTGAGAAATGTCTCCAAAGAAAACGATCGAGTGCTCCCATAAAACGAACACGAGAGGCTCCGATCGCGAAGATCATGATCTAAAAACCACAGTTCACAAACAACCACGGAACAAAGGTAGGAAGGGAACAAATCCCCACACGTAAGCTACATTAGAAAGCGATAATATGTACATAGGATAAGCATGGGACTCCCCCACGAGGCACCTCGTTTTTGATTACCGAGTCATGAGCTCGACTCGATCCCCTCAATACTAATTATCAGTGGGGAAGGTGACTTGGTCGAGGTAGTTCAAGGATGGAACTTCCCCGACAAAGTAGTGCTTCAACCTATGTCCATTCACCTTGAAGTTAGGCCCATCATCTTGAGCTAGCGCGATGGTCCCATACGGAAACACTTGAGTCACGGTGAATAGACCGGACCAACGGGATTTCAACTTACCGGAAAAGATTTTTAATCTTGAATTAAAAAGCAAAACTTGATCCCCAATGTTAAAAACCCGGTTTTTAATTTTAGAATCATGCAACTTTTTAGTTTTTTCCTTATAAATTAATGAATTTTCATAAGCAATATCCCTCAATTCATCTAATTCATTCAATTGCATTTTCCGGTGTTTTCCCGCGGTCTCCATATCATCATTACAATGCTTTAGGGCCCAATAAGCCTTGTGTTCTAACTCGATAGGCAAATGACAATTCTTTCCATACACAAGCTTATAGGGAGTGCACCCAATGGGTGTCTTATGAGCGGTCCTAAAGGCCCATAAAGCATCGTCCAACTTATCCGACCAAGTTTGTCGGTTTTCCCCAACGGATCTCTCCAAGATCCTCTTCAACGCTCGGTTTGAAACCTCGACTTGCCCACTCGTTTGTGGGTGATAAGCCGTAGAAAGCCGATGTGTAACCCCATATTTCCTTAAGACTCTTTCGAATTGGTCGTTACAAAAATGGGTTCCACGATCGCTTATGATAGCACGAGGGGTTCCAAACCGAGAAAACAAGCTTTTCAAAAACTTGACTACCACACGAGCATCATTGATGGGCAAGGCCTTGGCCTCCACCCACTTAGATAGGTAGTCAACCGCAACAAGGATGTACTTATTACCACGAGATGATGGGAACGGCCCCATAAAGTCTATACCCCAAACGTCAAAGATCTCACACACTTGGATGATATTTTGTGGCATTTCGTCTTTTTGTGAGGCTTTTCCTTGTCGTTGGCATGCATCACACGACTTCACAAGATCTTGTGCATCTCGGTAAATAGTAGGCCAAAAGAAGCCGGCATCAAACACCTTCTTAGCCGTGAGATTAGCACCGTGGTGACCAACCGTGGGTCCCTCGTGGCAAGCTCTAAGGATGTTAGAAGCTTCGGTGCCAAATACACAACGTCAGATGATTTGATCCGCACAAGTTCGAAACAAGTAAGGGTCGTTCCAAAAGTGGAACTTGACGTCACGAAAGAATTTTCGTTTTTCTTGAGTCGTCATACCCTTAATGATGAAGTTACCCGCATGGTAATTTGCAAAATCCGCAAACCATGGGGTAGACGAATCAAGCTTAGAATCCACTACACCAAGTGTCTCGAGCGGAAATGTTTCGGTGATTTCCTTGGGCTCGTAAACACTTTGGTGAGGATTTTCCAAACGAGAGAGATGATCGGCCGCTAGATTCTCGGCTCCTTTTTTGTCAACGATGGTGTGATCAAATTCTTGAAGGAGGAGAATCCAACGAAGTAATCTAGGCTTAGCATGTTGCTTTGCCATAAGATACTTAATAGCCGAATGGTCCGTATACACTATTCATTTCGTCAAGACGAGGTAAGGTCGGAACTTCTCAAATGCATACACCACGGAAAGGAACTCCTTTTCTGTTGTAGTGTATTTTAGTTGAGCCTCGGTCATCGTCTTGCTAGCATAGTGAATAGGCAAGAAGTGCTTATCATGACGTTGCCCCAAAACGGCCCCAGTAGCGTAATCACTAGCATCACACATGAGCTCAAAGGGAAGGTTCCAATTGGGAGCAACAAGAATGGGAGCTTCGGTTAGTTTCCTCTTAAGGATCTCAAAGGCTCGTACACAATCTTCGTCAAAGACAAAACGTGCCTCTATTTCAAGAAGATGTGTAATGGGTCGAGAAATCTTCGAAAAATCCTTGATGAATCGATGATAAAAGCCCGCGTGGCCTAGGAAACTCCTAACTCCCTTAACGGTTTTGGGATGAGGTAATTTGGCGATGACGTCTACCTTAGCTTGATCTACCTCAATCCCCGCTTTCGAGACCTTGTGCCCTAAGACGATTCCACTCCTAACCATAAAATGACATTTTTCCCAATTGAGCACAAGGTTGGTTTCCTCACAACGTTTTAACATTCTCTCTAGATTCGACAAACACGAAGTGAACGAATTACCAAACACGGAAAAGTCATCCATGAAGACTTCCATCGTTTTCTCGATCATATCATGAAAAATAGCCATCATGCACCGTTGAAAGGTTCCCGGTGCATTGCAAAGTCCGAATGGCATTCTACGATAGGCAAACGTTCCATATGGACACGTAAACGTAGTTTTATCTTGATCACGAGGATCGATGGGAATTTGGAAGTAACCGGAAAACCATCTAAAAAGCAATAGAAATCGTTTCCCGCAAGACGCTCCAACATTTGGTCCATGAAGGGCAAGGGAAAATGGTCTTTTCGAGTGGCTTCATTCAACTTTCGATAGTCAATGCACACTCTCCATCCGGTCACGAGTCTAGTGGGAATTAACTCGTTGGCATCGTTTGGCACAACGGTCATCCCTCCCTTTTTAGGGACACAATGAATAGGACTCACCCAAGGGCTATCGGAAATAGGGTAAATCATTACCGCGTCAAGGAGTTTAAGGACCTCCTTTTTGATGACGTCGTGAATTTTGGGGTTCGCCCTCCTTTGACTTTGGATTTTGGGCTTGAAATCCTCCTCCATTAAGATTTTGTGGGTACAAAACTTGGGATCGATTCCCTTAATGTCGGATAACTTCCACGCAATCGCCCCTTTGTGATCCTTTAGAACATCGACAAGTGCGGTTTTTTCATCATTCGAAAGTTCCTTCGCAATAATAACCGGCAACTTGTCGTCCTCCTCCAAATAGACATATTCGAGGTGAGGAGGTAAATCTTTCAACTCGAGAATAGGTGGTTCCTCAAGTGAAGATTTGGGCTCGATACTCATAACCTCCTCGGGTGGAGGAAATGGGAAATCGTTAAGGAAATCCTTGATAATCGAGAAGTCCTCATCGTTGTCGAGGTATTCGTCACAAGTACGTGGAACATTGCATTCTTCCAACGTAAAACCACCACCTTCAAATGGAGTGAAGGTTGGTGTCGAATTATCAAGAATTGGATCTAACATAGTGGGATTGCCACTAGTTTCTTCATCACCAAACCCTAAAACTTCTTGTGAAAATTCCTCGCAAACCACGTCGATCGTATCAACGAGGTTTATGGTAGCAACGGAATAAACATGAGAAAGTTGAGAATTTTGAGTTGCGTTTATAACAAGTTCCTCGTCGTTGAAACGTAAGGTGATCTTTCTAGCATGAACATCAATCAAAGCCATAGACGTATCTAAAAACGAACGACCTAAAATAAGAGGAACTTGAGGATCCGTGGGGATATCAACGACGATAAAGTCTACGGGATAGTAGAACTTCCCCACTTTCACAAAAACGTCTTCCGCCAAACCACATGCAGGAATCGTGGAATGGTCGGCCATCTCGATAGACATTAGTGAAGGAGTAAGATTAGGAAGATTGAGCGACTTGAAGATTGCAAGTGGCATCAAATTAATGCTAGCACCAAGATCGGCCAAGGCATAGCATTCTTCCATATCTTGGATTGCACAAGGGATCAAAAATTTATCCGGATCACCGACTTTTTGAGGTATGCGATTAAGATAAACCGACGAACAACTAGACAATTGATGTAATTTCTCTTTGTTGTTCAACATACTCTTAAAGTTAGCGGCAAATTGAGGCATCATGACCAAAGCATCGGCGAAACTCACATCAAGGTGCAACTCACGAAACATTTTCATAAAAAGCTCAAATTGATAATTATCGCGCTCTTGTCGTTTCTCCTTCCTAAGTCTCGATGGGTAAGGCAAGGGTGGTGTGGGTTGGGGCATAGGCATAGCCTTTGGAATCTCGGGTTCCAATGTTGGTAAAGGGTCGACCGTAGGTGTGGCATGAGCGGTACTTTATGGGCTTGAGATATGCTCCTTTTCGACCACCACCTCGGGTTCTTCCTCAATTTCCTCCACCATTGGAGTAATTGGTTGAGGAGTCGGTTCTTTAAGTGCCTTACCACTTCGTGTGGTAATCACTTTCATTTCTCCCTTCGGGTTTGAAACGGTGTTACTAGGCAAGCTACCCGAAGTAGAGGCTTTGTTCCCCATGACGGCTTCTAGAATGGCATTAAGCTTAACATCTTGACTAGCGGCTTTTTGGTCAATTCTTTGTTCAAGTCTAGCATGACTTTGTTCAATTTTATTGTTTTGACCTCTAATTTGATTAGCAAAATCATTTTTCAACTCATTTCTCATGTTAAGATTTTCCTTCACAAAATTAGCCAATTCCTTGGTGTTTTTAGCCGTGTCCCTAGCTTGACTAGCCAATTGCTCTTGAATGTTTTCCAAAATCTTGTCATTTGCCGTAGCGTAATTCAAAAAGTCCATTGGAAGTTCTTTAGTGTAAACATTTTGAAGACCTTGACTTGTGTTTTGAAAATTACAGTTTTGGTTTTGATTTTGCAATTGGCTACTACTTCCTTGATTCCCATAGTTGTTATTACCCTTGTAATTGTTCCTTTGATTGTTTTGGTAACCAACTTGATTGTTCCGATAATTGTTAGCATTTTGATTTGGTGGAAAACCCGGTGGAGTCAATTGGTTAGTGCGGGGAACTTGACCGTTTTGGTTATAAGTTCCCGCGGCCGCGAAGGCACTCGAAGTGTTACCACCATTGGTAATGCACTCGGAGTAATCGTGAGCTCCACCACAATACATACAAGAAACCTCAACCGCTTTAGCCGTAGCGGGAGTGGGTTGTTCACCAACTTTAAACTCAATTAACAATCCCTTAAGCTTATCAAAAATCTTGTTCTCCAAATTAGCCTCGATTTGGCAAGCATCAACGGTGTGTGACAATGAAGGCGAAGGCGAAGACGAAGTCTTACGAACACTCGACGTGCTACGAGGACTATAGACCTTAGACCTATTCTCAATGATTAACAATGCTTCCTCGACCGTCTTACACAAAAAATTACCACCCGCGGCGGCATTAAGATAATCACGCTCATGATCGTTCAAGCCATTGTAAAACGTGTCAATTTGATGCAAGTCGGAAAAACCATGATGAGGACATTCGTGCAACATTTCCTTAAACCTATTCCAAGCCGTTGAAAAACTCTCATTATACTCTTGCGAAAACTTTGAAATCTCGTTTTTCAAATGCGTAGTCTTAGAGGGCGGAAAAAATTGGTTCACGAATTTTGAAACGAGATCCTTCCACGTCAATATAGAATTGGGTGGCTCTTTCTCTAACCAAATTTTTGCGGGCCCCGCTAAGGAATACGGAAAAAGCATCATCTTAATCGAGTCGTTAGAGACGTCCTTAAACTTGCAAGTGGCGGTGAGACGATTAAATTGGCGAATGTGGTTATGAGGGTTGTCCTTTTCGTCACCTCGAAACTTGTTGTTTTGAATCATGGACAACAAACCCGTCTTAACCTCAAAATTCTCCGCAAGGATAGCGGGAATCACAATCGCTTCTCCATAACCCTCGGTGGGTGCTTGAAGCAACTCCATCATAGTTCGATTAGCCATGGGTGCTTCTTTCACTACAATGGGTTCGTCAATAGGAGACTCCTCACTAGAAGGAGTGGTTGATTTGTTTCTTCGTTTACGAGCACGTCTTTCTTTGGAGCGAGTTTGCATAAATGTCACGTACAACGAGAGGATGAGCAAAGAAGATTCTTTTTGGTGTTTTTACTTTTTCAATTTTTTGTGGTTTTTGATTGTTTTTACTTTTTTTGGATTTTTGGAATGTATTAGGTAGGCCAAAATATACAAATCTCCTCCTTAATCAAATCTCTCGATTAAAGAAGCCTCAAGGAATGAAAACGATCACGTGAAGTGAACGCCTTCGATGACTTTAGAACGATGGTGGAACACCAAATCGTTCAAGAGGGTTTAATCAATAGAAACCAAGAAAATATATATGATATGTAATAATACTTTGGGCGGCAAAACCCTCGATTAGCTTTCAATCTCAAAATACGCACAAGCAAGCGGAGGAAACGAGGCGGCGCGAAGCACTTAAGAGCCTTTTTCCTTTAGGTCGTGAAATACAACCTCCTTATACCCACCTTATAGTTTGTATTTTTCAAAATCGAGCTTCACGAAAGTATTTATCTATTTTTGCCTTTTTCTTTGGTTTGAGATTCGAATACAATGATTGGGTAATGACCTCCCAAGTCAAGGTTGTGATTTCTCACGTATTTGGAGTACTTGTGAATTTATTGTTCTACGTATACAATATAGTAATAGTATTCACAAAAAATGAAAAACCGATAATACGTATTAGTAGAGTGCTACTAATACAATTACTAATTATGGCTATATAAAAACAACAATTGTTCAAATCAAAACACAACACGCCTCCCCGGCGGCGGCGCCAAAATGATGTTGAGTTTTTGTATACCCTTTAGGAAAAGAGCAACAAATAGGGTAAGTAAGCACGACGATTTAGGAAAACCGTGTGTGAATGACCCCAAAAGTGAGTTCGTTCTCGAGGAGGCTAGTGCGTTGTGTTAAGAGATGATAAATGATTTGTGATTATATGATTGCAATAGAAAGAAAGAAATGAGATTAGAAGGGAATGACGGTTACGAAGACGGATTAAACTAAGACGAAAAAGGCGATCACGCAAAACCGTAAATAGTGCAAAAATTAAAATTTTAACCTAAAAATTACTAAAAATTACTAAAAATCCACAATAATATTCTAAGAGTTTAGAAAAAATCCAAACTTGCTAAAACCTAAAGGGTATACAAAAACTCAACAAATAAAACTCCTAATTAAGTGTCTTCAATCTAGGAAAAATATAACCTAATTAAGCTAAAAAGTATTTTTTTAATTTTTAAAACTAAATAAAACTATTTTTAAACACTTAAAAACTATTAAAATCAATTAAAAACTTAAATTAATTCTAGAAAATAATTGAAAAGCCCTAAAAATATTTGGAAAGTTACAAAACTCCTAATTAAGTGTCTTCAATCTAGGAAAAAAATAAAAACTAAAAAAATCAAACTTTCAATTTTTAATAATAAAATAATAATAAAATATTCAAAAAAATTCAAAGTTCATAAAAAAAATCCTAAAAAATTAGCAAAAATCTAGAATAATGTAACTAAGACAAAAATGCAATTAAATGTTTCTAAAACCTATTTAATGATTTTATATTAAATTTTAAAGTTGGTTAAAAAACCCTAAAATCAAATAAAATAAAAAATAAGACTTTTTGAAAACTTTAAGTGATGTAAACCTCAAGTTATTTAAATAAAACCTAAAAACATTTTTTATAAAATTTAAAAACTATTTATACTATTTTTTTTATCTAATTAACTAAAACGGGTAAATAAAAAATGATAAAAAATAATTAAAGAAAGGGAAAAATCGAAACTTTAGCTAGAAAAATCTTAAACTACGTGACAACCCTAGGAAAAATGTAACTTGGCCAAAAAGCATAACCAATAAGCATGTGATGGCTTATTTAGCTACGGCTTATATATGAAAAGCCCAAACAAAAACTCTTTAAATAAAGTGTGACTTGAGTCTTTAGCAGTAAAAGACCCAAGGGCACGCTGGTAAGTTGTGTGTGTTGTGAGAGGAGTGGCGCAGGTTCGAGTCCTGGCTACGTCCTTTTTGGACTTTTATTTTTCTTTTTTTTTTAAACTTTAAATACTCAAAACAGAAACTTTTACTTACTCTAAATCAAGCTCTTAACCAAAAACAAACTAGAATCAAGCTTTTAGAGATCAAAAACGTGCCCAGATTCAAAATAGCTGATGAACAAAAAGTGAGACTCTTCACTTGTGCAGATTAGAACAAGAGGAGCCTGTTCTTGGCTTTTGTGGTGTTTTTGATGGACAAAAGGGCACCCCTATACTCAGTTGAGTATAGGGAGTCAATGTACACACAAAAACAAGCAAGCTCTTAGCAAAAATCAAGCACAAGATGGCACAAAATATCACTGATATAGCTATGCCCTATCTGAGTGTATTTGCTGGTTCAATATGCACACAAATGAATTTCCAACCTTTAAATCTTGCACACAATGTTAACCAATTCACATAAAACAAATACACAATCCTGCTACACCCTAAATTCTAGCAATGATCAAGATTTCATGGCAAAATTGCACTAAAACAAGCAGAAAAATGACTTGACTGTTTTTAGCTACAATGACCAAATTTTGAGCATGCTATTTTGTTTTAAACTGCACCAATCTGAAAACCAAATACATTAACTACCTAATAATACCCTATTGAGTGGTTAAAACCAGTTTTAAGCCAAGATTGATGTTAATTAACCAAGCTTAAACCCTAATCCAAACACACCTATATATTCAGAATATGAAATTTTTCAAACCAAATTAAATCAAATCCTAACCAAACTGATTTCGACTACTTATAACATGCATAAAGACTTACAATAAGCAATATCCAACAACTCAAACAAACACTTAACAGTTTCTCACAAATTTCAAGCAAAATCACATAAAACTGAAAACTTTTTAAAAACTGAAAAAGGGAACAAGGATGCTACCTTGTTGGGCCTACATCCAGGCCCAACAGTGACTGAAAAGTCACCTCCCACAAGCTGGTGGCTTGTGCTGAACTTTGCTGAGATTTTTGACAAGACAAAGAAAATGGATAAAATTTGATGTTGGGTTCTTCTTGGTTCCTTCACAATCACAACAAACAAGGAAAGAGAACAAGTAGAGTAAGCTTGTCACAAGCTTATCAGGCTTGTGATGAGCTTATGCTACAGTAAATGTCAAGTGTAAACAAAAGAGTAAAAATGAAATTTTTGAAAATTCAGAAACTTGAAAACCTTTTGAAGCAAAGTAAAACAGTAATCAAAAGCAATTAAAATTTTAAGCAATGAAAGTAAATTGGCACTTCTTTTCTCATCAACAAACTCTAAACAATTTTTTCATTCATCAAAAACGGATTTACAAGATTGTGATCAAAAGAGAAAAACAAGGACAAAGGGGTATGCACAACTCACATCCTCCTTTTATAGCCTCTCATAGAACTATCTAGATAATCTGAACAAAATAATACAAGCGCTAAAACACTAATGTAGAAAAACCTTAAAATGCCCTTTGTTTGAATCTAAAATCTTGGTCAATATGCTCCCATGTGATTGCCAGTTGTGATGAAGTGATCAGGAGCGTTTATCAGTCCTTGGGGACCAAGTAGAATGCTTTGGTTCGTTGATGGACTGGCTCAGTTTGTTTGCTTGTAAAAAAGTGGGGCAGGGGAAGATGGGTTTGTCACATGGGGTGAGATTGTGACGTTTTTGGGAGGTGGGTTGTGTTGAGGGGGACCTTAATCACCATTCTGGAAATTATCACACCAAAACCCTTTGATTAGGGGTATAATCGGATTAGGGTTTATGTTAGGATGAAGGTTGAATAGTTATGGTTTGATGTAGGATTAGGGTTAATTTGATTCAAAAACATGTTTACCCCTACTTTTTAAACTGATTAAAAAAATCAGTTGTAAAGAGAGATAGTGGATGTTGACGTGGATGGAGTGGTGAGGTGGTGGGAGATGATTGGAGGGGAGGGGTGATGTGGCTGAATGATTGGTGGTGAGTACTTGTGTTGTCTAGAAATAATAGTCCCCAAGGTTTATTCCTTCTTCCACTTTGTATTAATCAGCAACAACTTCAATTCCTTTGTAAGCAAGTTTGGGCAGTTGGCATTTTCAGTCCTTCCAAGTTTAAGTTATGGAAACATGGACTAATCTTGTAAACTTTGAGATCTTCAAGGGCCATACTTGTAAATTCTTGATAATTTAGGGACCCAAATGCAATAAATGAGATTTGCAAGGGTATAAATTGACAAGTCTTCAATTCTTGAGGGACCAAACTTGTACACTGTTCAAACTTCAAGGTCATTTTTGGAAATTCTATTCTTGGGCCCAGTTCATTGTGCGGCTTCGTTTCCCGTGTTCGTTTTTGATTGATTCTTGTGATCTTTTTGTCATTTCCTCAATATTCGTACCTAAAATACACAAGCAACAAACACGAGCATATATTTGGCAGTTTTAATGATATTTAATGCATTTTAAGCCCGATTTGGACGATGAGACTATGTATAAAAGCAGTTTCATCAGGCATCACTAGTATCCAACACAACTACATGACAACCAAAAGGTTTAAGAAAACCAATATTAGGTTTCCTTCCCCAAAGTAACTCATAAGGTGTTTTGTTATGTATCTTGTTGACTAATGCTCTATTCTGAACATAACAAGCTGTATTCACAGCCTCAGCCCAAAAAGCAATGGGAAAGTGAGCATCAGCCAACATAGTCCTGGCTGCTTCAATTAGAGTTCTATTCTTTCTTTCAGCAACCCCATTTTGCTGTGGGGTTCTGGCAACACTAAAATGTCTAGTAATCCCTTTCTTGGCACAAAAATCATCCAACAGCTTATTTTTGAACTCACCACCATTATCACTTCTAAGTATTTTAACTTCATTACCAGTCTTCTTTTCAATTTGGTTAATAAAGTTAATTAAAGTATCAGCAGTGTCACTTTTCAAGGCTAAAAAGAAAGTCTAAGTAAACCTAGAAAAGTCATCAGTGATAACAAAATAGTAAGATTTACCATTCAATCTTTCTATATTAGTAGGACCAAACAAGTCCATATGCAGCAAGTGAAGTGCTTTGGAACTAGAGTGCACCTGTTTAGACTTAAATGAGACCTTGTGTTGTTTGCCTTTAAGGCATGCAACACAAGAGTGGTCATTGTGGAAAGCCTTTTCAGGCAAACCATCAACCAATCCACGTCTCACAAGCCTGTTTATATTTTTAATGTTAATGTGCCCTAGTCTCTTGTGCCATAGATAACTCTCATCAACTAAAGCCTTAGCATAAAGACATGACAAGTTATTATTCATCCTAATCCCATTAAGATTCACATTATAAATGTCCTTATGCCTAGGTGTCCTATAATCAATGAATTTCTCATCTGGTATTTTAAAATCCTTGCTCAACACCAAGCATTCAGTATCAGTGAAAAGAACCTTATTTTTGTTATCACAAACTTGTGATACACTAAAAAGATTATAGTCAAGTTCTTTTACCAGAAATACGTTTTCAAAACGTAACTTGTTGGTAAGAAGAGTTCCTTTGCTTGTGATAGTTCCATAACCGCCTTCAAAGTAAACTTTATCACCATCCTTAATGCGAGTGAAGTTAGTGAGATAATCTTCCTTCCCAGTCATGTGCCTAGAGCATCCACTATCCCAATAGCCATAATCATTAACCTGTTTTTGAATGCCCTGCACATAAATAAAACAAATTAGTTTTCTTTGGGAACCCAAGCCTGAGCAGACTTGGATTCATTTGGTTGTTCAACAAGAACAGACTTAGTCCTTATAACAACCCCTTGTTCATCCCTTTTTGGATTGAACACCCAGTTAACCCCAATTTGTTTTGTGATGACCTTTGAAATATAATTAAATCTGTTACATTTCATAGAAATCCCATTAGAATTAAGGTTTCGATCTTGCTTAGGTCTCCATGTCAAGCTAGAAGAAGCTTTAGACTCCTTTCTCTGTGGTTGCAAATATTTACCATTATTTGGTCTGGCAACGTTTCTGTCAGCGTTTGATTTGGTCTTGTCAACGCTGAAATTACTCTTATCAGCGTTGAACCTAGGGTTTGCTATAGGAACCCATTGCCTATTAGACCATGTATTGTTCTTTTGAAAAGGTCTTTGTCCATAAGTATTAGACCCTTTAGTAAAGAATGGAGTTGGTCTAACAACTTGTGGACTTTGCTGAACAAAAGTTTTTGGTTTGACAGTGTTTGACTTTTTGTCAGCGTTGACCTTGGAAGCGTTGACACACTCATAGGCTAAATGTGAAAAGCTACCACAAGTATAACAGGCTTTTCTAGACATAACTCTAGGTCTAGAAGAAAAGAAACCTGTTCCATTATCACTAACTTGGCTTTTTGGTGACCTAGTATTTCTATACATTTCTGCATACTTAATGCTAGGTTTTCTAACAGCGTTTGAGCCAAGGTCAACAGTCTTGCCAATGATTAGGTTTGTTACTTTGATAGGGGTAGACTCATTTGGGCTATCACAAAGCATACCACCCTTGACAAACAAGGTAGGGTTGGCTTTCTTCCATTGGTCTAAATCAGTCAACTTCTGCCTATATTCTTCTACTGGGGTAAGGACTCTTGGTGGAGGAATAAATTTCTCTTCTTGGAGTTCTGGTAAACCAGTCCAAGATAAGTCCTTTCTTTGGACATCATAGAAGTCCCCAGCTGGTGGTGGAACACCAGCATACTCTTTCATCCCAATCCCAGTCATGTCCCTAGAATCCCTTTTTTTACTAACACATTCTCCTAGGGTTTGTGAGGCTTTATCAAATCTCTGAATTTTAAGATCTATATTATCCTTATTCTTGATAGCCTCATCTAACTTAACCTTTAATTCAGCATTGACCCTCTCTATGATGTTTCTAATATCAGTACTAGCATTTAAATCATGTTTAAAGATATTGATTTTATCTTTTAGGTCAAGCTCCATTTTCTTATACTCAGTTACAGTCTTTTCAGTTTGAGTAAGAGCAAGTTGATAGTTAGTCAACTTGCATCTCTCATTACTCACATCTGTTGACAACCTTAAAACCTCTTTGTTAAGTCTTTCAGTATTTAAACGACAACCCTTACTACAAAAAGCATCATCATATACCTCATTGTCTGATGAAGATCAGGAGTGTGCCATGAGAGCATAGTGAACATGCTCTTCTTCTTCCTTCTCAGCAACCAAAGCTTTATTCTCTTCTTCATCCTTAGCCAAATATCTCCAATCCCATCCAACACCATCAATTTCTTGCATTTCAACCATGGCCTTGGGATCCTGAGCCTTAACAATTTGGCTTGAGGGTTTTACAGCATCAGATCTTCTTGGAGATCTGCATTCTATCATAAAGTGTCCCATACGATGACAATTGTAGCATTCAACCTTGGATTTATCAAATCCAGCAGTGTCCTTGGCATTAAAATTCATCTTCTTCTTGAATCTTCTATTCCATCTGTTTGCTCTTATACTTGCAAGATCCATATTCTACTTTATGTCCATCTCCTCTAAATGCTCATCACTTATTTGCTCAAGGTCCTCATAAGTAATCACTGAACCATTGGGCAATGAAGCAATGTATGCACACACAGTATCCAGATCCATACCAGGAGGTTTAACTCTTGGTGAGTCAATTTTGTATGTGTCAGCGTCTGAATGTGAGGCGCTGACGGGATATGATCCAACGTTGACACAGGTTGATCCAGTAACTGGATGCATGTATGACTCCTTCTGATCAAATTGACCTTCACTATGTGAGAAGAAGGCCATGTTTCCATTGGTAGACTTGCTTCCATGATCCAAAAGAGTTTCATTCTCTATCAGCCTCAGTTTAGTGTACACATCATCAAAGGTAGAACTTTTGTGAGTGTTATTGGCAATTATAGACCTTTCCTCAATCTTCCATGCATCACCAAGGCTTTTAAGAAAGGTGGATATAATATCATCATCACCAAGCACAGTTCCAATGAAGGATAGCTTGCTTATGATGTCCAGCAGTCTGCTTCTCACACTACTTAGCTTCTCGTTAGGTTGAGCCTTAAAAAACAGCATACTCATGCAAGAGTTGCTTCTTTTTCTCTTGCACAGTATCAGCATTACCACCATAGGCAACTTCAAGGGCTGCCCAAAGCTCTTTTGCAGACTTATAGCTTCTGTATTGGTGCTGATTTTCTTGTCCCAATGAGAGTTTCAGAATACTTAGGGTTTTCATATCAACCCTTCTTTTTGCTATGTCCTCAACTGAGACAGCTCTACCATCATCAGGGGTTTCTCTTTAGTAGAACCTTGAACTGCTGTTCTTGCAGCAATGGCAGCTGCAATCTTTGCAGCCTTATCGAATGTGTTTCCATATTCAATAATTTCCCAAAGAGTGTAGTCATGGATTTGTAGATATTGCTCAAAATTAAACTTCCACAGCTCAAAATTATTTGGGTCTAGCATGGGATTCTTGATGTTGTGCTTTGAGGAGGAGGAGGAGTTTGCTTCTTGGGTAGACATGATGTTTTTAGGGTTTTGTGAAAATTAGGGTTTTTGGTGATTTATGGTTCTTGTGTTCTTTTAGATCAAAGTTTCTCAACAAGCTCTGATACCACTTGTTGATCCCAAACTTAGATCGATTTAGCTTGTGTAAACAAGATTAGATCAAGTTAAACACGTAGACAAACTTTGTGTATAAAACAATTTAAGTGTTATGCGGAATTAACACTCAAACAAGAGCACACAAGGAATGTAAAACAAACTTTCACTTGATTGATTAGAACAAACTTGTTTACAATGAAAGTGTTAAACGTATGAAAACTTATATATGAAAACTAAACCTAAAGGTCTTCTTTTATAGACATAAGAAGCCTTGTACAAGAGTCTACGTATCAGTTATTCTAGGTAAAGATAATTATAGAAAATACATTGTTGATCCTATCTTTATTAGAAACAAAATACGCGTAGACCATATCTTTCTATCAGTGCTTGTCTTGAACCTATCAACGCTTGACTTCTTCCTGTCAACGCTTGATCAGTCAACGTTTTTTTTCTTCTTATCAACGCTTGTTTTCTTCTTGTCAGCGTCCAAGTGTACTGGCTATATTTTATTCCCAACAAGTATGAAAGGAGAAATAAAGAAGATGATTTCTAGAGAGAGAAAGTAGTGAGAGAAAGTAGAGAGAAGATGGAGAAACTTAGAGAATATTATATTAAGAAATGAAAACCACCAACCTCTCCTAACATACTAGGAGAGGTATATATAGTCGGGCTCATACATGTAGCCTTAATGGAATATATTGTTTAATGGGTCGGGCTTGAATAAAATGCAAGCCATCAAGCCCGTAACGTCAGGACTATTTTAACAAATTATTACGACATTCTAATAAATGTTACAATAAAAACCTATGACCAAAAATTCTTGTTCGACTCAATATTTTGAGGCTAATAATCTCCCCCAATGTGAGGTCATTCCTCTTAGACATTTGAAGATTTATGGAGATTACTAACTCATCATAAGTGAGTCTTGAACGTGTAATAGTAGTCTTGTTCCTTCATGTTGTGATCTTTGAGCCTTTGTAATTAACTTTCGACTTTGTCTTTTAATCTCGAGATCTTTAAATCATCATTGGCTTGTCTTTGCCATCTTGCGATCTTGTGTCTACATCCAGATGCTCACACTATTCATTATCTTGAAGGCTTGCTTTAATCATCAGAGTTGCGAAAGTCTTTAGCTTTCTTGATTTTTGAATATGTTTTTGGGCATGAGTATGTGGTTTTGAATCTTTGATTTTGCTGAGTACACAGTAATGCCACCTTCTTGTGACGAAACATAGACACGGACTGAATGGCTTGACATTCGTCTTAAATCGGTAGCGTTTTACCTCCGGTCGGTGAAGAACGTTAGAGGATATTAAATATCGTACCTATGATTAGGTAGATTAGATTAGGAACCTCCTTGACAGGGTTTCGAGGTTGTACAAGCCGTTCTATTTACTCAACCGTCTCAAAGCATTACTACGAACATAAAGAGTAAATCAATTGGATAAATATTCGCTTGATTAAAGTCTTCAATTCAAATTTCTGGAACAAGTTTGATTCTTAAAGAATCTTACCATTGTTGCTTTCCAGTTGACACAAGCTTGATTCATAAAGAATCTCGCAAGTTACCTACCGTAGCGCTGTTTGATGTTGACGCTAGAGGGATTTCCATTCATCACTGTGAATATTAATGAATATCACTCTGAATGTTCTGGCAAGACCATAAAGATATTGCTTATAAACCTGAAACAAGTTTGAATCGATAAAGAAACAAACCACTGTTGCTTTTCAGTTTTACATATATTCAATTCATAAAGAATCTTACACATGACCTACCGTAGTGTTGTTTGACGTTAACACTGGAAGGATTTCCACTCTTCATTGTGAATACTAAGTAATATCACTCTGAGTGTTCTAGCAAATATCGCAAGGATATAGCGTAGGACTCTCTTGATCGTCATCCGTGTGTTCTAACGAGATTTGATTGATCTCTTGGCTCTAGACTAGATTTGTACACTTTTAGTGGTCGGAGGCTGGAGCAGATGCCACCTATTTAATATCAACTATCTTGAAGTGAGAAAGTTCATAGAAGTCGTGTTGATCTTAGTAACAATAAAACAAACTTCTTTTGTGAGAAGCCTGAGTCAGCTGATGAGGGGTTGTGCATTACATCACTGGGTCCATGATGCGTTGTCTTCATGATGTGTTGACCCGGTTTCTGCCTAAGTTATATGGAGGGCTATTTTCTTTTCACCCTTTATCCTTACATTTCTTTTTCATTCTTCAACCCCTTCAATGCTTACCAAGATATCATCACTAGCAGCTTGTTGTGATTGTTCCAGTGCTAGCTTCAGTACTTAGTCTGCATTCAGCTACGTTCACATTCTACTCCATCTTTCCTAAGGACTTCTAATAATCTATTGGATTGTCCCTTGGAAGATCCCTCCGGTTCTGGTTGGATCATAGGACTTATACCTAACCACCCTTTTAACACCAATAACGTCATGAATTAAAGATGTTGTGGGTATGAGATCGTAACCATAAAACCACTTCAAAAGTCTAATCAAAGTGTTTGTAAAACATTTAACATCTTGATAGTTTTGTCGTTTCAGAAATGCTCCCCCTTCACATGTGTATCGATAATCGAAAGTGTTTTGCACATGTGGGTAAGAGTTAAAGTGCTTGAGTCTTGCAAAATAGATCACATTTTCTCCCTTATTTCTAATATATAAATTTTTTTATATTATACATACCAAATTTGATTAAAATATATCACGAAAAATAGTCTTGAAAAACTTCGCGAGAAAAATGTGTCTAAATAGCATGAATTTTTGGAACGCTCCCCCATCAAAAATTGATCCAATTGAATTGTCATTGTGAGTATGTGATCCACATTTCGCTTTTTGAGGATAGGAGTTGTTGAACATACAATTTTTGAAAGATTTTGATTAATCATCGAGACATTCTTGAAAAAATTATCTTCAACGCTTTTTGAAAAAATCCATTTCTTTTTTACGATATGTTTTTTATAAAGCATAAGCTTGAGTTCATAGACTTTGAATGTCTTGACGGATCCACTCAAGTGTAAGAAGATTGTAGGTCCAAGATTTCCTAGGATTTATAAAGTGTTGTAAAGATCTAAAGAGAGGGAGGGAGATGAAGAACTAGAGAGGGAAAGTTAGAGAGAGAAATGAGAGGATTAGAGAAAGAATGTTTGATTAAGTGAAATGGGAACCAACAACCCCTCGTAACATGCTAGGAGGGGGTATATATAGCCTACCCTACATGTGGGCTTTATGGGTTATATGATTACATAACTAGATCACGAGCCCATACTACGTATATATCGTTGGAGTGACCGATCCTTTCTAAATACGTAAAAACGTATTTCCAACAATCTCCTCCTAAGGGAGGTCACTCCAAGTTACAATGTCCTAAATAGGCTATAGCTCGTGATCTATGCTAACAATGATGTGACCGAGACTTTCTTTGGAAAAACCTATTTCCAACAATCTCCCCTAAGGGAGGTCACACCATTTTACAAAATCTTAAACTGTTAGCCTTAAAATGTGTGCGACTAACGGAATTACATTAGTTTCATAGCCGGGACTTGCAGGGACCAATATTGTCATATGTAATAGTCCAAGTCCCGGGCTATATAAACCCCTCCATACTTCCATGGAGGGGTGAGGCTTTTCATTTCTTGTCTTACCTTTCTCTCTCTAGAATAAAACACACTTTTATTCTCTCTTGTTTCTCTCACTAAAAAGGCTAAACAACACTTCTATCCACCCCGACCTCCGGATCGAACCCGCGTTCTTAGTGAATCCATGATTAACATAAACCTAGCATACTATGCTTGAGTCTTCGATCTTGTTCTTGTGAATATGCTGATGAGATCTTTGACTTTAGTCTTGAGCATGTTTCCTTTCCTTGATCGTGTGCATTCATCACTTGTGGTATTCCCTCCTCGTGACTTCATGTTCCACATACTTATACCTTTATAATTTTTGAAAGCTTCAGAGTTTGATATAGCGGAAGACTTGACTTTTAGGCTTTCTTGAATTTTTTGAAGTATTAAGTGCATACAGTATAAGCATGTGTTGATGACTTCTTCTGGATTTTACACCGCAATGCCACCTTCTTGTTACGCTGCATAAGACAGTTAGCACCAAAACATATACACGGATGAAATGGCCTTGAACATTTCATTCTAATTCGGTACATTATACCTCCGGTCGGTGAAAACCGTTCGACGATATTAAATATCATACTTGTGGCAGGTAGTTTCAATTAAGAACCTCATTTACAAGATTTAACGGGTAAACCGTTCTCTTTATTCGATCGTCCACAGCTGACTGCGAACATAAAGAGTGAATCATTTGGATAATATTATCCGCATGATTTGAAGCCGTCAAATCTGATTCCTGGAACAAGTTTAATTCATTAAAGAATCGCACCATCGTTGCTTTCTAGTTTTCACGAGCTTGATTCATATAGAATCTTACAAGTTACCTACAAAGTGTTGTTTGATGTTAACACTAGAAGGATTTCCACTCATCACTGTGAACACTATAGAGTGTCACTCTGAGTGTTCTGGCAAGATCACTAAGATATTGCATAGAGGCCTAGAACGTGTTTAAGTTCAATCAAGAATTAAACCACTGTTGCTTTCCAGTTATCACAAGCTTGATTCATAAAGAATCGCACAAGTCACCTACCATGAGCTTTTTCATATTCGCCCAAGAAGGATTTCCATCTTCATTGTAAATACTTTTGTATTACTAGGATGTTCAGGCAAGATCATGAAGATGTTGCGTAGGACTCTTAAGATCTTTCTTTCTTTTCACAATGCGTGAAGAAGCAAGGAGTTACGAAAGTATGTCCTAATGAGATATCTGATGATCTCAAATGGCTCTAGACTCGATCGTGCATTTTGGATTTTAGTGATCGGAGGCTAAAGAGGAGTGCCACCATTTCAATACCAGTTTATTTGGAGTGAATAAATCAATAGATAATGTGTTGTCTCCGTGTGATTAAAACAAATATCTTTTGAGAGATATCTGAGTTAGCTGGAATGGGTTGTGCATTGCATCACTGGGTCCATGATGTCTATCTTCAATATCGAGCATCATTAAAAATGATCTCAATAGCATATGTATTGACCCGGTTTCTGCCTAAGTTGTAAGGAGAGCTTCTTTCTTCAGACGCTTTATCTTTACAATTCTTTTTCATTCTTCAACCCTTTCAATGCTTACCAATACGTCATAACTAGCACCTTGTTGTGATTGTTCCAGTGCTAACTTAAGTACTTGGTCAGCATTCAGCTACATTCACAATCTTTCTCCATCTTTCCTAAGGACTACTATTTCTAGCTATGGAATGTCCTTGGGAATATTCCTCCGGTTCAGGAAGATTCATTGGACTTAACCTATCCTACCATCCTTATGTCATCACAATCTTCACCGTCGTGAATAGAGATGTTTTGGGTAAGTGTATGTCACCATGAAATCCATTTTGATATCCAAATCTATTTTTCTCCCCTTTATCTTATGCCACGATATCCAAAAACATTTCGCACATGTCGGGATGAGCTATCATGTTAAGTCAAACCATTTTTGATTAATCATTTCCCATATTAAATCACATTTTCTCCCCCATATTAAAAATATTAACCCAATCCATGTTTTTAATATCAATTGCTTTAATAGCATTTTAAGAAAATTTGGGAAGAAAAATGCAAATCTAATTATCTTCATGATTTTCACAAGCTCCCCCTCAAATTAATGAGGGTGTACTTGAAACGTAAATTAAATACCTTTTAAACACAAGTGTAAGGTATTTTTCACGTGCAAAGATCATATATGATAATGTATTCACAAGATTAGCAATTTACGAGGTTGGACCTGAATGATGGAGAACATCATATGATAGAATCACATGGTTCTTGTTCACGAATGTTGGTCGCCTCGTCACGTCTGAAGTTATCTCTTGACACCATGTGTACGATTGATATCGTTGTCTTGACACCAATTAGTGACCTTGGCACTTTCGGCATCAAAGATTCTGAATGCTGGACAATTTCTCCCCTCAATTGTTGACCCGTGTTCTACTGAAAGAGCTATAGTCGCCATTTGAGTAGTCGTATCGTCGAGTATGTAGATATCAATTGTAAATTGCTGCGGATTGTGGAGATGATAACTTCATAAAAAATATTTCTCTTGTTTTAACAAATAAATGCACTGACACGTACATATATTCGTGTTTGATTGTGTTATTACGTAAACACAATCCCTTACATGGTTATAAAATAACCATGCCCGAGAAAATTAATTCCCGTTGTTGAGTCAAAGCTTTCCGGTGAAATGCTTGACTTGAATATGAAAAGCGGGTTACTATCTGAAATAATAGCAAGCCATTTGGAGCATGTTTTAAAATATTTGAACTTCTGCTCGAACTTTATTTACCACCCAGTGTAATTATTGAACGACATTTCTAGGATCGTAAATATTATCGATTCCAGAAGACATGCTCTTTTTATCAAAATATTTTGAACACACAATTTTGAAAGAGTTAGAAAAACCTTTTGAAAGATTCTTGAAAAATTGTGCTCAACGTTTTGAAAACAATTACTTGAGCTTAAGAATTTGAATATCTTACTAAACGAGCTCAAGTCTGAGAAGTTGTAAACTTTCCGTTGTGAGGATAAATTTATCATCGGCGATAAACTTTCCTTTTAACTGAAGAACGAGTCCTAATTTGACATTTACTTAGAAGTCATTTTCATGAGGTTGAAAAACTTTTGGATGTTTTAACGTAAAGCTCATGACCGAAAAAGATGAATTTCCCGTTATGAGGAAAAGCTCTTGATTGTAGAGTAAATTACACCTCTTAGGAAAAAGGCGTAAAAGCGGTAAGTATTAAGTGTACGTTTAGGAAAACGTAAACACTAATGACCCTTAAGGTATGAAAGTTCGTTTCCCAAGGAGATATATGTGTTGTGAAAAATTCGTTAAAGTTTGTGATTAATGATTGGTTTAGAAGGGGATTAGAAAAGAAGATGACGAAGACGTAAAAATAAAAATTAACAAAAAATCACTACTAGAAAGTTAAAACGTAGAACCTTAAAAGCCACAAAAATAAAAATAAATTCTAAAAATTACCAAAAATTCACCAAAAATCAAAATAAATAAACTAAGAGTTTACCAATGATCAAAACTTTTTCAAACCTTTTAAATAATTAAATATTCAATTTTTAAATGCTAATTAAAGCCCTAAAAATCAAATAAATTATCAAAAAGCCTAAATAAATATTTTTCAATTGGTAAACCTTTAAAATGACCTAAAAAGATTAAAAACTATTTTTATAAATTTTTAAACTAATTAAAACTATTTAAAATGATTTAAAAACTATTAAAACTTAAATAAATTATAAAAATTAATCTAAAAGAGATAAAATTATACTAAAAGTTGCTAAATTCCTATTTTAATCTAATTAACCTAAGACAAATGTAAAAAGTTGGAAAATGTGAAATTTTAAAAAATAATAATAAAATAATAATAAAATAATATTAGAAATCAAAAATTCTAAAAAATTCTAAAAACTTGCAAACTAGTTTATTTTAACCTAAATAATCAGAAAATCAAAGTGAAATTACCAGAATACCCCTATTGGGCCCTCAAATGGGCCAAAACCAAAAACAGTCAACCAAATTGGGCTTTTGGGCCCAAAAAGTCAAACTTGGCCCAATTGACATGGAAAAGCCCTATCTGACTTAAAATTCAATTCTAAGAACAAAACTCTAAAGGCCCAAAAGCTGAAAATGAGCTTATCACAGCTTATTGAACACTCAGCTTATTCTTATTGGGCTTTTCAGCCCATTAAGCCATAAGCTAATGCCATAAGCTCTAATTTGACACACAACCTTCTTTTGGGATGCTTATGAGATCTGTAAAAAGAATTTTTTGAAAAAGCTCACTCAATAAGCCAGAAATAAGCAAAGTATTATTTCACAAAATGACAAAATAGTCGGGTTTGAGAAATAATGCACCTCAGAAGATCTAGTTTGTTGCAAAAGCTCACAAATAACTTAACTAAGAATAATCAATCAATAAAATCACAAAAAGCCAAGTAGAATAAGCTGTATGAGCAAATAAGCTGGCTGAAAAAACCAAATAAGCTAGTTTTCTAGCAAAAGCTTAACCAAAAGACTTGTAAACTTCCAGAATTGATATTAAGCTAAGAAAAATGAGTTCTATTACAAGAGATAAGTTGTTGCATGTACCAATAAGCAAAACAGATCAATAAGCCTAGAAACCAAGTTTGACCAAAAGTCAAACGTTGATAAGTTAAAATCAAACGCTGACAGGAACAAAGTAGGCGTTGACAGACTTAATGAAGTGTAAGGACTTGTTTTTCACCCTGCTGGTCAAGGTTTGAGTGCAAACCTTGTGAATCAAGGCTTACCAGTTGGGTAAACTTGATGTGTTTTGGCACAAATAAGCCAATAAGCCAGTGGGCTTATAAGCTATGAACAAAATAATCCAAATAGCCAAATACTCTCACAAGCAGCACACAAATAGGATCCAAGCAACAAAACAGCAATCCTAATGCTAGAAATCACAATGCAACACCAAATGAGGTGGTCACTTTGCTGATGTAAATGACCACTTCAGCAGACTTTGATAAGCTATAAAAACCACAATAAGCCACCAAATTCAACAAGATGCATACACAAGCTATATAAACTAAGAACAAACACAAAGCAACAAGAATCAAACACTGAATCAAAGTAAATAACAAGATCAAAGCATAAAAAGTTACTGATGAACAATGAACATATGCAGAAACAAGTTTGCTGATATACTTGACACTTGATCCAATTTCAAGCCTCAAATCCTTCTTCCCTGGTGTGATTAACTATGATTTAGCACTTGTTAGCCCTAGCCTAAGCCTAGATCTAGGTGTCCTCAAAATCCTAGCCAATTTTACCAAGTTTTGAAGATTTTATAGCCAAATAATGAATCTATGTGATCAAACCCACAAAACCTGCAAACAGATGAACATATGCACCTAACAAACAGATACCAACACTTGCAACCACAACACCAGCACTTAGCAAACCACAATCCCAATTCAAGCAGTAGACCGAAACACTCCTTAATCTACCACTTAACAAAGAAACTTGTGATTTTAACTAATAACCTACTGATTTTAATGATCAAAAACAATTAAACAATAGCAACTAACACAATCAAACTCAAAAATCACCAGCACAAACACCAATACTCAAAATCAAAGCACCAAATCAAAATCAGTCATAATCATGAAATTTTGAGTGGAATCTTAACAAGAGATTATACCTGCCTTCCACAACATCCTAGGAAGGCCAGCAATGCTCCTTGGACCTTGTTCAACAACTAGAACAAGACCAAGGTACTTCAACAAAGGTGATGCAACACTGCCTTGGTTGATGGTTCAAAGTAGAACCTCAAGGACTTGATGTCTTCAACACAAGCAGCAAACAACTCAACCAAGGGCTCTAATCCCTTCACAAGCTTGGTGTCAACAAGCTTGTAAGAGCTTATAGCAAATGGTCAAGGGTTAGTACACAAAATAAGCCAAAACAGAACCTAGGATTTCAAGGTATTTGAACCTTAAAAACCTTATGAAACAAGACGTGCCTTAACCACAAGATTAAGGTAGGCCTTAACAATCAAATGGAACTCAAAATTAGGCTACTCAAACACCAAACTTTTAATTAAATCAAAAAGAGATTTCAAAATTTCAGAAATTCAAATTTTATTTAAACTTAAAAAGGAATTACAAAGATAATAGCCTAAAACTGGAACAAAGGGACTCTCACATGTTGAGGTCTCCTTTTATAGGCAAATGCCTGGCTACACTATTCACAAACCCTAGATGTGATTTCTCTAAAATGCCCTTGAGTCCTTGAGTGCGTTTGTTGTTGATGAGCTGTCCAAAGTGATCCCAAACGTTCATTTTAGCTTTGGAATGAAGCATTGATCCTTAGCTGTTGATCTTAACACGTGGCATGACTTGGAGGGCAAGTACTCATGTGATGGGTGAAACGGTTTGAATGGTGGGGTCCTTTGGGTGAGTGGGAGTGTGAGTTTAAGCATGGGATGGATTCGTGTGAAGGTTAATTGTGTTTTGGTATAGGTAATTGTAAAAACCCCCTTGTTGGTAAAAAGTTAAAACTGGGTTCATACGTGTGAATAGTGACACGTTTGATTCGTTTTCTTAGGGAGAAAGGTGTTTGGCGCGTGTTTAGTGATTTAAACTTCCAAATTTGCCAGCTTTGGTCCTTTTTCTTTCTTTCTCTTGTCTTTTGTGTTTAAAAGTCCATCAGCGTCCAAATCCTTTGTAACAACTTTTCACAACTTGTCATTTTGTGCACAAAACTTTCCAAAAGGTGTATCAAGGGTTAATTTTGGAACTTTTGCATATTTGAAGGACTGATCTTGGACATTTTTGATCTTTAAAGGTCTTCAATGTATCTTTGGCTTGATGAGGGACCATAATTGACAAATTGGAATTGTTGAGGGACCAATCTTGCCATTTCTTCAAAGTTGAAGGACCTTTTGTGTAATTTTGACAAACTTAAGGGACCAAACTTGTAATTATTAATATACAAGGGTTTTAAGTGTCATTTCTTCAATAATTGAGGATCAATCTTGTTTGTCTTCAAGTCTTCAAGGGTATTTGTTGAGTATTCCATGATTAGGGCCCGGTTCTTTGTACGGCTTCGTTTCTCGTGTCTGTTTTTCCTTGTAACTTGTGATCTTTTGTCTTTTTCACGATATCCATACCTAAAATACACAAGTAAACAAACACAAGCATATATATGGTATTTTATGACATTTTTATGTATTTAAAGCCCGAAAAGAACGATGAGATCATGTATAAATGCCATCTCATCAGCTCTCTTATTTAAAAGATACACTTTCCTTTCTGAGCTTAAAACATGGAATGTTTTAATACAAGCTCATGACCGAGAAAAATTAATTTCCCGTTGCGAGGAAAAGTTATCATTAAGGATAAGCTTTCCTAAAAAAGAAGTCCGAGTTACAGTCTGATATTTAACTGTAAGTCATTGTGCATGAGCTTAAAAACGTCGAATGTTTTTAATATTAGCTCATGCCCGAGAAAAAATAATTTCTTGTTGTAAGGATAAGTTTATCATCGGCGACAAACTTTCCTTTATTTGAAGTCCGAGGCATAATCTGAAATGTGATTATACGCCATTTTACACGAGCTTAAAACCTTTGAGTAGTTTTAATGTAAGCTTGTGTCCGAGAAAATTTAATTTCTCGTTAATGAGGATAAGTTTATCATCGGCGATAAACTTTCCTTTCTTTGAAGCTTGGGTTACAATCTGTCACGTGACTGCAAACCGTTGTGCATGAGCTTAAAAACTTTGAACGTTTTTAATATAAGCTCATGCCCGAGAAAATTTAATTTCTCGTTGTGAGGATAAGTTTATCTTCGGCGATAAACTTTCCCTTATTTGAAGAACGGGTCATCGTCTGATATATAACGATGAACCATGTACACGAGCTTAAAACTTTTGAATAGTTTTAATAATAGCTCATGTCCGAGAAAACTTAATTTCTCGTTTGTGAGGATAAGTTTATCATCGGAAATAAACATTCCTTTATTTGAAGGTCGGGTCATCATCTGATATTTAATGATGAACCATGTACACGAGCTTAAAACCTTTGAATAGTTTTAATGTAAGCTCGTTTCCGAGAAAATTTAATTTCTCGTTTGTGAGGATAAGTTTATCATCGACGATAAACTTTCCTTTATATGAAGACCGGGTCATCGTCTGATATTTAACGAGGAGCCATTTACAGCTTAACTACGAGTCCCCTGAGACACTTGTTTCTTAGATATCAGCTTCTTCAGCAACCAAACTCTGAGAGTATCCTTAGTTGTACGATATACAAAGATTGGACCGCTGTGCTCTTGTTGAATGAGGACTTTGGTACCTGCATTCTCATTTGGAGTTTGTATGCTTTTATATGGGTTAGTGATATCTATCTTAGAACCATGCTAGGATTTACAGTTTTCTTTTCTTGTGCCAGAGGTGACCTGAGGAGATGATTCACTTGTCTTAGCTGGCAAACGTTTCCTTTTAAAGAATACCTTAAGTTTAGGCTTAAGTGATGTATCATCCTTTTCAATTTCCTCCCTGTTAGTCTTAGTAGAATCGGAGACTATCCTAGTTAAAGGGCACTCGTTTCCTATAAGCGTGAAAATTCTACCAGTGGGGCACCAAACTTTACCAATGGGTTTGATTTTAACTAGCTACTGGGATTTAGTTCTAGCATGGGAGTTCACCTCATGAAGGAATTTCTTGACACAAGAGTCATGATTTGCCTTAAAGACACATTTTCTACATATTTTACAAGTAGCATATTTAATGTCCGAGTATGATCTAGAATTCCTAGATGACTGATTGATGCTCCTAGTATATGACATGTTATGGTTAGCAGTGTTGGGTAATCTGGAAGGCATCTGACTAGGTTTGAAATTTCTATCTCTTATTTGTGTCTTTTGCTTAGCTTCACTCAGACCAAATTTATAGCGAACATCATTTGAACTAGTTCTAGACGTGTTCTTTGTATTCGTAGAAAAACTAGAGGCAATCATGTGATTAGGTCTTGCAAAAGTGGTTTTAGTCATATTGGCCCTAGTTGGTGGAGTGATTGTTCTAGAAATATGAACCATATCAAGTTGGGAGGTAAACTGCGGTCTCGAGGATTGTGGTCGCTCGGATCTAAATGCAATCGGTTGTCTAACAGACTGATTTGTAGGCAGTTTCCCCAAGATTGATGGTTTTTCAAGCTTAGTGTCTACACTAGTTCCTTTAGTTTTCCTCAATTCGTTTTTCAACGCAGCTATAGCAAAGACCTTTTCCTGTACTTGAGCCTTTAAAGTCTCATTCTCTTTGAGCAATTTATCTTGGGATGCTAATTTAGATTCTAGCAACTTAATTTGTTTCAAAAGATTATTCTTTTCATCTTTAGAATCTAGAACTTTTTGATCCAATTTTTGTTAAAGAACAACGTTTGACTTTTCAAGTTTTTCAAAATATGTTTCAAACTTGTCAGTTCTCTTAGAAAATTCAAGTTTGGCATCCTTAAGATCTTTTGATTGCTGAGCTACGATCTTTTCGAGCTCTTTAATCTTGGAATCAGAAGCAGTTAATGAAACGGTCATAAGGCAATTATCATGATTGTTAGCATTTTGAACACTTTCTCCCCCATCATGACGCACATCGGATGAATCAGAAATTGTATCGCTATCACTCTTTTCCATCCCATATTTGTCATAATTAGGTTTGAAATGCTCAATATGCGACATTTCATCAGCATATACATCATATACAACATTTCATTGTACCATGTTTGTAGGCTCTTCGTCATAAACGGGTGTGGTGTCATCATAAGTGATGTCTGTAACATTCCCTGACGTGCTGCTGATATCATGCGTTGTTGTTGATTCCATGCCCTTGCAATCTTTAGGCTCCAAATTGTCAACCGTATGACCATCCTCTTCTTGCATCTGCATCGTAGATTCTTGCACTCCACTATCATACGCTTGCTGAAGTCGGTTTCTTTCATAAATCGAAGATGAAACCGATGTCATGAGTTTCAACAGTTTACCACAGAAGTTTTGAACCTTGGTATGTGTGTATTGAAGAAATGACTGGCATATCCCTGAATTTTCAGACTTAACGATGTTGAAGTGGAAGAAGTGCGTAAGTTGTGTCACGAGAGCTTGATATGCAGATTCTGATGCAGAGTGATTAAATTCTTCTTTGTGAAGTTGCTCAGCTAATTGGTTTAAGTTGAGTAATATTAAGTTGATGAATATATAACTATCTTGACCGAATAGTGTCACAAATTCGCTTCCTCCTTGAAGCCATGAAAGGGTGACAAGATGAGACTGAAGTAGTCGAAATAACGTTATACCACTTTCTCTAGCCGTGTTTTGCATTAGATGCAAGTCTCCCTCTTGGGATGTCTAATGCAATGATTCCATTGAAGTTCGATAAAGATAAGGATTGATGATCGATGAAGTAATTTTGTTGTTGTCGAATCGAAAAATTAATCATCGAGATTTTTAGAAACCACTAAGAAACCGTAAAAAATTCTTAACTCCTTGAATGCCGATGAAAAATAAAAAAAATAAAAAAAATAAAAAAATGCTTATGAGCCTCTAGATTTGTCTTAAGTCCAACTATTAAACAAACTTAATAACCATGTACCATACGATATTAGTCCAATCCAAACCAACCTTAATAACCAAAAACAATCAGCCCAATAAATTGTGAAATGAAAATGAATATGAAGCCCAATTCTCGGATGAAAGCAGTTGGCCCAACTCAAATGTATATTACTCGGTCCATAAGTAAGATTATGCATATACACGGCCCATAATTTGAATAAAATCACATCCGATGTTATGTTGAAGCCCAATTATACCAACCCTAATCACCCAGGTATAAGTATCCACTAACCCTAAAATACTCACAAAATAAAACGCAGTCACTCTCAAATCAACTCTTTGTAACCTTCGTCTCTCTTATCCTCTTACATAATCATGCCTCCAAAACTCAGATTACCAAAACAAAAAACGCCTCCCAACTTTTAATCTAATATAAGTAATGACAAATATGGTCATCCCTTCACCATACATCAAATCATAACACCATATTATCAAAAACCATCACGAATCACAAAGCTCGATTCAATCCTTCTTAAACACGAAACAATTAATTGAGTTTGCTCAATAGTCAAAATTAGTTAAACCACAGCAAATCCCACGAGTTATTTCATATTAGACGAAGCTTCAAGATCACTCGTTTGATCTCGGGTGGGTTCTTGTATGTGTTTTTTTGTTAACGAATCAAGGAAGGATAAAACATTGTTGTTTATGTCCCCTAACCTTTTCAGATTCGAATATAAAAGATGTAGTGTAATGATTTAAACGAAACAAAGATTGGGTTTAACAGATTTGTTAGAATCCCTTCTTTAGATCTATGATACATGTTGTTGTTTTCTACAGATCGAATCAAAATTAGAATGTAACATATTTGTTATTGTTCTCTCTTTACTTTCGTATATTAAAAGGGTAAAACCCACAAGGATCGATGATGATTTTGTTCAAACAATCAAGATCTAAAAAGATCTATTAAATATAGAACGAATCTGAAATTTTGATTTTCAGTTTGTTTTGAGTCTATATTGATGTATAGAGGGATAGGTGACGATGGGATTAGTTAGATGATTTAGTCGGTGTTGTTTTGAGTATTGAGTTGAGGCGTTGGGTCTGTTGGTTGAGAGTCAAGTCAAGTTGTGTTTTGATACAAGTTGGTGAGTCGAGGTTGAGGTTGATTCGAGAGTCAGTTGGTGTAATATGTTGAGAAAGGTTTGTGGCGAAAATGAGTAGAGGTTGGTTTCTTTCGAGTCTTTTGTGTTGAGTGAGTTCGTGTGGTTGTGGTCGAGACCAGTCAATTATACCCAGAAAAAAGTTCACTAAATATTGCTATCGGAATGTGTTAACGCAACTATACCCAGAAAAAGAACTGTCACAATGTTCAAACTTAATCCGTCAGAATACTGGATCAAAATACTCTATCGGAATACTCTATCGGAATATTCTATCAGAATACTCGATCGGAATATCGGATCAGAATACGGATCGGAATATTGATAAAATTGATCTATCGGAATGTAACAAAAAAATGATACATCAGAATATGACAAAAAAATTGATACATCGAAATCTGGAAAGCAATATTAAAACCCTAGTAATACATCGGAATATGACAAGAAAATTTGATACATCGGAATATGGAAAGCAATATTAAAACCCTATTCCGACAGATGTACTTCCAAGAAGTCAATTTTTAACAGGAAATCGATTCGGCAGTCGTATACCAAAAAAATCAGCACGCGAACAAAATTTTTTGAGATTTCTACCCAAACAAGTAAACCAAAATACTACCACAACTATGTAGTAGAATTTTTTACAAACTTAAACCACAAAAACGTAAAACAATTTCAAGATTTGAGCTTGATTAAATCAAAACCCACGAAAATCAATCAAAAGAAACACAAGAACAACCAATCAAACCATGGCTCTTGATACCAATTGTAGGTCCAAGATTTCTTAGGATTGTTAAAGTGTTGTAAAGATCTAAAGAGGGGAGTGAGATGAAGAACTAGAGAGGGAAAGTTAGAGAGAGAAATGAGAGGATTAGAGAAAGAAAGAGTGATTAAGTGAAATTGGAACCAACAACCCCTCCTAACATGCTAGGAGGGGGTATATATATCCCACCCTACATGTGGGTTTTATGGGTTATATGATTACATAACTAGATCACGAGCCCATACTACGTATATATCGTTAGAGTGACCGATCCTTTCTAAATACGTAAAAACGTATTTCCAACAAAGATTTATCTTCTTTTGCTGAGGGTAAGCACACTAAATCGTACACTCCCCCGTGAATATAGATCCGGGTGCAATCTGAAAGTGATTACAAGCCATTGTGTTGAGCTCAAAACGTTGAATGTTTTGCGACAAGCTCAACCCTAGATAGATTGCTCTACCCGTTGTTGGAAAATAGTCCAAAATATACGTTTTCCTTTATTAAAAGTAGAAATGACATGTTTTGAAAATATTTACAACTTTCATTCGAGCTTTATGTACACACCCGTGTCGTTATTGAGCGAAGTTTCTAGGTACGCCCATATTATCGATACTGAAAGGCATGTCGAGAAGAATATTTTTGGTATTTTGAAAGGATTTTTTTTTTCATTTTTTATGTTGTTTTTCTATGCTATTTACATTTTATTTTATTTTTGACTTTTCTCAAGTTTTTTGAAAATAATCCAAAATAGATTTTTGTACACCAGAAGAAGGTTATAGAATGTACAGAATTGGAACCCTTTCAAGAAGAAGAAGTGGGTGCGGAATCCGCTGTTGTACCTGCAATGACATAAGAAGAGTTTGCACAAATACTAGTGATATGAGTAATAAATCCATTGCCTACATTTAGAACATTCGTGTAACACCCCCATTTTACCTTTACGCAGCGGAATATTGATCTGGGGTATTACTTCATAGTACCATAGTCACAATAATAGGAAATGCCAAATAGACATTTTTATAAAACAAAGTTTATCATTCATTTATTTAAATTAGAGTTTAACAAACAACTGTACATACGTTGTACAAACACAGGTTTCCCAAAGATCTAGTTTTATTGATAATGATAACTTATTCAAGACTCCACCCTCCATAGCATGCCAGTCTTCAATCACCTTAGGTATATGCTTAAAGTCAACACAAAGGTTGAGTGAATTTATAGGTTTTAAACATGATTTGAATACAAGTATGACTCTCGGGCTACAGTGTTATACACCTAGTTTTAAATTCATCGATTCTTATTGCACTAGCTCATGACCCGCGACTAGACATTATCAGAAAAATCCAACCAAATTGCCTTTAAGCAGGAAGATTGCCAGACTATCCTGATTTATGCAAAATAAAGTATATTTGTGTACCCTAGGAATGGACCATTAGCTGCTAGCAAGTGCGACTTGCCCAGATAGGAGATTTCAGTCTCCAATAGTAGTAATCACGATATTAGAGCTCATTAAATGATTAGCGATTCATGATTAAAAAGGTACTTTGGATGGAAACAAGTAAACATAGTGTCAATAATCATATTGGCAGCATACAAAAAAAAAACTTGTATTCCAGTTTTTTATATATCCCCCTCACGGGTTTTCAAATTATTTGTAAGCTTTTAAAATATGAGACTATAAACTCACCTTAGCCTATAGAGTCGTTTTGGTTATCCAACCACAGCCTTCTCACGGAATCTAGACTTGTTGGAAATACGTTTTTACGTATTTAGGAAGGATCGGTCACTCCAACGATATATTCAAGTATTGGGCTCGTGATACAATATATAAACATATAGCCCACCAAAGCCCACATGTAGGGTGGGCTATATATACCCACTCCTAGCATGTTAGGAGGGGTTGATCACTTAGTTATTCACTTTCACATTTCATCTTTCTCTCCATTCTCTCCTTTCTCTCTCTAGCTTTGTCTCTCTAGTTCTTTCATCTCCCTCCTTCTTTAGATAATCATAACACTTGTACAATCCTAAGAAATTAAAGATCTACAAATGGTATCAAGATCTATGCTTGAATATTTGGATTTGAGTGTTTTTATCTATTGATTTGGTGGTAAAACTTTTCTTTTTTCACAAATTTTTTCTCTCGTCTATCTCTTACTTTCAGTTTAATAAATTAGTGGTCAAAATTATTTTTCTTTGTCTCAATCTATTAATTCTTTTTGGTCAAGTTGGTTAAATCTGTCATTTTTATTTTTTGTCTCAATAACTATTTACTTTCAAAGTCACGTTTTTGTCAACTTTTTGTTTCACATATCTGCTTTACATATATCTTTTGTTCATCATTTTCTGCTCCCCGTTTCTTTATCAGTGTGGTTTCATATTTTGTCAACTTTTGTTATTATCAACTTTGATCAACTTGTGTATTTGTCTCGGGTATAATTTTTTTGTTATTGCGATCAGTTACATCACTTTTAACGATCTATACTCCATCGGAAACACCAGGTTTGTACATTGCGATCGCATAAACCCTAGGGTTTCTACATTGCGATCGCGTATTCCGATCTCTTATCTCGATTGTGGATTGCGATCGCTCATTGCAATCGTACCGACACTCTGTCCACATTCCGATCGTGACATTTCGATCGTGTGCATTCCGATGGTATGAATATTGCGATGGAAAATTTTAAATATTGCGATGGAGTATTTTGATATTGCAATGGATATGATAAATATTGCGATGGGATGTATGCTTGGTATTGCGATGAGATGTAGGATAGGTATTGCGATGGGATGTGTGCTGTATATTGCGATGGTGTTATTGACTTTAGTAGCTAGTTAGTTTGACTCGTCCTATATTGCGATATAAAGACTCGTCCTATACAAACACTAGGAAAGACTTCACAACCACACAGACTCACGATTTGACAACAAATTAACTCACCAAGTCTCGACCTAAACTCAACCTCGACAAAACCAAAACAGACCACTCTCGACCCATCGACACAACCAAGACTCGATCTAAGACTACAACATGTGGAAACCTAAGTTTCCTTGATTTTTAGCTACTAGGAATGACCATTGTTCATATGATTAACATAATCAAAGCGGAATTAGACCAATAACCATTAACAAGGTGTTTGGACACAATAACACAAGAATTAAACAACTGGGTTGCTAATTATATTAATAATCAACAACCACTAGAGGTGTATACATTAATCCCACGTCTAGTGCAACACACACTTTAGGTTTACATTGTGAATGAAAGATATGAAAAACTTAATAACCCTTGGTTCCTTTTATTGTGTAAGGATTAGGGTTTTACAAGAGATTACTATGAATAAACATGCATATCTTCTATTTAAATAACTAATACAGAATATTAATAAATAATATTCTGAATACTTATCCTAGATAGATTTTTCCAACAGCGTTTGACTTATGTTGAATTCTATCAACGCCTAATTTACACTTGTCAACACTTAGACACAATGTGTCAACGTTGAACAAATGCCTTCATGTTTTCTTCGTTTTGAGTTTCTGTCACATCAACTTTTTGATACCACTTGTTGATCCCAAACTTAGATCGACAAGAATAAGCAGTTAGATCGATTTAGCTTGTGTAAACGAGAACAAATCAAGTTAAACACTTAGAGAAACTTTGTTGTATATGAAACAATTCAAGTATTATGCGGAACTAATACTTAAACAAGAACACATAAACAAGATAAACCAAACTTTCACTTTGATTGGTTAATCGAACTTGCGTACAATGAAAGTGTGAAAAACATATATTGAACTAAACCTAAAGGCCTCCTTTTATAGATTAAGGAACCTTGTACAAGATTCTACGTATCAGCTATTTTAGCTAAAGATAAACATAAGAAATACATTGTCGAACATATCTTTACTAGAAACATACTAGAAACATACGTGTAGACTAAGTATCATGTCATTGCTTGACTTCTTCTTATCAACGCTTGACTTCTTCCTGTCAACTCTTGTCTTGACAACGCTTGATTTCTTCCTATCAACGTCCAATTTCCTCTTGTCAGCGTCCAAGTTTCTTGGCTATATTTTTGAACCAACAATCTTCCCCTAGTTGATGTTGGCAAAACTCTTTGTGTATCTCTTGTAAGTTGTACATCATCTTCAAATGGCTTCCCCTCAAGTGTAGCATGCATGTCTTCCCCTTTTTGTCACATCAATAGGGAAGAAAATAAAGTATGCAATCAAAGATTCTCCAAATGTAGGCTCTATGTAATGATTTTGAAGAAAAATAAGTACAATAATTTTGATGTAGAAGCAAAATAACCCAAACTTTGTATTTCTTTCACCCAATTGCTCACTAGTTGATAAACTCTTCCCCTAGTTGTCGAAACGACTAGAGAAAAATGCAACTCTTTCAATGCAAAAGGGGGTTCAGTTTATTGGTACGAACATGAACTGAAACCAACAAAAACCGTACAACTATAAGCCAGTTGTTAGCTATAACAATATATTTAATCCAATGAAAAGGTGTATTGCTCACCTAAAAGTTTTTGTTACATACGGTACTGGTAACCTCCACAACTATGAGCCAGCTGTTAGCTATACCAATATATTTAGTCAAAATGACAAGGTGTATTGCTCACCTACAGTTTTTGGTACATGGGAACTGATAACCTTCACAACTATTAGCCAGTTATAAGCTGTAACAATATATTTAGTCCAAAAACAAGGTGTATTGCTCACCTAAATAAAAAACAAATTTGTGAAAACTAACTTCAACATCAAACTTACCATAAGAATTCTTCCCCTTAATCATATACTTCTTTATAAAAAGTATCCGAGCCATAAATATTGATATTATGTATAAAAATGGAGATCCCATGTACCTTCGTGCGTAAATACCTATTTTGTGTGCCAAAATTTTAACCAATTTTCCAAACAGCAGCAATTCCTTTGTCGTCCAATAACCTTCACTGTCCAAGATCTCATCAGTGTGTGTTGTCCAATATCGGACAAAACTTATCAGCGTTTGAAAAACTATATCTCGGACGACACATGGGTTTTCTGTCAGCGCCTACATATAACTCTGTCAGCGTCAACTTTGTACCTGTCAGCGCCTGGCCATCAGCTTCTCATCCATGCCTTGTCAGCGTTACACCAACATCTATCAGCCTCACACCAACATCTATCAGCGTCTACATAACCCATGTCAGCGGCTAATCGATCTAGGGTTTTATAAACCCTAAATCATGATTTTATGTGAAAACCATAAACTGCAGTGAACTTCGACATTGAATATCTTCTTCATGATAGCTCAGATCGAAGATCCCTTCGGTGAGACCCTAGACACAATTGTCAAGAACCTACAGCGCGAATTTCACGATGATCCAACGGTTAACGAAGGAGAAATCGCGTTTTTACTATTATTGTTCACAGAAAACAGCATATGACCACTGCTGAGTTCAACGCTTAATAACGTTTTCTTGGGGATAGATCACGAAAATCCCTTCGGTGGATGTCTAGATATATGTGTGTAGAACACACACAAAAAAATTTCATGGTGATCCAACGGTTCAATAAAAAGTTATGGCCTTTTGAATACTGTTGCGCACATAAAATCGCCCAGAAAAACCCTAGACGGATTTTACTTTTCTTCTCAAAACACAAACACCTTGTTGGTTCTAGCATCACCACCCACGAGGCTCTGATACCAACTGTGGAAACGTAAATTTCCTCGATCTTTTAACTACTAGGAATGACCATTGTTCATATGATTAACATAATCAAAGCGGAATTAGAACAATAACCATTAACAAGGTGTTTAGGCACAATAACACAAGAATTAAACAATTGGGTTACTAATTATATTAATAATCAACAACCACTAGATGTGTATACATTAATCCCACGTCTAGTGCAACACACGCTTTAGGTTTACATTGTGAATGAAAGATATGAAAAACCTAATAACCCTTGGTTCCTTTTATTGTGTAAGGATTAGGGTTTTACATGAGATAACTATGAATAAACATGCATATCTTCTATTTAAATAACTAATACAGAATATTCATAAATAATATTCTGAATACTTATCCTAAATAGATTTTTCCAACAACGTTTGATTTCTGTTGACTTCTATCAACGCCTAATTTACACTTGTCAACACTTAGACACAATGTGTCAACGTTGAACAAATGTCTTCATGTTTTCTTCGTTTTGAGTTTCTGTCACATCAACTTTTTGACCCAACACAACCAATCTAAACTCAACAGACCACACTCGACTCACCCACACCTCTCACGACTCAGACTTCGACACTGAACTCTATGATACAAGACTCGACTCACACGACTCACAAACAGACACATTCAAGACTCACCTCAACCTTAATCCCAACACCCATCGACACAACCAAGACTCCAACACTGATCTCAAATTAGTTTCGTGTTTACACATGCATGTCAAAGATGTATAAAGATCTATTCACACGAAATTTATCTCATCATATATCTCTGTAGAAGTTGAAAACTTCTTAACTAATTTACGAAATCACGAATGATTTATAACAATTGTGTTATAATCATATCATCAATTCGTATTGAATAGAAAACATAAAATTAACCTACCCGAGACCCATATAGGATCTTGAAGTCGCCTTCATTTTGTCCTCGTGTGCTTTGTGAAGATTGACCTTCGTTTCTGTAACAAAAATGTTAAAGATAAAAACAATGATTGGGGCGGAGATAATTTTAGTGTGAGATGATAAATGTGTTTTGGGAGAAGAAGTAATAGGGGAAACAAGGAGATTAATTAGGATTTATTGTGAGTCAAATTAGGGTCGTGCCTAGTTTATGCTCGGGTGTTAGACTGCCACGTTTTTGGCACTATTGAGATTTTTAGGCCACGTATGTTTGACTAGACCAAATGGGATTGCTATCAAAGTTAATATCAAACTTTGTGAGTGGGCGGAGGTCACTAAACACACGTGTTAGGTGACTAAATTAGTATTATTAGTGTTAGGTGACTAGGGTTATTCCGACTTGGGTCGGGTTTAGTTACTTTGTAGAGCCAAGGTTATTGGACCTATTAGTATCCGGTTTGTTTTATCAACGTTTGAGCCGACAAAAAATTATTGAGCCGAGAAAAGAGTTATATCACCAAACGAGGATTTTTAAGAGTTATTTACGGATCTTTCGTTGGTTTTGTCATATCCCGTGAATTTCAATTTTTAAGTTTCTTCACGAACTGTAAAATCCCGAAATCAACCACGACCACAATTATTTGTCATCAAACTTTCAATGGATTCGTTGAAATCGAAAATTCAAGAGGGAGACTTGCATCACATGCAAGACACAGCTAGAGAAAGTGGTATAATTTCATTTCGACTACTTCTGTCTCATCTTGTGAACATTTCATGGCTTCAAGGAGGGAGCGACTTTGTGACACTCTTTGGTCATGATCGTCATATATTCATGGAATTGATGTTATTCAACTTAAAACAACTTGCAGAAAACCTCCATAATGAAGAATTTAATCACTCTGCATCGGCACTTGCATATAAGGCTCTTGTGACACAACTCACGCCTTTCCTCCAATTCAATATCGTCAAGTCTGAAAGTACAGTGATTTGCCAGTCATTTCTTCGAGATACACATACCGAGCTTCAAGATTTCCATGGTACAATATTGAAACTCATGACATCGGTCTCATGTTCGATTTATGAAAGATCCCGACTTCAGCAAGCGTATGATAATGGAGTGCACGAATCTACGATGCAAGAAGAAAATGGTCATACGATTGACGCATTAGACGAAGAGCCTACGAACATGGTACAATGTAATGTTGTTCATGATGTATATGCTGATGAATGCCGCATATTGAGCATTCTGAACCTAATTATGACAAACATGGGATGGAAAAGAGTGATAGAAATACCACTTCTGATTCATCCGATGTGCGTCATAACGGGGGAGAAAGTGTTCAAAATGCTAACAATCATGATAATTGCCTTATGACTGTTTCATTAACTTCTTCTGATTCCAAGGTTAAAGAGCTAGAAATGATTGTACCTCAGCAATCTAAAGATCTTGAGGATGAAATAACTAGAATTTTCGAAGAAAACGAACAAATTTGAAACATATTTTGAAAAACTTGAAAAGTCAAACATTGTTCTTGAACGAAAAATAGATCAAAAAGTTATAGATTCTAAAGCTGAAAAGGATAATCTTTTGAAACAAATTAAGTTGCTAGAATCTAAGTTGGCATCCCAAGATGAATTGGTCAAAGAAAATGAGACTTTAAAGGCTCAAGTTCAGGAAAGGGTTTTTGCAATAGCTGCTCTAAAAACGAGTTGAGGAAAACTAAAGGAACTAGTGTGGACATTAAGCTTGAAAAACCATCAATCTTGGGGAAACCGCCTCAAATTCAGTCTGTTAGACAACCGACTGCATTTTGATCCGAGCGACCATATTTGTAACACCCCCAAGTTGGTCAAATGCAGCGGAATAGTAATTGGGGTGTTACTTGGGTGGATCGATAGCACATAGCATATAGAGCAATGATTATAAATATCACTTTGAAACATATTACATGAATTAATCGTACACATTTAGTATCTTGTCTGAAATAAAACCACATTTATTATAAAACAGAAATAAATATCCCAGCCCAATGGTAAACATGATGCTTCCTAAAATACTGGAATCCAATGCATGAACCTGCTTACTTTCCTGAGAAAACATAAAAGTAAAATGTGGGGGTCAACACGAGGTTGGTGAATTCACAGGTTTAATTAATTAAATAAAGTATCAATATGCAAAGCACCACGATGGTAGCAGGACATCACAGCCCAACGCTACAGTAGTTCCTACTGCCCTGTAATAGAAGCTAGACATGATTCTTAGTAAGCCAATTTGGGTCTATCCTGATTGAGGTTTCCCTTAATCCGACAATGACATAAACCTGCTGCTCGGCCTAAGCAATACGTGACAGCTGATCACGACAGGTCGGGTGTTGTCAATACCCGAATAAATCTATCCATACATTTCGCGCTACACTATTAATTAATACAGTCCACGGGAATGGAGCAAACAGTAGGCAAATAAATTGTTGTTGTCTGTGCATGCTTGCATATAAATAGTTTTGTATGTTTTCTCCCCCAGTTATAAAAAAGTAAAGATGGGGCCATGAACTCACCTTAGTGATAATGAGGTAGTGAGGATGATGTCACAGTATAGTCACGGACTGGAGAAATTACCTAAGTAATTTAAATGTCTCAGTGAATGCAATAATAATAATGCATGATGAATGGTGTATATGAAAATGCATGATCACAATTTATGAGTTGTTACGTTGGTTCAAGTGTTTGTTCTTATAGTGAAATGAAAGTATACACATATTTTTGTTCTAAATATATATATATATATATATATATATATATATATATATATATATATATATATATATATATATATATATATATATATATATATATATATATATATATATATATATATATATATATATATATATATATATATATATATATATATATATATATATATATATATATATATATATATATATATATATATATATATATATATATATATATATATATATATATATATATATATATATATATATATATATATATATATATATATATATATATATATTGTTTAAGAAAAAAGGGGTCGTAAATTAAATAAGTAGATTTATCTTATTTAATTTATCATAAAGAAATAACTTACAATTTAAGTTTTAAGGTTTCAAAGGAAAATGGTTAACGGGGTTTGTCAATTTCGTAGAGTTTGTAAATAACTAAAGTGATTTATTTTACAAATGACAAGTTTTTATTACTTCTTTTATTTAATTAAAACTATAATAAATCTTTGTAAGTATAATTGTTTGCAAAGGTAACTTTAAGTTTTTGTCCTTTAAGTTTATTACATCGTTAGTCCTTGTCAGTTAATTCTATTTATGAATACGCCCCTAGGGCTTGGAAAACTTTAGGGAAATGACCAAACACCCCCTCCAATCCCACGAAAACTTTATAATATGGTATTAGGGCTTGTTATTAGTTTCAAAAGTGGCACAATAGGTCCTTGTGGTTTACTTTAGCTCTCGGTTTGATTTTTAACATACCCTATAGTTTTGAAAACGACACAAACGACCCTTTTACTTTAACATAGTCACGAATAGGTTATACAAGTTTTACTAGTTTATAATTTTGGACCAAACTTTCACCACTTGTCAATTTAGGCACGAAAAGTATATATATATTTCTAGTTTTGGGCTATACGGCCCATTTGGGGTCCGGTTAGGGTAAAAAGAGAAATGGGCTTGATTTGGCTTAGTAAAAACTTAAGGTAATTTAGTAAATTTTAAATAATTACTATTGGGCCTTTACTAGTTTTATTATATGGGCTTATAACATGTTTTATTTCAAATCTAGCTTAGTGTAAGCTTATATATTTTCGGCTTATTTTTATGGATTATATAGGCTTATTGTTTTTTACTAAAGTTTATATTTTCCTACTAGTTAATCCTAAGCTTACGTTTTAAAGACTCACGGGCTTATTCTAAGGCTTATGGTTTGAGGGCTTAAATAAGCCAACTAGGTCTCGGCTTATATTATTTTTAAAGCTTCAAGATTAGCTTATTTCTTGTATTACTTTCGGCTTATATAAGTATTTAAGCTTAAATGTCATGGCTTATATAGGTTTGCATGCCTCGGCTTATTTAACTTATGAGGCTAAAAAGAAACTAGCTTATAGGTTCTTCCTATGTCTCGGCTTACATAACAATATGGGCTTATAGATGCTTAATGGCTTTGGCTTATTTTACTTTCATACACATTTTTAAGGAAAGGGGTATACTAAGGCTTGTATAGGTTCATATACCCACGTTTTTAAGGCACTCACTTATAACTAGCTTATTTCTAGGAGTTTTAAGCAAGGTGTCCAACATGTTAGGACATGGTTAGGATTTAGGGCACGAAAATCTTATCCACCATATGAACCGTGGGCTCATAAGCCATATGGAAGGCATTTCGTGGAGGTTTTACGTATGCATGGCAACCTAGGCTCGTTTCCTAAGTTTCTACATGCATGTCATGAGATATAAAGTAAAAATGATGGAAATAGGTCTAAGGTAGACTATACTTACTTGTGTGATCAAGATGGTGACGAATGTGGTGATGTTGGCGTCGGTTTGCTTTAAACGTGACCTAGGAGTCTTGAATGCTAGTCTTCAATGCTTGGAGTACAAAGATATGGGGTAGTAAATGAGATGGTGGAGTTTGTTAGCTCAAGGTGCTATGTGGGAGTGTTCTTGATCCAAAAATAATGGTGTGAGGGTGAATGAGTGTAGCTAGTTTCATAAATATCCAAGAGTGGAATGGGAATTGTGGTTTGGGGTAGGACACGGCAAGAAAGAGAGAGTTGTATAGATTTAGTGAATTTTGGGAAGTACTAGGAAGTACATGTTTTAATGAAGCCTTGATGTACATATGACCTTTGTGGTCATTCTAGCAGTCGCCTACAAGGTCTTCCAAGGCAAGAATAGTGTTTGCATTTAAGGTTAGGTTGTACAAGGTGGGAAAGTGTGTGTGGTGAAGCATGTATACACGGCTAGGAGTAAGAGTGAGGTAGGGTTTGTAGATTTTTTTGAATCTTGTTTTAAGTATAAGTAAATTAAGTGTATAATACCTTGTAGTGTCTAGGATTTGTTTTGGTTTGAATATTGGAGTCTTGGTATAATTACTAGAGTTATAAGTATGATGTAGTAGGAATAGGTTTGAGTCCTAATTTATTTGATTAGGTTTTGGGATCCTTGGTGAAAGTATGGTCGTTTAGGTGATTTTTATTATGTCAAAAGTATATTAAAAGAATAAAATGATTTAATGTAGTGTTCATGTATAAAAGTAATTGTCATCGTAGTTTAAAGTCAATTATAGTGTAAGAAAATATATAAAATATTCAAACTTAAGAATTTATATATTTAAGTAGTCATTTATTAATTGTGATCATGACATTGGATTTTTAGAAATCAATGGGATGAATGCTAGTGATCATATGTTCAGGTGACTTAAAGTCCTTCATAATAGATTTTTTGTTGTCCAGTATGCTATTGAAATGTAGACATACAAATGTGGCCATGCTTTTATGATTAAAATACTCATAGTCACAATAAAAGGTTGTGATATAGTTGTTTCCCTGTTCAGATGATTAAATGATGTATGCTCATGTGATGCATATGATTGTTCAAAGGATTTCATGCAAAGGTGCTAGAATAAATATATAGATATCATGAGGTGACGTACACAATGTTGACATAGTCAAAACCTGAAATTTACAGGTTTTACAGCATAAACCCGTTATTTTAGCTTTGTCCTCAAAGCTTAAGATGACGTCACTGCTCAGGTGAAAAGGTGTGGGTACTTAGCTCTAAACGATTCTTCGTGCTCCCAAGTAAACTCGGGAACTTTCCTAGAGTTCCATCGTATTTTAACTAACGGGATTTGGCTTCGTTTCAGCTTCTTAACTTCTCTCTCCATGACTTTCACTGGTTCTTCTACAAATTGAAGTTTGTCGTCAAAATGGACTCCCTCCAATGGCATTGCTAATGGTTCATCTGCGTAGCACTTCTTCAAGTTTGAGACGTGGAATGTAGGGTGTACCCGGCTCAACTGCTGGGGCAACTCTAAGCGATAGGCGACCTCTCCAATTCTGGCAATCACCTTGAAAGGTCCTACGTAACGTGGATTTAACTTCCCCCGTTTTCCAAACCGTACAACACCCTTCCAAGGTGATACCTTCAGCATAACACGATCACCTACAGCAAACTCCATAGTTTTACGCTTCCTGTCGGCATAACTCTTTTGTCTATCCTGGGCAGCCTGAATTCGTTGCTTGATGAGGGTGATCTTCTCAGTAGTCTCTTGGATCAGTTTGGGTCCTGATATTTGCATTTTCATTGGGTTCAAAATATTGCTCTCAGAATCTCCTCGAATTGATCGCGGTTTAAAGTGGAAGGTTTGTTCTTGGTGACAAAAAGGGGTTTGGTTATCTAATCTATTAAAGAGGGAAGTGAATAAAGTAAAGAAAGATTTAAGCTTAAAACAATTAAAAAGTAAAACTAGACTTAAAAATTTAAATCAAACAGTAAACATTAAATGGAAGAATACCCTAACAGAAACTACCCTATTCGGAAAACAAGTACTATGCGGAATAAATTCTTCTATGCGGAATAAATGCTCAATTCGGAATAAAGGAGATATTCCGAATAAGGGAAAACTTAAGAGGACTACTCGGAATAAATTATATTCCGAATAAGAGAAAAATAGAAATGGCAATTCGGAATGTTTTTTCTTATGTGGAATGATGGCCCAACTCGGAATATATAAAATATTCTGAATAAGTAGAAAGTAAAAATGCTATTCGGAAAGAAAGGTTCTATTCGGAATATGGGAATATTCCGAATAAGGAAATGAAAAATCTTGCTATGCGGAATAAGGGCCTTATTCGGAATATATAAAATATTCCGAATAAGAAAAAAGGAAAAGGCACTATTCGGAATATGGGAATATTCCGAATAAGGAAATAATAAACCGGCTATTCGGAAAGTTTCTGGGCAAGGAACAGAAACAGCACGCAAGAACAGGAAGACGCTGTTTAAATCCAAAATCAATCTAAATACGCAAAAAGGTTTTACAAAATTGAACATAAATCATCTACTAACTACAAGGATCAAATCCCAATCATAAAAACACAAATTCAAAAACTTTTTAAAATCAAACTCAATCAAACAAGAACTTGAAAACTTTGAATAAAAATGAGATGAACAAGATGAATGAAAAGATGGAATTGAAAGATTAATCTAAAGGTAAACAAGAGTAATGATTAAACACTTACAAGATTGAAAGAAAATTAAAAATCACCAAACACCCTAATGGTGTTGGTGATGCTACGAACCAAAGAAGCTGGGAAAGAAAAAAATAAAAACTAACTCCCTAATTGTGTGAAGGAAAAATCCTTTTATAGTCCTAGTGGTTGGTTGGTGAGTGGGCTATCTCCCTTTCTTCTTGTCTTCTCGTCTTTTCAGAAAAGTTGACGTTTTCGATTCTGATCCGGGATTTGTCGACGATTAAATTCAACTCGTCTTTTAATTTCTTCGTTTAATAGACTTGAGTTTCTTCGACATATGTAAATCTTCCGTCTTTGGTCCTTTTCTTCGATAAATCTTCAAATAGGCCCATTGACTTCAAATCTTTTGCATCTCTTGGACAATAGACTTCGACTTTAGTCTTTTTCCTTGATAAAACCCGTGCAATCTCATGTTTTCTTTGATATTCATCCGGTTAGCTCTGAAAACACAATAAACACAAAAACCACGCATAATTCCAAAAAAATGATATTAAATACGTGTTTTGGTCTTGTTTTAGCCAGAATTAAGTGGTAAAAGGATGGGTGTTTACACACCTATCAAATCCCCTACACTTAACCATTGCCATGCCCTCATGCAATGCTTAGTGATAAAGCAATTTTACACTTTTCTCATAATTAATCAACCTTGGCCTTATTCAAATACTACTAAATAAAAATTAAAATACTAAGAGAAATTAAAACTTTAAAATAAACAAAAGGATGGAAATAACTAGTAAAGAAATCAAGGACTTACATTAGGGCTTTGGTGCTGCGAAGATTTATCACCCTCAAGTTTCACGTTCCCCATACTAAGCTTAAAAACGAGATCATTGTTATTATAAGTTAGTAAATCAAACACTTACACACATGGCTTAATTAAATGCTTAAACTCCCTTATTCCTAGGTGTATCTCTTATATTTTATTTTTGTCTTAGAATGATCATGAAGATGCATTTTTGGACTTATTTCGATAGTTTATTTAGGCTGAAAGCAAAGTAGGACGATTTGATCAATAGTTAGCTAAAGGACAAAATCTCTTAAAACTGCTTCTCGGGATATCAAAAAGTTCATATCTTGGCATAACTCGGTTCACGATTTGAGACCTTTCTCGGGCCGATATTTGGCATGTACTTCATACTTCATATCTTCGAGAGACGTTCTTGAGATAATGGTCTTCTCATCATAATAGAGTTTCTTCACTTGGAGACTTTTGAGGGGTACTCCAACTTTGTTGACCACGACTTCATGATTATTTCTTCAATCTCTAATTGGGATTTTGAGATACAACGATCCGCCTCCTTTTCGGACTTGGATCTATTTATCCTCATACATTGTTAGGGTCTTTTCGGATAGACTTCTCCATGATCTTTATGGGAGTTGATTGCTTTTCGTCGTGAGTCTTGATCCTTCATATTGACTTTGGGAATAATGCTTTTCACATCACTTTGGATCTTTAGCAATAAAATGTAATCCTCATGCCTTGTTAGGGCCTTTTCGGACTCGCCAATCTTCGCGCCCCGCTTCATAAGTTATGCCTTGGCTATGAACTCTTATCATTACCGAGCAACTTTTAAACGATCTTGGGCTAGAAGCTAAGTAACTTTTCAAATCGTACGACCTTACTTATTGCAGATAAGTTATTAGCAAGTGATGGGAGAATAGGCAAATAATTACACCAAGTGAGCTTGCGCAAGAATACCGACTTATAATTGACTCTATCATTTCTCGTCCTCCACAATTTAAAATCTCAAATAATGAGACTCGTGGACACTTATCCTAATAAACCAATTAAGGTCTACATGGTTAAGGATACTAGCTAGAATAAACTTGGATAAGTCTATTCGGGTTGAGTCAAAATAAACGCAACGGGCCTAATATGTCAAAGACTTCTAAACTAGCTACACCACTTTATTAATATTTGACTTTATTGCGGGATATATACATATGAAAGCAACGATAAAAATTTAAAAATTACAACTAAATGGCCAAAGTGAATAAAAAATTTGAAAAATGTTGAAAAATATGATTTCCGGTTAAATGAAGGCATTTTCATGGAAAAGTCCACTTAAAACTTCGATAGAAGTCCCCCCTACACTTAAGATAAACATTGTCCTCAATGTTTAAGCATGTGGGAAAAGTCTCCCCTACACTTATGACATTGTGCACGTTGGTTAACTCAAGTTAAGGAAGAGACGACTAAAGTGACCAATTTCAAATGTGAGTATGAAGAAAACTGAATCACGATAGTTGAGAGATAGAACCGGATTTCGGATAACACGGGAGCACGGTTCTTCAAAGATTCCCAGAGTGCACTTATCCCTGTAATCACATCACCACACAAACACAAAGAACCTATAGAGGTCCCCCTACACTTAGGAGGTTAACACATAAAAAGATAGATACTCGGGCTGCCTCCCGAGGAGCGCTTGTTTTTGATAACCGAGTCACGAGCCTGACTCGACCCAAAAATTAGTTCATGGGGAACGTGTTGAGGGATGGAATCACCTCCTGAGAGGTGTCCTCACCAAAGTTCAACTTCACTCGTTGGCCATTCACCTTAAAATTCGGTCCATCAGGTTGAGCGAGCTCGAGAGTACCATATGGAAAAATTTGGGCAATGGTGAATGGGCCGGACCAACGAGATTTGAGCTTGCCCGAGAAGATTTTCAACCGAGAGTTAAAAAGTAAGACTTTGTCTCCAACATGTAACTCTCGGTTCTTAATCTTAGAGTCTTGAATGAGCTTAGTCCTTTCCTTATAGATCAAAGAATTTTCATAAGCCTCATTCTGAAATTCATTGAGCTCATTGAGTTGGATCTTGCGTAGGTCACCGGCTTTGTTTATATCAAAATTAGCCCACTTCAAGGCCTAGTAAGCCTTGTGCTCTAACTCAAAGGGGAGGTGGCACGCTTTCCCGTACACAAGACGATAAGGCGTACAGCCGATCGGGGTCTTGTAAGCAGTACGGAAAGCCCACAAAGCATCATCAAGTTTATCAGCCCATGAGGCACGATGCTCTCCCACGGTTCGTTCAAGGATTCACTTCAGTCCTCGGTTGGATATTTCAGCCTGGCCATTAGTTTGTGGGTGGTAGGCTGTGGAAAGACGATTTTTTACACCGTACTTAGCCATGACTCTAGCAAATTGGTCATTGCACAAATGAGTCCCACGATCACTAATAATGGCACGAGGCACACCGAATCTAGCGAAAAGAGCTTTCAAAAGTTACAAACCACCCTTGCGTCATTAGTAGGTAAAGCTTTGGCTTCGACCCACTTTGAAACGTAGTCAACGGCTACAAGGATGTATTTGTTTCCTTTAGAAGAAGGGAATGGCCCCATAAAGTCGATACCCCAAACAACAAAGATTTCACACTCTTGAATGAAATTCTGAGGCATTTCGTCTTTATGTGTGATTGTGCCTTGTTTTTGGCAAACATCACATCTTTTAACCATATCGTGAGCGTCACGATATATGGAGGGCCAATAAAATCCCAAATCAAACACTTTTTTGGCCGTGTAGTTGGGACCAAAGTGACCACCGGTGGGTCCTTTGTGGCAAGCATCGAGGATTTCCGAAGCTACCGGTCCATCAACACATCGGCGGATAATCAGGTCGGCACATTGTTTGAAAAGGTAAGGGTCGTCCCAAAAGTAAGTCTTGATGTCAGTGAAGAACTTCTTCTTTTGTTGAGACGTCAACCCTTCCTTGAGAATTCCACCCGCCAAGTAGTTTGCAAAGTCCGCAAACCACGGGGTTTCATCAGAATTCGAATTTATAGACATTAAGGTCTCCAAGGGGAAAGAATCATTGATTTCTTTATTCGGATGATCCCCTTGGTAAGGATCCTCAAGTCTACTGAGATGATCCGCGGCTAGGTTTTCAGCTCCTTTTTTATCGCGAATTTCGATTTTAAATTCTTGGAGAAGCAAAACCCAGCGAAGAAGTCTTGGTTTGGAATCTTTCTTTGTCAACAAGTACTTCAACGCGGAATGATCGGTATACACAATTGTTGTAGAAAGGACAAGATAGGGGCGGAATTTTTCAAAAGCATAGACAACAGCTAAAAGCTCTTTTTCGGTTGTCGTATAATGCAATTGTGCCCCATTCATTGTCTTGCTAGCGTAATGGATTGGTTGGAAGTGTTTGTTCACTCTTTGTCCCAGAACCGCTCCAATAGCAAAATCACTAGCATCGCACATCAACTCAAAGGGAAGCTCCCAATTAGGGGTAACCAAGACGGGTGCCTTAGTTAGCTTATTCTTAAGCGAGTTGAAGGCTTCAAGACACTCTTTGGAAAAGATAAAAGGAGTATCTTTTTCCAAGAGGTGGGTCATCGGGCGAGCGATTTGAGAAAAATCTTTGATGAATCGACGGTAGAAGCCCGCATGACCCAGAAAACTTCTCACACCCTTCACGGTTGAAGGTGGAGGCAACTTGGCGATAACATCGACTTTAGCACGGTCTACTTCAAGACCGGCTTTAGAAATCTTATGTCCGAGCACGATGCCTTCTTTTACCATAAAATGGCATTTTTCCCAATTTAGAACAAGGCGAGTGTCTTCGCACCGCTTAAGCATACGTTCCAAATTGACAAGGCAAGAAGAGAAGGAATCCCCGAAGACCGAGAAGTCATCCATGAAGACTTCCATGGTTTGTTCAACCATGTCATGGAAGATGGCTAACATGCACCTTTGGAAAGTCCCGGGGGCATTGCATAAGCCAAAAGGCATTCTTTTGTAAGCAAATGTGCCATAGGGACAAGTGAATGTTGTCTTCTCTTGATCTTGGGGATCGATAGGTATTTGGAAATAACCCGAGAAACCATCAAGAAAGCAGTAATATTCATTACCCGCTAAACGTTCAAGCATTTGGTCCATAAAAGGTAGAGGGAAATGATCCTTTCTCGTGGCATCATTGAGTTTGCGGTAGTCTATACAAACTCTCCACCCAGTAACGAGACGAGTGGAAATTAACTCGTTGTGTTCATTGGGAACAACGGTTATTCCGCCCTTCTTGGGCACACAATGGATTGGACTAACCCATGGTGAATCCGAAATAGGGTAAATCATACCTGCATCAAGAAGTTTGATAACCTCTGTTTTGATGACGTCATGTATTTTTGGATTCACCCTTCGTTGGCTTTGAATTGTGGGCTTAAAGTCGTCCTCCATGAGAATTTTGTGTGTGCAGAAGTGAGGATCAATTCCACGAATATCCGAGATTTTCCAAGCAATAGCCTTCTTGTGATCTTTCAACACGGTGATAAGTCAGGCTTTATCTTCATCCTTTAGGTCCTTAGCAATGATGACTGGCGACTTCTTCTCTTCTTCAAGGAATACATACTCAAGATGGGGCGACAACTCCTTAAGTTCTAAATCCGGAGGATTTTCGACGGGAGGCGTATTCGAAGTCGGAGTATCGATAGCAATGACCGTGGGAGATGGAGGAGAAGGATTGTCTTCTTTGAGAAGGTTTTCAATGAGGCGGAGATCTTCATCCCAATTGGTAGTAGAATCGTGTTTGTCTAAATTCACATCTCCCATGGTGGCTTCCAAACCTTTCCAAAGGAAATCACTTTCTCCAAATAGAGATAGTGATGAGTCGATAGAGGAAACGGTCTCAACATTGGGAAGAGAGGTAGGAATACTTTTACAAGCATCTTTGAAGTGTTCTTCACAAGCCTCATCAAGAACGTCAATACAATTAACACTCTCGTATGAATAAGGTTGTTTAGAAAGCTTTCCCATGTTGAAGACTACTTTATCGTCACCCACTCTCATGATAAGCTCACCGGCTTCAACATCAATGAGAGTGCGACCGGTCCTCAAGAATGGACGACTAACAATCAGTGGCACACGAGGGTCCATCTCGTAGTCGACGACAACGAAATCAGCAGGAAAGGTGAATTTGTCGACTCCTACAATGACGTCTTCGGCTATCCCCACTGGATAAGCAACCGTACGGTTAGCTAATTCCAAAGTCATTTTGGTGGGGACTAGCTCTGGGAGAGATAATTGCTTCCAAACGCTTAGAGGCATAAGATTAATACTGGCACCTAGATTGGCTAGGGCCATGCAATTCTCTACTCCCGGGAAATTGCAAGGGATTAAGAAACGACCCGGATCACCAAGCTTAGTTGGCAATTTCCTTAAGAGCACTGCAGAGCAATTCTCATTAAGTTGGGTGTTGGCAATATCGAGGAGCTTTTCCTTTTCGCTCAGAAGATCTTTAAACATTTTCGCATACTTGGGCATGTGAGCGAGAGCCTCAGCGAAGGAGATATTGAAATTCAGTTGTTTGAACATTTTAAGGAAGTTCGAAACCTAAATATCGTCCTTGCTTTTGAGCTTCTCTTTCCTCAACCTAGATGGATAAGGTATATTGGAAGAAGAGGGAGGCTTTGGGAGAATAGGATCACTCACATCCTTGGGTGGAGGAGGGGTAGAAGGAAGAGGTGGAGAAATTGGGGAAGGAGAAGGATGAGGAATAGGAGCAGGTGACTCGTTCTCCTTAGTCACAATCACCGGTGGAGGTATAGGAAGCTCGGGTTCCTTTGTACCTTTGCCACTTCGAGTAGTGATTGCTTTCATCTCCCCTCTTGGGTTCGCAACGGTGTTACTCAGAAGAGTACCCGAAGAAGAGGGTTGATTACCTTGGAAGAAACTAGCCATCATGTTTCTCAAGTCATTAGTTTGGGTATCCAACGTATTTCTCATGTCGGCTCTCAAATCGTTTCCTTGCTTGACCAAGTCTGCTTTCAGGTTGAGAACCTCTCTCTGAAGATTTCCCACAATCACATCGTTAGTCCTCATATAAGTTTCCACTTCTTGGTGTAGAGCGGTGGGTTGGTTGGGAGGAGCATTGTATATGGGTGGTTGATAAGTAGGTTGTTGGTAAACTTGGTTGTTACGTTGAGGTGGTTGTTGCTGCTTGTGAGGAGGTATGTATGGTTTTCGAGGCTGTTGTTGTTGTTGAGGAGGGCGATTGAGGTTTTGTTGTTGGTTTGGGGGAAAACCAGGTGGGGAAAGATAATTGTTAGAGCGGTAGCTAAGCAAATTACGGTCACCTTGAGGTCTAGCTTGATAAGCAGGTTGAGGATAGGTGCCATATGCTGCATTCACATTCTCAGCAGGGTAGTCTTGGGTGGCAGTACAAGTGGTGTAAGAGTGAGGACCACCGCATATATATCTCACAAGGTTGGCTGACAGCGTTAACTTGGGCGTTTTTAGCGTTGTTGCTGTTGTTGTTGCTGACGGTGTGGGTGACAAGCGATTCAAGAAGCGTAGTGATTTTGTCCAATCGCTTGTCGCTGTCACTAGTGCTAGCACTAGCGACATTGGTCCGAACACTCTTGGTTTGCACACGAGATTTATTCTCAATGATGTCCCAAGCAGCATTGGAAGTCTTAGCCAATAGATTACCCCCCGAGGCACTGTTCAGTGAATCTTGGTCACTCATGCTTAAACCATTGTAAAAAGTATTGATTTGATGTACTTTGGTAAAACCATGTTGTGGGCATTTTCTTAAAAGATCTTTGAAACGATCACAAGATTCACTGAACGACTCATCGTACTTTTGTTCAAAATTTATGATTTCATTCCGCAATGCGGTAGTACGAGAGGGTGGGAAAAAGTAATTGATGAACTTAGTTTCCAAATCCGTCCACGAGAGAATACTCTGTGGCGGTTCCTTAGCAAGCCAATGCCGGGCTTGTCCCTCTAAAGAAAAGGGAAAAAGTTGTAACCTGATAACCTCTTGTGGAACACCATTGAATTTGACCGTGTTGGTGAGTTGCAAGAATCTCTTGATATGGTCATGTGGGTCATCAATTGTACGTCCCAAGAATGGTTGAGCAGAGACCATCTGGATAAAGCCTGACTTGAGCTCGAAATTGTTGGCGGCAATTGTTGGGATAACAATTGGATCAATGTTGCCATCTACATGAGCTTTTAGCAGTTCAATCATCGGGCGATTATCCGGTTGAGGCTCATTGTTGTTATTATTCATGTTGTTGAAGGGTGGGTTGTTGTTGTTATTATTGTTGTTTGGAGGTGGTATGTTATTGTTGTTTTGTACACCAGCCATGTCTAGGTTATCGAGAGGCTCGGGCTCTTGATAAGACGTGGATCGAGTGCGCATACACCTGCAAAAGAACGAACAAAGAAAAGCAAAGCAAAAATATTTTTGGTTTTTATGTTTTTTAATTTTTTTGTATTTTTGAAAATTTTATATTTTTTAGGATTTTTTTTGAAAATTTTTATGAACATGTAACGTTCTCGGGGAACGGATCCCAAAATCCAAGTTCTCACAAAAAACTTTTGATCTTAACGAGAAGAGCCGGCAACGGCGCCATTTGATATTTGCATTTTCATTGGGTTCAAAATATTGCTCTCAGAATCTCCTCGAATTGATCGCGGTTTAAAGTGGAAGGTTTGTTCTTGGTGACAAAACGGGGTTTGGTTATCTAATCTATTAAAGAGGGAAGTGAATAAAGTAAAGAAAGATTTAAGCTTAAAACAATTAAAAAGTAAAACTAGACTTAAAAATTTAAATCAAACAGTAAACAGTAAATGGAAGAATACCCTAACAGAAACTACCCTATTCGGAAAACAAGTACTATGCGGAATAAATTCTTCTATGCGGAATAAATGCTCAATTCGGAATAAAGGAGATATTCCGAATAAGGGAAAACTTAAGAGGACTACTCGGAATAAATTATATTCCGAATAAGAGAAAAATAGAAATGGCAATTCGGAATGTTTTTTCTTATGTGGAATGATGGCCCAACTCGGAATATATAAAATATTCCGAATAAGTAGAAAGTAAAAATGCTATTCGGAAAGAAAGGTTCTATTCGGAATATGGGAATATTCCGAATAAGGAAATGAAAAATCTTGCTATGCGGAATAAGGGCCTTATTCAGAATATATAAAATATTCCGAATAAGAAAAAAGGAAAAGGCACTATTCGGAATATGGGAATATTCTGAATAAGGAAATAATAAACCGGCTATTCGGAAAGTTTCTGGGCAAGGAACAGAAACAGCACGCAAGAACAGGAAGACGCTGTTTAAATCCAAAATCAATCTAAATACGCAAAAAGGTTTTACAAAATTGAACATAAATCATCTACTAACTACAAGGATCAAATCCCAATCATAAAAACACAAATTCAACAACTTTTTAAAATCAAACTCAATCAAACAAGAACTGGAAAACTTTGAATAAAAATGAGATGAACAAGATGAATGAAAAGATGGAATTGAAAGATTAATGTAAAGGTAAACAAGAGTAATGATTAAACACTTACAAGATTGAAAGAAAATTAAAAATCACCAAACACCCTAATGGTGTTGGTGATGCTATGAACCAAAGAAGCTGGGAAAGAAAAAAATAAAAACTAACTCCCTAATTGTGTGAAGGAAAAATCCTTTTATAGTCCTAGTGGTTGGTTGGTGAGTGGGCTATCTCCATTTCTTCTTGTCTTCTCGTCTTTTCAGAAAAGTTGACGTTTTCGATTCTGATCCGGGATTTGTCGACGATTAAATTCAACTCGTCTTTTAATTTCTTCGATTAATAGACTTGAGTTTCTTCGACATATGTAAATCTTCCGTCTTTGGTCCTTTTCTTCGATAAATCTTCAAATAGGCCCATTGACTTCAAATCTTTTACATCTATTGGACAATAGACTTCGACTTTAGTCTTTTTCCTTGATAAAACCCGTGCAATCTCATGTTTTCTTTAATATTCATCCGGTTAGCTCTGAAAACACAATAAACACAAAAACCACGCATAATTCCAAACAAATGATATTAAATACGTGTTTTGGTCTTGTTTTAGCCAGAATTAAGTGGTAAAAGGATGGGTGTTTACACACCTATCAGGTCCTGTCAGTTGAAATTCCCCCACCTTTGCCCAGCATACTGGTGATCGACATTTGCGGCCGTAGAGGGCCTCAAATGGTGCTGCCTTAATACTGGCATGGTAGCTGTTATTGTAGGAGAATTCCACTAATGGAATGTGTTTGACCCATCCTTTTCCAAAGTCGATTACACATGCTCTTAGCATGTCTTCTAGTGTTTGGATTGTCCGTCCACTCTGACCGTCGGTCTGTGGATGGTATGCGGTACTCATATCCAGGTTTGTTCCTAAAGCTCGTTGAAAAGCTTTCCAGAATTTTGATGTAAATCTGCCATCTCTATCGCAGATGATTGAGACTAGTATCCCGTGTCTCGTCACAACTTCATTTAAGTACGTTTTGGCTAATTTGCTCAGAGAATCATTTTCCTTGATAGGTAAGAAGTGAGCTGATTTTGTGAGGCGGTCAACGATTACCCAAATTGTATCGTAACCGTGGGACGATGTAGGAAGTTTGGTAATGAAATCCATGGTGATATTGTCCCATTTCCATTTTGGTATTTCGGGTTGGACTAACAAACCTGATGGTCGTTGATGTTCTGTTTTAACTCTAGCACAAGTCAGACATTTCTTCACGTAGGTGGCAATGTCTGCTTTCATGTTCGGCCACCAGTATAATTTCTTCACGTCTTGGTACATCTTTTCGGATCCGGGATGTATGGAGTACTTGGACTTATGAGATTCGTGCATGATCACGTTCCTCAAGTCTCCGTAACATGGTAGCCAGCTTCTTCCGTGTAAACACAATGTTCCGTCTGTTCTAGCTTCTAACCTTTCCTTGCTTAGGTCCGTCCTAAGCATCCCTCCTATGTCTTCCTTTCCGATATTCTCGAGCTTCTGCGCCTGGAGTTGAGCCTCTAATATTTGTTTGGGTAGGTCCAAGTTAATGGTCATGACTAAGGCTCGAACTCTCATGGGAGGATCAGTTCCCTTTCGGCTTAGTGCATCCGCAACTACATTTGCTTTTCCTGGGTGGTATCTGATGTCACAGTCGTAGTCGCTGAGTAATTCTATCCAACGACGTTGCCTCATGTTTAATTCCTTCTGATCTAGGATGTGTTGCAAGCTCTTGTGATCAGTATGCACTGTGCACTTGGTCCCGTACAGGTAGTGCCTCCAGATTTTTAAGGCGAAAACTACGGATCCAAGTTCTAGATCATGGGTGGAGTAATTCTGCTCGTGCTTCTTCAGTTGTCTTGAAGCATAAGCAATCACTTTCTGTCTCTGCATCAACACAGCTCCCAAACCCTTGTGTGAGGCGTCACAGTAGACAACGAAGTATTCGTTACCTTCTGGTAGGGCTAAAATAGGTGCACTGCACAATTTTTGTTTGATGGTCTGGAACGCATCCTCCTCTTTTTCTCCCCACACAAATTTTATGCCCTTCTGGGTAAGCTTGGTCATTGGTTTAGCAATCTTAGAGAAACCCTCGATAAATCATCGGTAGTAACCGGCAAGACCTAAGAATTGACGAATTTCCTTCGGCGACGTGGGAGATGCCCAATCTTTCACGGATTCGACTTTCGCGGGGTCAACTTGGATTCCTTTGTCATTAATCACATGACCGAGAAAGTGCACTTTAGGGATCCAAAAATCACACTTTAAGAATTTTGCGTACAGCTTTTCTTCCTTAAGCAGTTTTAGTACTTGAGCCAGATGTTCTCCGTGTTCTTGCTCATTTTTGGAATAGATGAGGATGTCATCAATAAACACTATCACGAACTTATCCAGATAGGGTCTGCACACTTGATTCATGAGATCCATGAATATGGCTGGTGCATTGGTCAGTCCAAATGGCATGACTTGGAACTCATAATGACCGTATCGTGTTCTGAAAGCTGTCTTTGGTATATCCTCTTCTCTGACCTTCAATTGGTGATACCCAGATCGTAAGTCGATCTTGGAGTACACGCTTGATCCTTGCAGCTGATCAAATAGGTCATCGATTCGTGGTAACGGGTAACGGTTTTTCATAGTTAACTTATTCAGTTCTCTGTAATCGATACACATTCGGAAAGAACCGTCTTTCATTTTAACAAACAATACTGGGGCTCCCCAAGGTGAGGAACTGGGTCTGATAAAACCTTTGTCTGACAGTTCTTTGAGTTGTTCTGCGAGTTCTTTCATCTCGGTTGGTGCTAAGCGGTAGGGTGCTTTAGCTACAGGTGCAGCTCCCGGCACTAAGTCGATTTGAAATTCAACTTGACGAGTCGGAGGCAATCCTGGCAAGTCGTCTGGAAAGACTTTAGGATAATCACGGACGATGGGTACATCCTTGATCTGTTTCTCCTTGGGTTCTTCTTCTTTGTCTGTCTTAGAAATATGTGCTAAAAAGATAGGACATCCTTTTAGTAGATATTTCTGGGCTTTGGTACACGAGATCACACTTAACCTAGTGTCTGTTTTATCCGAATTTCCGTCTCCTCGGATATTTAGATCTGCGTTTCCCCATGGTATACGGACTAGTTTCTCGTCACACACAATGGTTACATGATATTTTGCCAACCAGTCCATACCAATGATGATATCAAAACTACTTAGCTTTATGAGTATTAATTGAATATCAAATGGGTGATTCTGAAGGTTTAAAGTACAGCCTCTTATGATGGTATTAGTTTCAATGATTTTTCCGTCCGCTAATTCGACTCTGTAACAGTTATCTAATGGGGTAGGTAGAATGCCTAATAAGCTACTAAACTCTGTGGATACGAAACTTCTATCTGTTCCCGTATCGAATAAAATATTTGCATAGCGATTATTCAGAAGAAACGTACCAGTAACTACATTGGAGTCGGGGTTGGTCCTGTTTTCTCCTATGACATAAACTCTGGCGGATGCTCCGCCTTGGCTTTCATTCTTACGCTTTGGGCAGTCAGGTCTAATATGTCCGATCTCTCCACAACCAAAGTAACGGATCTCCTTACGATTCATGTTTCCACTGCCAGTGAGCTGGCGGCTTCCTTGGTATCCACTTCCACGGGAATTTTGCCTGTTGCCGTTGTGGGGCTTATAGTTGGCACTGGAGTTGTTCCTATTGGTCGGAGCATATGCGCTGCCCTGCTCTGGTCTTCGGCATTCAACAGTGGGGTAGTGATGGAAGTTACACTTTGAGCATTTTGGTTTGTTTCCCACGTATGGTGGTGATCCTGAGGAAACAGCACTACAGACTTGACTTAAACTCTGCCTCTTGGGCTGTTGAGTCTGGGGATGATGACGGTAGTTATCATCGACTTTCCTCTTGTGCTCTGTTTGTCTAATCAAATGATCACGACCACGTTTGTCCACTAATTTTGTGGCAAACTCAATGGCACTCTCGATGGTAGTGGGTCGAGATGCAAGCACATTGTCATGAACAGAGTCTGGAAGTCCACTAACGCACTTTAGGAAATCAGGGTAAGTACATCCTCGAGCTTCGCGGTTTCTGTTATTAGAGTTTTTACTGTCTCCATGGGTTCCGCTGGGGCGGTTTTCCCTGGCAGCTAAGGCGTCAGTAATGCCTTGCTCAATCAGTACTCTAAGTTATGCATCAGATATAGTTGTCGCAGGTGTTTCTGCGGGGTTTGGGCGTGCGCGTCTTGGTGGCATTTTTCTATATTAATAAGAAAAACTGAGATTTATTAGATGATAAACAAGATGGTTATATTAAACTGCATGGGTAATGTTTATGCATAGAATTCAAAACAAATTTGATAATCCGTTAAGAGTTCATAATAATATAAATGTAAACAAACAAGTGGACGGTAACATGCTATTTCTGGCAAACAACAGTATAGTACAAGTACAACCGATCGAAGACAGGGGCATAGCAAACCTGTCTGAAATAGTGGTATATATGTTTGTAATACAACCAAAGATATCCTACCTACTAAGGTTAGGTACTACAAATATAACTGAAAGGAATACAAGTACAAAAGAGATAAATCATGTGAGCTGAGATGCAACTTAGTGCTTGTCATGATGTACAAATAAAAATCTAGCCTACACTAGTATGGCTGCCTGCAGGTGCAGATGGTCCGGCTGGTGGTGTACGCTCATCCTGCATGCGGATCACGGCACTCCGGGTCTCTCTGGTGTATCTCAAAGCCTCTAGCTGCTGCTGCTCACGTGCAGTGTCGGCACTCCGTAACTGCTCTGTCTCTGTAGTGATCCCCTGGTGACGAAGATCTGTCAAATCCACGAAGGTCCTAAAGGTGTCCTCCTGCGTGTACATGGCGGCTCGAGTCTCGTAGGAATGACTCTCTAGCGAAGCTATGCGATAACGGAGGTAAGCTACCTCATCCAATAACCAGTGTATGGTCTCCCGGGTGGTGTATGACTCGCCGGCTATGGCCCAGTAGAGAGAGTCAAGTCTCTCCTGGAGCACGGCGCGACCTTGCTGGTCCGCCTGTAGTAGAGAGTGGATAAGGGCGGTGTCCTGCGCCTGTCGGGCCGTAAGCGCATCGACCTGTGCTTGAAGGGCGCTAAGTCTAGCCTGTCCGGCTCCTGATCCCTCTCCAATCTCATAGGTCGAGTCAGGGATAGTGTCATGTCTCCTCTTATGAGGTGGCAAGACACTAGTGGGGTAAGTGCGAGGTACAGAAGGTGGTGGTAAGGGTGGTAAAGAAGGTACGACCTGGTCTACCTCTCTAGGAGGGGATGCAGGTACTACTAGCAGTGGTGTAGTAGGGGATACGGTAGGTGGTGAAGGAGTATGTGAATCTGTGAGTACAATGACCCCGTCCTGCTGGTCATCTCTGGACTCAGTGTCAGATGCAGGTCCAGCGAGTACTAATGTCGGTGACAAGGGTGTGATGGTAGGAACCATAAGCTCCTCGAAAGTAGTAACGATAGTGGGCGTCGTCATGATATCTGAAAGTAACAATTTAAAGTTGAGCAAGTTTTTAGCTTACACAATTTAAAAAAATTTATGATGCATATGCGATGTGGTTTTAAAGCTTTTAACCATGTTTGTCAAAAGTATAGATGGATACTTATGTGATTTATTTACCATGAGGGTATAACTCAATGTGAAGTTAGTTCACATAATATGCATGCTCTACAATGCTATATGCCTAACTTATAGGTTCCCCAAAAATCAATTTTTCTTAAGACTGATTTTTATGTTCAATTATAGTCCATTTTAAAATTTTTATTATTAAAAAATTTTTAGTTTTTGATCTGGTTGTCTATAACTATGCGCTCTGATACCATTTCTGTAACACCCCCAAGTTGGTCAAATGCAGCGGAATAGTAATTGGGGTGTTACTTGCGTGGATCGATAGCACATAGCATATAGAGCAATGATCATAAATATCACTTTGAAACATATTACATGAATTAATCGTACACATTTAGTATCTTGTCTGAAATAAAACCACATTTATTATAAAACAGAAATAAATATCCCAGCCCAATGGTAAACATGATGCTTCCTAAAACGCTGGAATCCAATGCATGAACCTGCTTACTTTCCTGAGAAAACATAAAAGTAAAATGTGGGGGTCAACACGAGGTTGGTGAATTCACAGGTTTAATTAATTAAATAAAGTATCAATATGCAAAGCACCACGATGGTAGCAGGACATCACAGCCCAACGCTATAGTAGTTCCTACTGCCCTGTAATAGAAGCTAGACATGATTCTCAGTAAGCCCATTTGGGTCTATCCTGATTGAGGTTTCCCTTAATCCGACAATGACATAAACCTGCTGCTAGGCCGAAGCAATACGTGACAGCTGATCACGACAGGCCGGGTGTTGTCAATACCCGAATAGATCTATCCATACATTTCACGCTACACTATTAACTAATACAGTCCACGGGAATGGAGCAAACAGTAGGCAAATAAACTGTTGTTGTCTGTGTATGCTTGCATATAAATAGTTTTGTATGTTTTCTCCCCCAGTTATAAAACAGTAAAGATGGGGCCATGAACTCACCTTAGTGATAATGAGGTAGTGAGGATGATGTCACAGTATAGTCACGGACTAGAGAAATTACCTAAGTAATTTAAATGTCTCAGTGAATGCAACAATAATAATGCATGATGAATGGTGTATATGAAAATGCATGATCACAATTTATGAGTTGTTACGTTGGTTCAAGTGTTTGTTCTTACAGTGAAATGAAAGTATACACATATTTTTGTTCTAAATATATATATATATATATATATATATATATATATATATATATATATATATATATATATATATATATATATTTATTGTTTAAGAAAAAAGGGGTCGTAAATTAAATAAGTAGCTTTTATCTTATTTAATTTATCATAAAGAAATAACTTACAATTTAATTTTTAAGGTTTCAAAGGAAAATGGTTAACGGGGTTTGTCAATTTCGTAGAGTTTGTAAATAACTAAAGTGATTTATTTTACAAATGACAAGTTTTTATTACTTCTTTTAATTAATTAAAAGTACAATAAATCTTTGTAAGTATAATTGTTTGCAAAGGTAACTTTTAGTTTTTTCCGTTAAGTTTATTACATCGTTAGTCCTTGTCAGTTAATTCTATTTATGAATACGCCCCTAGGGCTTGAAAAACTTTAGGGAAATGACCAAACACCCCCTCCAATCCCACGAAAACTTTATAATATGGGATTAGGGCTTGTTATTAGTTTCAAAAGTGGCACAATAGGTCCTTGTGGTTTACTTTAGCTCTCGGTTTGATTTTTAACATACCCTATAGTTTTGAAAACGACACAAACGACCCTTTTACTTTAACATAGTCACGAATAGGTTATACAAGTTTTACTAGTTTATAATTTTGGACCAAACTCTCACCACTTGTCAATGTAGGCACAAAAAGTATATATATATTTCTAGTTTTGGGCCTGCGGCCCATTTGGGTCCGGTTAGGGTAAAAAGAGAAATGGGCTTGATTTGGCTTAGTAAAAACTTAAGGTAATTTAGTAAATTTAAATAATTACTATTGGGCCTTTACTAGTTTTATTATATGGGCTTATAACATGTTTTATTTCAAATCTAGCTTAGTGTAAGCTTATATATTTTCGGCTTATTTTTATGGCTTATATAGGCTTATTGTTTTTGACTAAAGTTTATATTTTCCTACTAGTTAATCCTAAGCTTACGTTTTGAAGACTCACGGGCTTATTCTAAGGCTTATGGTTTGAGGGCTTAAATAATCCAACTAGGTCTCGGCTTATATTATTTTTAAGGCTTCAAGATTAGCTTATTTCTTGTATTACTTTCGGCTTATATAGGTATTTAAGCTTAAATGTCGTGGCTTATATAGGTTTGCATGCCTTGGCTTATTTAACTTATGAGGCTAAAAAGAAACTAGCTTATAGGTTCTTCCTATGTTTCGGCTTATATAACAATATGGGCTTATAGATGCTTAATGGCTTTGGCTTATTTTACTTTCATACACATTTTTAAGGCAAGGGGTATACTAAGGCTTGTATAGGTTCATATACCCACATTTTTAAGGCACTCACTTATAACTAGCTTATTTCTAGGAGTTTTAAGCAAGGTGTTCAACATGTTAGGACATGGTTAAGGATTTAGGGCACGAAAATCTTATCCACCATATGAACCGTGGGCTCATAAGCCATATGGAAGGCATTTCGTGGAGGTTTTACGTATGCATGGAAACCTAGGATCGTTTCCTAAGTTTCTACATGCATGTCATGAGATGGAAAGTAAAAATGATGGAAATAGGTCTAAGGTAGACTATACTTACTTGTGTGATCAAGATGGTGACGAATGTGGTGATGTTGGCGTCGGTTTGCTTTAAACGTGACCTAGGAGTCTTGAATGCTAGTCTTGAATGCTTGGAGTACGAAGATATGGGGTAGTAAATGAGATGGAGGAGTTTGTTAGCTCAAGGTGCTATGTGGGAGTGTTCTTGATCCAAAAATAATGGTGTGAGGGTGAATGAGTGTAGCTAGTTTCATAAATATCCAAGATTGGAATGGGAATTTTGGTTTGGGGTAGGACACGGCAAGAAAGAGAGAGTTGTATAGATTTAGTGAATTTTGGGAAGTACTAGGAAGTACATGTTTTAATGAAGCCTTGATGTACATATGACCTTTGTGGTCATTCTAGCCGTCGCCTACAAGGTCTTCCAAGGCAAGAATAGTGTTTGCATTTAAGGTTAGGTTGTACAAGGTGGGAAAGTGTGTGTGGTGAAGCATGTATACACGGCTAGGAGTAAGAGTGAGGTAGGGTTTGTAGATTTTTTTGAATCTTGTTTTAAGTATAAGTAAATTAAGTGTATAATACCTTGTAGTGTCTAGGATTTGTTTTGGTTTGAATATTGGAGTCTTGGTATAATTACTAGAGTTATAAGTATGATGTAGTAGGAATAGGTTTGAGTCCTAATTTATTTGATTAGGTTTTGGGATCCTTGGTGAAAGTATGGTCGTTTAGGTGATTTTTATTATGTCAAAAGTATACTAAAAGAATAAAATGATTTAATGTAGTGTTCATGTATAAAAGTAATTGTCATCGTAGTTTAAAGACAATTATAGTGTAAGAAAATATATAAAATACTCAAACTTAGGAATTTATATATTTAAGTAGTCATTTATTAATTGTGATCATGACATTGGATTTTTAGAAATCAATGGGATGAATGCTAGTGATCATATGTTCAGGTGACTTAAAGTCCTTCATAATAGATTGTTTGTTGTCCAGTATGCTATTGAAATGTAGACATACAAGTGTGGCCATGGTTTTATGATTAAAATACTCATAGTCACAATAAAAGGTTGTGATATAGTTGTTTCCCTGTTTAGATGATTAAATGATGTATGCTCATGTGATGCATATGATTGTTCAAAGGATTTCATGCAAAGGTGATAGAATAAATATATAGATATCATGAGGTGACGTACACAATGTTGACATAGTCAAAACCTGAAATTTACAGGTTTTACAATATTCCTAGAGACCGCGGTTTGCCTCCAAAGTTGATATGGTTCATCTTTCCAAACCAGTCACTCCACCAACTAGGGGCAATGTGACTAAAACAGCTTTTGCAAGACCTAATCACATGATAGCATCTAGCCTCCCTAGACATAGTCCAAAGAACACGTCTCGAACTAGTTCAAATGACCTTCGCCATACATTTGGTCTAAGGGAAGCTAAGCAAAAGACACAAGTAAGAGATAGGAATTTATAACCTAGTGAGATGCCTTCTAGTTGACCCGAACACTGCTAACCGTAGCATGTCATATCCTAGGGGCATCAATCAATCATCTAAGAATTCTAGATCTTACTCGGACATTAAATATGCTACTTGTAAAACATGTAGGAAATGTGTCTTTAAAGCCAATCATGATTCTTGTGTCAAGAAATTACTTAATGAGGTGAACTCCCGTGCTAGACTTAAATACCATTGGGTTGCTAAAATCAAACCCATTGGTAAAATGTGGTGCCCCACTGGTAGAACTTTCACTCTTGTAGGAAAAGAGTTCCCTTTAACTAGGATAGTCTCCGATTGTACTAAGACTACTAGGGAGGAAATTGAAAAGGATGCTACATCACTTAAGCCTGAACTTAAGGTTTTCTATAAAAGGAAACGTTTGCCAGCTAAGAGAAGTGAATCATCTCCTCAAGTCACCTCTAGCACAAGTAAGGCCAACTTTGAAACCCCGCATGGTTCTAAAATAGACATCGCTAACCCACATAAAAGCATCCAACTTTCTAATGAGAATGCAGGTACCAAAGTTAACGTTCAACAAGAACACAACGTTCCAATCGTTGTATACAATTCAATTAAGGACACTCTCAGAGTTTGGTTGCTGAAGAAGCTGATATCTAAGAAACAAGTGTCTCAGGGGATTTGCGGTTTAGCTCGGGTAGATGGCTCACAGTCAAATCACAGTCTGTGACCCGAACTTCAGAGAAAGGGAAGTTTATCTCGTCAACGATAACTTACCCTCAAAACGAGAAATTAATTTTTCTCAGACACGAGCTTACACTAAGACCATTCAAAGGTTTTAAGCTCGTGTATAATGGTTCATTGTTATATATCAGACGATGACACGATCTTCAGAGAATGGAAAGTTTATCGTCGATGATAAACTTATCCTCACAACGAGAAATTCATTTTTCTCGGACATGAGCTTATATTAAAAACATTCAAAATTTTTAAGCTCATGCACAACGGCTTGCAGTCACATGTCAGATTCTAACCCGTGATTATAAGAAAGGAAAGTTTATCGTCGATGATAAACTTATCCTTATTAACGAGAAATTAAATTTTTCTCGGACACGAGCTTACATTAAAACTATTCAAAGGTTTTTAAGCTCGTGTAAATGGTGCATAATTATATTTTAGATTATGCCCCAAACTTCAAAGAAAGGAAAGGTTATCGCCGATGATAACTAATCCTAACAACGAGAAATTAATTTTTCTTGGGCATGAGCTAATATTAAAAACATTTGAAGTTTTTTAATCTCATGTACAATGACTTACAGTTAAATCTCAGAATGTAAATCGGACTTCAATTTTAGGAAAGCTTATCTTTAATGATAACTTATCCTCGAAACGAGAAAATAATTTTTCTCGGTCATGAGCTTGTATTAAAAGATTCCAACTTTTAAGCTCAGAAAGGAAAGTCTATCTTTTAAATAAGAGAACTTTTCCTCATAACAGGAAATTCATATTTCTCGGTCATGAGCTATACGTTAAAACATTCAAAAGTTTTTCAAGCTCATGGAAACGACTTCTAAGTAAATGTCAACTTAGGACTCGTTCTTCAGTTAAAAGAAAAGTTTATCGCTGATGATAAACTTATCCTTAACAACGGGAAGTTTCCAACTTCTCAGACTTGAGCTCGTTTTGAAAGATATTCAACATCTTATGCTCAAGTAACTGGTTTTTCAAAACATTGAACAAAATTTTTCGAGAATTTCTCAAAAGGTTTTTCTAAATCTTTCAAAATTGTGTGTTCAAAAATGTTTTTGATTAAAAGAGCATGTCTTCTGGAATCGATAATATTTACGATACTAGAAATGTCATTTAATAATGACACAGGGTTGTAAATAAAGTTCGACCAGAAGTTCAAATGTTGTAAAACATGCTCAAAATGGCTTGTTATTATTTTCGATTGTAACCCGCTTTTCATACTCAATTCAAACATTTCACCGGAAAGCTTTGACTCAACAACGGGAATTAATTTTCTCGGGCATTGTTTACTTTATAACCATGTAAGGGATTGTGTTTACGTTATAACACAATCTAACACGAATATATGTACGCTTCAGTGTATTTATTTGTTAAAACAAGAGAAATCTTGTTTTTATGAAGTTATCATCTCCACCAATCATAGCAATTTACAGCTGATATCTACATACTCGACGATGCGACTAGTTAAACTGCGACTACAACTCTTTCAATAGAACACGGGTCAACAATTGAGGGGGGGAAATTGTCCAGCATTCAGACTCTTTGATGCCGAAAGTGCCAAGGTCACTAATTGGTGTCATGTAACACCCCCAAATTTATACAACTTAGTACAGCGGAAGACTAGTTGGTGTTACGGGATAACACATTACTCACATCATAGACAACGCATTAAAATCGCGTCGTTTAATAATGAAATCATTTCCATTCATAGGTATTAAAGTTACATCGGTCCCAAGTCATATTATTTCATACAAAGTTTTACAAAGTATTTGAATGGAAAATATTGTTTAAGTGCGGGCCATGAATTCTTGTTGTCTTCCCGAGAATTACCTTCAAGTACCTGAGATAAAACATGTTAAAAGAAAAAGGTCAGCGATAACGCCGAGTGAATTCATAGAGTTTAATAAATTCCATCAATATAATATCAGTATAAAATTATTACTGAAAATCATTTTGTACAAATCATTTTAATAGGCCATAAAATGGCCAAAGTCATTTTATACAAATCTTTATCGAAAATCATAATATAGGCATTTGCCTTAAAAATCGTTATACGAATCATTATCGTTAAAAACACCATACAATACGTTTTGCAACGTTGTATAGATTAAATAAAAACCGTTATATGAATATGGTTATAAAAACCAAAATACAAACATAATATCAATAGTATGACCCTGTATTGCTAGTCAGGCAATACATCGTAATTCGGAGCGTCTATTAGTATTTCGGTGATTTAGATTATTATAAGCCACATGACATTGTTACCTTACTAAACCAAAACGGGTAGCTAACCCGATACCAATTTTTCCCATCTAAAGTAGCGTGTCGTCACAAAGGTCACGCTATGGAAAACTTCTCATACATAAATTCGCTTACCAATCAATGTGGCACGACGGGGATCAACCGTCAAGGCGCGAACTGGGGTGATCGTCCCCAAATAGTACTATTAAATGCATAAGCGTCTACCAAATACCGGTAGTTCACAATTCATGCTAATGGGACTTTTAGTGACATAACCTAACTTTAATAATCCATTTATTTTCATCTATCGGGTCCTTTAATCATTTATCAGGTCATACAATCGGGTCATTCAATCATTCGGGTCCAAAATCAATAAACAAACAATCAGGACAAATGGTGTCCTATTTTATAAAAACTAACATGTTATCTCCCTCGCGGGTTTATAAAACATTTATAAAAACATTTAAAAGAGTGCGAGGCTATGAACTCACGTTGATGTGGGAAGGCGGGTTATCGGCAATTCGGACGTACGGTACGTGCTTCAATCACGGAAACCTAGACAAATAATACTCGTCTTAAACTCTTGTCCAATGACTTTATAAAAATAACAATTATGTATACATATGATGATTATATATATATGATGATCAAGTGGGTTTACATATTCTCGTTTACTCATTTTTGTGTTATATGTCGATAACTTTATACTAGTTTACTAGTTTTACTTATTTACATGTTTTAAGTCCAATAAGCTTATTATAAGTTATTTAACTTATTTTAATCCATTTTGTACTTATATTATCAGTACATACACTTTCAAGTTGGGCCCAAATGGGTTAAGTCCAATAATAAGTTTATAAGTGTTTTAGTCCATTTTTGTTGTATTATTAGTCCAATAACGTTAATTTAGTCCGTTAACGTCCGTATGTCCTATAGTTCGGTTTTTATCGGTTTTTACTTGTTATACATGTCTATATATCAGTATATAAGTTTTATAAAGTTTTCATTAGACGGGTCCAACCATCTAAGTTTTATTTAACAAAAACGTTAATTATACGGCAATAGCCGAAAAAGTCGTAAAAATCATGTTTATAGTTTTTATATCTTATAAAACATAACAAGTTGCCATTTTTATAAAATGTCCACTTATTTATCATTGTACATATTTATATAAATAAAATGCAAGAGTTAGTGGGTTTTAACTTTACATTTTATACAATATAATTTTGAGTGCTTATATAATAGTATTATACTTTATTTTCCAAAATCTGATTTTTATTTTCACTTTCACCAAAACTGCCATATCTTGAGTTCTATATGGAGATAGAAGCTCAAATTTTTATCACATAAACTACATGATATGTGCTACATTTAACGCTACTATAGCTACTGTTGAATCGTCTTCTAAATATTTTCTAAAAATCGTCCAAAACAGTAACTTCAGATTTATACCCTAAACTTGTTTTGATCATATCTCACTCATTACAATGATTCCATTGCATGGCCAACTCTCACATGTGTACAAGACCCATAGTTTACTGTAAATCCATTCTATTTCATCATTTTATCAGATTACCATATGGTTCTTTACTGTTTTATACAGCCATAAAATTTAACCAAGATTTTAACCTTGTTTCTTATGGTTTTTCACCTTTTTAATCATGTTTATCAACACCAAATCCCCACATAACATTTTTATCATCATATAATCATCATATACATATACAATAGGAAATAAAATACATGTTTACATAATCAAAATAACAATAAGATGAGGAGGACAATCTTTATACCACCATGATGATGTAGGTTGATCAAAACATGGATTTTTGATGGAGATACTTGTGATGCACCAAGACCATCTTCAAGACCATCATTCTTCATGAGAACCTTGTGGAAAATCAGCCCTCCTACTCCATGAAAACTCCTCCTTGGATGTTATAAGCACCACCAATCAATAGAGTTTCAAAAGGGCTTCAACATATGCAAGTATAACATAGGATTTCATGGTTGTTTTTGATCAAAATGGTGTTTGTGGAAGAAATATAGGACGGCAACCATGAGAGGAGAAGAGAGGATTGTGTGAGATTTGCATGGATGGAAATGAGTTGCTAGTTTGTGTTGGTGGTTTTGTGAAGTGGAAAGCTTCATTGTGAAGCTAGTTAGACAAGTGTCCTTGATTTAATATCAAGTTGACACACATGGAGTGTGTAGGCTTGTTTTGGACACCACATATTATGGGGCGGGCAAGTGTAAAACTTGTCCCATCCCACTAATTTACGGGTACTCCTCGATTCTAGTTTCCTCGATTTGCGTGCCCTCGGGTCGTTTTACGAAAAACGTTTTTATAAATTATGAATCAACGTCACAAAACGAATCCAATAAAAATTGTCTCATCAAAAACGGAGTTCGAAAACGTAAATACGTAATCCTAGGGTTTCCGGTTTAGTCGTAAAGGACGTTAAAATAAAATCGTAAGTCCTAATCTCTTCTCGTAAATTTGTGAGTTTATGAACCAACACAAATTTAAAACTCCAAAATAATATTCACGGATAAATTTATTTTCTGAAATGTCGGACTGTCACCAAAGACGGTGTATGTAAACGTAAGCACGTAACGTTGAATCCTCCGGTTTAGACGTAGTCGATGCTACTTCAAGACGTAAATCCAAATTTCTTTCCAAAAATAAGTGAGTTCATATTGTATCATTAAAATAATATTTTCAAATAAATATTGAGAATAAAATATCAATCATAAATTGACGGATTGTCACAGCATTTACCCCTAAACAGGATCTTTGTCCTCAAAGATCATCTTACTACTCGCTTCCTATAGAGTTAAAGCCATGTGGGTATTTCCTCCACATTCGGTCTTTTCTCACAAGTGTAATTCATTATAATACGCGAGTTTCATCATACATAACTACGGGAATAAGATCAGGCTTAATGTTGACTTACTTTCTCTATCCATGATGTTCATGGGTTTCTGATGAATGCAACTTTTCGCCGATCTAAGCTTTACTAAGGAACAATCAGATTTTCACTTGATAGATATTTTATCAAGTTCGATTTACGAAACATAATTCACGCAGTTCTTGAAGTCCTAGGGTAGATCCAGCTTATATGCCTTTCAATCCCAACTTTTACATCATTTCAATGGTCCCATACAACGGGGACTTATATCCCATGATTTGTCAGATCATGAATTCATCTTTCCAAGGTTAAAAATTGTGGCATAACTTCGCTACCCATTTGGCACTTCAAGGTCTACATTTCACATTCACATAACCTCTTGCCCACTATCGGCAGTTAATAATCAAATCCTAATTTCAACAATCATTTCAGATCTCGCGGGTCGGGTATTTTGCAAGGATAGGTTCGCCATCATAGGAAACCTTAAATCTAAAAGACATGTCCAACTCACAATGGGTGTATGTCGGGTGTCTTCATCTCAACTCCTGCTTACAGATGCTCTAATTTCTAAATCTTAACAAGATTCGATCTCGATCCTAATACGATGATTATCAATGATAATCTCTCCAAAGGAAAACGATTATACGGTCTATTACCAAAAGTCAATCATTCAAACATAAAACAACACTTATATTACTTTGTATCGTTACTTTACCTCGTCCCTTCGATTTGGGGTGGTACATAGTACTCTCATCAAGGTTCGTTCTCAATGATTTCTGAGCAAATCTCTAGAATTCGATGCGAAGCGAGGATCTTGATATAGATGATCGATACAGGCATGCTACGTTTACATAACTCTTTTGCATTTATCATTAACGAGAATGATATTAGCAGATTTGGTCAGTCTGTCGACGATGACCCAAATCGAATCAAATTCAGATGATGACCTTTGCAATAGCTAGACGTTTACTAATGTATGAGGCGATGTCTGCCTTCATAATTGCCATTAGTACATCTTCTTCAGACAAAGATACTTTTAGTCTTAAAATGACATACATATAATACTTATACTTACAAATTCCAACATAACTATATCTCACAATCCTCCATATTTAGACAATCACATGTGGTCTTTAAAATATTTAACGCCATTGGCTTCTCAAATCTGTTGGTTCACATTAGCCGTGAAACCCTTCACTATTTATATTATCCTTTTTTTTACAAACATTGTTTATTTTTATATCGTTCGGCAATTTATTCTGCACCTTAATTATTAAGGAACACGTCCTAACTGGTTCTTTATCTTTTATACATAATGCGTCGGTATCTATATTCACTTCACATGATGATATAAGTATCATGTCCACAATTTACTCAGATATTCTTTCTATATTAAGCGTCAGTAATTACGTTCACTTTCTCCTGATGAAATAAATATCATCACTTTATTTATTCAAAATTCTTTCTTCATATTCTTTATGTTTCAGTTTCGTCTCAATTATCATTTTTATCAGTTTTTCTCAATCCGGCGTCTAAAGCGTCGATAATTATTATAATTAATTAAATAATTATTAGTTAATTTTTTATGAAGCGTAAACGTAAAAGTTTTAAATTTCTTAGTTCGACCAATTATATAAAATGTTCAAAAATAATTTGAATTTAATTAACAAGATTTTTGTTGAATTATCGAAAATATTTAATAAGATTTCGTAAATGTTCGAAAAACCTTTGTTTATACTTTGGTCAAAGTTTTCTTAGTTAAAAGGCAGAAATTATCGTTTCAAATTTCAAGTTATGGTTTAAATGATTTCCTCAATCCTTCTTAGGTTATCTTGAGGTATACACAAACATTTACCCCTAAACAGAAGTTTAGTTAAATGGTTTGTGTATAAGGGAATAATCCCTTTAAAATCCTTTGTTAAAGCATTTGTCAAAACATATTTCCATTTCTTTTTAGTAAAACCCAAGGTCTTAAAAGGGCTCTTAATTTTTGAAGAGTCTATATGCATATATCTTACCGTCATTAATCCAATGGTCATTTTATGTAAAGGATTAAGTTTTTAATCCCTAAGCGTTAATGGTTCTAATCTTTCAAAAGTCAATATAGCTTCCATTATCTATTATTCACACGGTTAAATCATGCAAAGAATTAAGTCTTAAGTCTTATGTTAAATATTTAAGGTACATGTTTTCATTGTTCGGCCAATTCAGGGCAATCTATAAATAATTATTAACTCATTCTTATTCTTATAAACAAACAAATGATCCTTAATGATCACAAGCATGAATTTATCAAATTACAGCCTACACACGTGATTTACCAATTTTATGAATGCTACATGTGTATTAGTCAATCCAAACGACATCACGTGAAACTCATAATGTTCATTACAAGTACCGGATGTAGTGATTGGAATAGATAATCTTTTTCGCAGATGCGAAGTTGATGATAACCATGCCGTGGATCAAATCTTTATAACATACACTTAGTACCTTGTAAATGATCGAACAAATCTTCCATTTCGAGTTATGGATATCGCTTTCAATTGTCAATTTACTCAGCCACAGTAATCTAATATAAGGAAAGATAACACCATAGCTCTTCAGGATGACAGGGTTGGTATAATAAAATCTTTCTCCGACAATTTCCTCAGTTGTACGGTAATTCCTTTAATTTAGATGGTGCTGACGTACAGTGCACAAGCCGCAAGTGCAGCACCGGGAATAAAATTAATACCAAATTCAATCTTGCCTTAATGGCAAAAGTCCAGGTAATTTATCAACAAATATCTCCTAAGGTTTCAGATAACATAAATATCTTTTAATATATTTATTTTAAGTTCTTCTAGATTACAATATCCATAACTAGTTCATAACCATTCACGGTATACTTTTAAGTCTAAATGCATGATAAAATCATCCATCAAGAATTATTTAGATCACTTTTGATAATCAACATCTTATCATTTAGGGGAATTCTACTCGAGTTCCCATCAATTAAGACAATGTCGTAGTCATAATCAATCAATCCATTCTACTGGCATTTCCAACTTTCCAGTTTTATTGCCGTCGATAAGATGTGAACTTCTCAAAAGACTAATAATAACTCATAATCCTTCACAAAGTCAAGGATATCTGGAGACACAACTACTATTAAAAGAGCAAGGTCAACGTATAATCTACGCGATAGAATTTCAAATCAGATACAGACGAAAACATTTAACGAATAGGAATATATCCCATGTTTTCATAATTTGAGTACGCATTCGAAAGCTCCTCGGATCGTTACCCAGGTCATTCAAATGAAATCAAATCAAAAGAAATGATAAGATCGTCGATACATCCAGTCGGGTATCAACACTCGGTAATCAAATACTTTTCCTAAAAATCTCACTACGGGAGAATTGGACAAGAAAGAATTGTCAATTGTCAAATAAGATAATTTCCACAGATGAGTAAATTCAACTCAGAAGAATAGGTGCTACAGGCACATGTGTAGGTGTCCCTAACACTATGTCCTTATTTTTCACTTCTTGCAGATCTCATTAAAATTTAATCTTTCACAATCTTCAAAGATAATGTAGTGTTTATTATTCAGTTTTATGGTGACTACTAATCAGCCTTGCATAGTCCATTCCAAATTGTATGTAGGCGCGCAACTATATACAATTTCAAGATTAACGATGCAATACTCAGTTCGTCAAAATTTTATCATCATGTTTATAATAAAAAAATTTTCATGCTTAATAAGAATCAAGAATAAATTTACAAAGATTTTCTTTATCATGAAAACAATTAAGTTTTCCAAAGTGTTTTATAAACAACTTCATTTCGATAACAACCACTTACAAATCTTACTTTGAGTAATCCTTTTAGTGATGAAAATTCAATTTTTCTCAAGGAATACTGTTTTATCTTTATAAAAACAATGAGCGATCTGCAAAGGAGTGATGAAAGCTTGTTCACCAAGAATTAACTACGATATAATAGGAAATGAGCTTAGCCAAGAAATCATGAGGTTCATGACCTTGATGGCACTCACGAAGAATAATTCACAATGTAACTCAAATCAAGATGAGTACTTGTTCAATGGTTGCATCACTAATGCGAACATTAAGATGAAGCAAGAAAAGATAGATAACATCAATACATGTAGAATTTAGCGATCAAGGGTAGTCTTTTTATTAATCACAAACAAGTCAAAATTGTACCGTAACACATTACGTGTCACTATGTCATACAATTCTCAGAACTCATCCTACCAACTGATGTCTCAGTTAAGTTAGGGATTTTTAAAAGATACCACAATGAATACTAATCTACAAGAGTCATTAGGTGTTCCACATGTCCCGGAAGATCCATCGGTCTTAATTCAGAAGAAGATTTCTTCAATTTATTTCTTGGACACTGGGCATCCTCGTTAGTGGACAATGGCCTAGGAACAACACTTAACCCAAACTAACAATCAATTAAAACCTTATAATTCAATCACAGAACTTAACGACTTCTTCTTAACAATCTCATATTCCATACGAGTTAAATTTTACTTTATTCAAGTTTTAACCAATTTTATACTCAATTCGATATCCTACCTCATTCTCCAATACTTTCAATCTTATTTTTAGGCCTTAATAGGCAATAAAAGCTCGATATGAACAACACTTAATTTCCAATCCTATATCTTTTACAACAACAATTATCAAATGAGTCGCTAGTATAAAATGACTCACACATTCAATTAGATTTCTCGGAAAGGTATTAGTGGCATGAGGCTTTTGGGTAATGGTTCCAATAACAGCCTCAAGTGCAACATTCACCCTTTCGATTTCAATTTAAGAATTGGATGACAACGAATCAGATGACATCTTTCCAGGTGATAACGTTGTGTCAAACTCCACTCTATAAGGAAAGATCGTCATGACATCGATATCAGATTTAATCTCGCCAAATCTTTTTTTTTTTTTTTTCAATATCACGATCAACTAATATCTACACTTCTATGAATATCAACCATTTGTTGGGATCATAAATATCCACAACTTGGTTTAGATCTTGGATAGCTAGAATTCCTACGAGAATAGCTTCGATTAATTTACTAGGGGATTTAGGGTTACTTGTGACAATCTACGCCGTATAAATACCTCGTATAAAAATCAAAATAATCATCAAACAATCATGTAATAAAATTACATCATATATATATATATATATATATATAATCCAAGTTATATATATATTAAAATAACACTTCTCAGTCTTGGCCTTGTCGGTAACTCGGGAATTCTTCGGCACCGTTATAGTCAAAATATTTTTAGACATTTTGTGAAAAATGTTTATAGTTAAAAGATTTTGAAATGTTTTATTCAAAACCTTGGTTTTAAAAATCTTTCGTTCTCTATAACGAGAGCTCTGGTACCAAACTGTAACACCCCCAAATTTATACAACTTAGTACAGCGGAAGACTAGTTGGTGTTACGGGATAGCACATTACTCACATCATAGACAACGCATTAAAATCGCGTCGTTTAATAATGAAATCATTTCCATTCATAGGTATTAAAGTTACATCGGTCCCAAGTCATATTATTTCATACAAAGTTTTACAAAGTATTTTAATGGAAAATATTGTTTAAGTGCGGGCCATGAATTCTTGTTGTCTTCCCGAGAATTACCTTCAAGTACCTGAGATAAAACATGTTAAAAGAAAAAGGTCAGCGATAACGCCGAGTGAATTCATAAAGTTTAATAAATTCCATCAATATAATATCAGTATAAAATTATTACTGAAAATCATTTTGTACAAATCATTTTAATAGGCCATAAAATAGCCAAAGTCATTTTATACAAATCTTTATCGAAAATCATAATATAGACATTTGCCTTAAAAATCGTTATACGAATCATTATCGTTAAAAACACCATACAATACGTTTTGCAACGTTGTATAGATTAAATAAAAACCGTTATATGAATATGGTTATAAAAACCAAAATACAAACATAATATCAATAGTATGACCCTGTATTGCTAGTCAGGCAATACATCGTAATTCGGAGCGTCTATTAGTATTTCGGTGATTTGGATTATTATAAGCCGCATGACATTGTTACCTTACTAAACCAAAACGGGTAGCTAACACGATACCAATTTTGCCCATCTAAAGTAGCGTGTCGTCACAAAGGTCACGCTATGGAAAACTTCTCATACATAAATTCGCTTACCAATCAACGTGGCACGACGGGGATCAACCGTCAAGGCGCGAACTGGGGTGATCGTCCCCAAATAGTACTATTAAATGCATAAGCGTCTACCAAATACCGGTAGTTCACAATTCATGCTAATGGGACTTTTAGTGACATAACCTAACTTTAATAATCCATTTAATTTCATCTATCGGGTCCTTTAATCATTTATCGGGTCATACAATCGGGTCATTCAATCATTCGGGTCCAAAATCAATAAACAAACAATCAGGACAAATGGTGTCCTATTTTATAAAAACTAACATGTTATCTCCCTCGCGGGTTTATAAAACATTTATAAAAACATTTAAAAGAGTGCGAGGCTATAAACTCACGTTGATGTGGGAAGGCGGGTTATCGGCAATTCGGACGTACGGTACGTGCTTCAATCACGGAAACCTAGACAAATAATACTCGTCTTAAACTCTTGTCCAATGACTTTATAAAAATAACAATTATGTATACATATGATGATTATATATATATGATGATCAAGTGGGTTTACATATTCTCGTTTACTCATTTTTGTGTTATATGTCGATAACTTTTATACTAGTTTACTAGTTTTACTTATTTACATGTTTTAAGTCCAATAAGCTTATTATAAGTTATTTAACTTATTTTAATCCATTTTTTACTTATATTATCAGTACATACACTTTCAAGTTGGGCCCAAATGGGTTAAGTCCAATAATAAGTTTATAAGTGTTTTAGTCCATTTTTGTTGTATTATTAGTCCAATAACGTTAATTTAGTCCGTTAACGTCCGTATGTCCTATAGTTTGGTTTTTATCGGTTTTTACTTGTTATACATGTCTATATATCAGTATATAAGTTTTATAAAGTTTTCATTAGACGGGTCCAACCATCTAAGTTTTATTTAACAAAAACGTTAATTTTACGGCAATAGCCGAAAAAGTCGTAAAAATCATGTTTATAGTTTTTATAACTTATAAAACATAACAAGTTGCCATTTTTATAAAATGTCCACTTATTTATCATTGTACATATTTATATAAATAAAATCCAAGAGTTAGTGGGTTTTAACTTTACATTTTATACAATATAATTTTGAGTGCTTATATAATAGTATTATACTTTATTTTCCAAAATCTGATTTTTATTTTCACTTTCACCAAAACTGCCATATCTTGAGTTCTATATGGAGATAGAAGCTCAAATTTTTATCACATAGACTACATGATATGTGCTACATTTAACTCTTCATAGCTACTGTTGAATCATCTTCTAAATATTTTCTAAAAATCGTCCAAAACAGTAACTTCAGATTTATATCCTAAACTTGTTTTGATCATATCTCACTCATTACAATGATTCCATTGCATGACCAACTCTCACATGTGTACAAGACCCATAGTTTACTGTAAATCCATTCCACTTCATCATTTTATCAGATTAACATATGGTTCTTTACTGTTTTATACAGCCATAAAATTTAACCAAGATTTTAACCTTGTTTCTTATGGTTTTTCACCTTTTTAATCATGTTTATCAACACCAAATCCCCACATAACATTTTTATCATCATATAATCATCATATACATATACAATAGGAAATAAAATACATGTTTACATAATCAAAATAACAATAAGATGAGGAGGACAATCTTTATACCACCATGATGATGTAGGTTGATCAAAACATAGATTTTTGATGGAGATACTTGTGATGCACCACGACCATCTTCAAGACCATCATTCTTCATGAGAACCTTGTGGAAAATCAGCCCTCCTACTCCATGAAAACTCCTCCTTGGATGTTATAAGCACCACCAATCAATAGGGTTTCAAAAGGGCTTCAACATATGCAAGTATAACATAGGATTTCATGGTTGTTTTTGATCAAAATGGTGTTTGTGGAAGAAATATGGGACGGCAACCATGAGAGGAGAAGAGAGGATTGTGTGAGATTTGCATGGATGGAAATGAGTTGCTAGTTTGTGTTGGTGGTTTTGTGAAGTGGAAAGCTTCATTGTGAAGCTAGTTAGACAAGTGTCCTTGATTTAATATCAAGTTGACACACATGGAGTGTGTAGGCTTGTTTTGGACGCCACATATTATGGGGTGGGCAAGTGTAAAACTTGTCCCATCCCACTAATTTACGGGTACTCCTCGATTCTAGTTTCCTCGATTTGCGTGCCCTCGGGTCGTTTTACGAAAAACGTTTTTATAAATTATGAATCAACGTCACAAAACGAATCCAATAAAAATTGTCTCATCAAAAACGGAGTTCAAAAACGTAAATAAGTAATCCTAGGGTTTCCGGTTTAGTCGTAAAGGACGTTAAAATAAAATCGTAAGTCCTAATCTCTTCTCGTAAATTTGTGAGTTTATGAACCAACACAAATTTAAAACTCCAAAATAATATTCACGGATAAATTTATTTTCTAAAATGTCGGACTGTCACCAAAGACGGTGTATGTAAACGTAAGCACGTAACGTTGAATCCTCCGGTTTAGACGTAGTCGATGCTACTTCAAGACGTAAATCCAAATTTCTTCCCAAAAATAAGTGAGTTCATATTGTATCATTAAAATAATATTTTCAAATAAATATTGAGAATAAAATATCAATCATAAATTGACGGATTGTCACAGCATTTACCCATAAACAGGATCTTTGTCCTCAAAGATCATCTTACTACTCGCTTCCTATAGAGTTAAAGCCATGTGGGTATTTCCTCCACATTCGGTCTTTTCTCACAAGTGTAATTCATTATAATACGCGAGTTTCATCATACATAACTACGGGAATAAGATCAGACTTAATGTTGACTTACTTTCTCTATCCATGATGTTCATGGGTTTCTGATGAATGCAACTTTTCGTCGATCTGAGCTTTACTAAGGAACAATCAGATTTTCACTTGATAGATATTTTATCAAGTTCGATTTACGAAACAGAATTCACGCAGTTCTTGAAGTCCTAGGGTAGATCCAGCTTATATGCCTTTCAATCCCAACTTTTACATCATTTCAATGGTCCCATACAACGGGGACTTATATCCCATGATTTGTCAGATCATGAATTCATCTTTCCAAGGTTAAAAATTGTGGCATAACTTCGCTACCCATTTGGCACTTCAAGGTCTACATTTCACATTCACATAACCTCTTGCCCACTATCGGCAGTTAATAATCAAATCCTAATTTCAACAATCATTTCAGATCTCGCGGGTCGGGTATTTTGCAAGGATAGGTTCGCCATCATAGGAAACCTTAAATCTAAAAGACATGTCTAACTCACAATGGGTGTATGTCGGGTGTCTTCATCTCAACTCCTGCTTACAGATGCTCTAATTTCTAAATCTTAACAAGATTCGATCTCGATCCTAATACGATGATTATCAATGATAATCTCTCCAAAGGAAAACGATTATACGGTCTATTACCAAAAGTCAATCATTCAAACATAAAACAGCACTTATATTACTTTGTATCGTTACTTTACCTCGTCCCTTCGATTTGGGGTGGTACATAGTACTCTCATCAAGGTTCGTTCTCAATGATTTCTGAGCAAATCTCTAGAATTCGATGCGAAGCGAGGATCTTGATATAGATGATCGATACAGGCATGCTACGTTTACATAACTCTTTTGCATTTATCATTAACGAGAATGATATTAGCAGATTTGGTCAAAGCGGAGCACCCGCCAGAGTTTATGTCATAGGAGAGAACAGGACCAACCCCGACTCCAACGTAGTTACTGGTACGTTCCTTCTGAATAATCGCTATGCAAATATTTTATTCGATACGGGAGCCGATAGGAGTTTCGTATCAACTGAATTTGGTAGCTTACTAGACATTTTACCAACCCCGTTAGATAACTGTTACAGAGTCGAATTAGCAGACGGAAAGATCATTGAAACTAATACCATCATAAGAGGCTGTACCTTAAACCTTCAAAATCACCCATTTGATATTCAATTAATACCCATACAACTAAGTAGTTTTGATGTCATCATTGGTATGGACTGGTTAGCCAAGTATCATGTAACTATTGTGTGTGACGAGAAACTAGTCCGTATACCGTGGGGAAGTACAGATCTGATTATCCGAGGAGACGAAAATTCGGATAAAACAGACACTAGGTTGAGTGTGATCTCGTGCACTCAAGCCCAGAAATATCTACTAAAAGGATACCCTATCTTTTTAGCGCATATCTCTAAAACAGATTAAGAAGAAGGACCCAAGGAGAAACAAATCAAGGATGTACCCATCGTCCGTGATTATCCTGAAGTCTTTCCAGACGACTTGCCAGGATTACCTCCGACCCGTCAAGTTGAATTTCAAATAGACTTTGTGCCGGGAGCGGCACCTGTAGCTAGAGCACCCTACCGTTTAGCACCTACCGAGATGAAAGAACTCGCGGAACAACTCAAAGAACTGTCAGATAAAGGCTTTATCAGGCCCAGTTCCTCGCCTTGGGGAGCCCCAGTATTGTTTGTCAAAAAGAAAGACGGCTCATTTCGGATGTGTATCGATTACAGAGAACTGAATAAGTTAACTGTGAAAAACCGTTACCCGTTACCACGAATCGATGACCTATTTGATCAACTATAAGGATCAAGTGTGTACTCCAAGATCGACTTACGATCCGGGTACCACCAATTGAGGGTCAGAGAAGAGGATATACCAAAGACAGCTTTCAGAACACGATACGGTCATTATGAATTCCAAGTCATGCCATTTGGACTAACTAATGCACCAGCCATATTCATGGATCTCATGAATCGAGTATGCAGACCCTATCTGGATAAGTTCGTGATAGTGTTTATTGACGACATTCTCATCTATTCCAAGAATGAGCAGGAACACGGAGAACATCTGGCTCAAGTACTAAAACTGCTTAAGGAAGAAAAGCTGTACGCAAAATTCTCCAAGTGTGATTTTTGGATCCCTAAAGTACACTTTCTCGGTCATGTGATTGACGACAAGGGAATCCAAGTTGACCCTGCAAAAGTCGAATCCGTGAAAGATTGGACATCTCCCACATCGCCGAAGGAAATTCGTCAATTCTTAGGTCTTGCCGGTTACTATCGACGATTTATCGAAGGTTTCTCTAAGATTGCTAAACCAATGACCAAGCTCACCCAGAAAGGTATAAAGTTCGTGTGGGAAGAAAAAGAAGAAGCTGCATTCCAGACCATCAAACAAAAGTTGTGCAGTGCACCTATTTTAGCCTTACCGGAAGGTAACGAAGACTTCGTTGTCTACTGTGACGCCTCGCACAAAGGGTTGGGAGCTTTGTTGATGCAGAGACAGAAAGTGATTGCTTATGCTTCAAGACAACTGAAGAAGCACGAGCAGAATTACTCCACCCATGATCTAGAACTTGGATCCGTAGTTTTTGCCTTAAAAATCTGGAGGCACTACCTATACGGGACTAAATGCACAGTTCACACTGATCACAAGAGCTTGCAACACATTCTAGATCAGAAAGAATTAAACATGAGACAACGTCGCTGGATAGAACTACTCAGCGACTACGATTGTGAAATCAAATACCACCCGGGAAAAGCAAACGTAGTTGCAGATGCACTAAGTCGAAAGGGAACTCATCCTCCCATGAGAGTTCGAGCCTTAGTAATGACCATTGATTTGGACCTACCCAAACAGATATTAGAGGCCCTACTCCAAGCACAGAAGCCTGAGAATATCGGGAAGGAAGACATAGGAGGGATGCTTAGGACGGACCTAAGCAAGGAGAAGTTAGAAGCTAGAATGGATGGAACATTGTGTCTACATGGAAGAAGCTGGCTACCCTGTTATGGAGACTTGAGAACCGTGATCATGCATGAGTCCCATAAATCCAAGTACTCCATACATCCTGGATCCGAAAAGATGTATCAAGACGTGACGAAATTATACTGGTGGCCAAACATGAAAGCAGACATTGCCACCTACGTGAAGAAATGTTTGACTTGTGCTAGAGTTAAAATAGAACATCAGCGACCATCAGGGTTGCTGGTTCAATCCGAAATACCAAAATGGAAATAGGACAATATCACCATGGATTTCATCACCAAACTCCCTACATCGTCCCACGGTTACGATACAATTTGGGTAATCGTAGACCGCCTCACAAAATCAGCTCACTTTCTACCTATCAAGGAAAATGATTCTCTGAGCAAATTAGCCAAAACATACCTAAAGGAAGTTGTGACGAGACATGGGATACCAGTCTCAATCATCTGCGATAGAGATGGCAGATTCACATCAAACTTTTGGAAAGCTTTTCAAAGAGCTTTAGGAACAAACCTGGATATGAGTACCGCATACCACCCACAGACAGACGGTCAGAGTGAACGAACAATCTAAACACTAGAAGACATGCTGAGGGCATGTGTGATCGACTTTGGAAAAGGATGGGTCGAACACATTCCATTAGTGGAGTTCTCCTACAATAACAGCTACCATGCCAGTATTAAGGCGGCACCATTTGAGGCTCTCTATGGTCGCAAATGTCGTTCGCCAGTATGCTGGGCAGAGGTGGGAGAATTTCAACTAACAGGACCCGAACTGATCCAAGAGACTACTGAGAAGATCACCCTCATCAAGCAACGAATTCAAGCTGCCCAGGACAGACAGAAGAGTTATGCTGACAGGAAACGTAAACCTACGGAGTTTGCTGTAGGTGATCGTGTCATGCTAAAGGTATCGCCTTGGAAGGGTGTTGTACGGTTTGGGAAACGGGGAAAGCTAAATCCACGTTACGTAGGACCCTTCAAAGTGATTGCCAGAATTGGAGAGGTCGCCTATCGCTTAGAGTTGCCCCAGCAGTTGAGCCGAGTACACCCTACCTTCCACGTCTCGAACTTGAAGAAGTGTTATGCAGATGAACCTTTAGCAATGCCATTGGAGGGAGTCCATTTTGATGACAAACTTCAATTTATAGAAGAACCAGTGGAAGTCATGGAGAGAGAAGTTAAGAAGTTGAAACGAAGTCGAATCCCGTTAGTTAAAATACGATGGAACTCTAGGAAAGGTCCCGAATTTACTTGGGAACGCGAAGACTCGTTTAGAGCCAAGTACCCGCACCTTTTTACCTAAGCAGTGACGTCATCTTAAGCTTTGAAGACAAAGCTAAAATAACGGGTTTATGCTGTAAAACCTGTAAATTTCAGGTTTTGACTCTGTCAACATTGTGTACGTCACTTCATGATATCTAAATATTTTATTACATTTTCTTTGCATGAATCCTTTGAATCATCATATGCATCCCATAAGCATGCATCATTCTAATCATCTGAACAGGAAAAACAACCATATCACAATTTTTATTGTGACTATGAGTATTTCTAAAAGCATGACCACATTTGTATGGCTATATCTCAATTAGCATACTGGACGACAAATGATCTATTGTGAAGGACTTTATGTCAGCTGAAACATAAGATCACTTGCATGCATCTCATAGATTTTTCTAAGAAAATCCAACGTCATGATCACAATATATAACTGGCTACTCATATATATAAATATATTTTTGAATTAAATAGTATATATATATATATATATAAATATATAAATTTTACACAATAAATGGCTTTAAACTACGATGACAATTAATTTTACACGTGAACACTACAATAGAACATTTTATAATTACCTTATATATTTCTAATAAAATCACCTAAGGACCCTACTTTCACCAAAAGGCTCTAAACATAACCAAAATTACTTAAACTCAAGCGTAATCACAATAATATGACCTTAACTCATTTAGCACCTACCTAAACACAAGAACTAAACACAAGTCGAACCTAAACTTATACTAAACCATATATACTTACATATATACTCAACCACAACTCTTTTCATACCAAAACCTTTACACTCCTTACAAATTATCTAACTATACCTTAACTTAAATACACAATACACAAACTTGACTTTCTCTTTACTTAGACCATAAAACCGCCGGTTTTTCCCCTTAAAAACCATGGGAGACTTGTATAAATTGAACAATTAAGGAATGGTACTAGGAGCATTGTTTGAGGAGCTAGGTGGCACATCATTTCCTTGTGGCCTTAGCCGTGTGCACCCTCAACACCACACACAAATCTTGTACAAACTTAGCTATCATTGAAAACCCCACTTGCCCTTCTTGGAAGCCTACATGCGACGGATACAACTCAACACTAGCAACCTTGTACAAATTGAGCATTTAAGGAATGTACTTACTTAGTACAAAACAAAATTTCCAAATCTTCTCTTCCTCTCTCTTGCCGTGTCTCAACCCCAAACCACACCTTCTCTTCACCATTTGGATATTTATGAAGCTAAGTTACACATTCCCTCACTCTCACCACAAAAATCGGATCAAGAAAGCTCTCCCATATAGCACCTAGACTTAACCGAATATCACTCCACCTCATTTACTACCAAATCAAAGAACTCCAAGCATTGAAGTCTAAACATTTAAGAATCCTAGGACTCGTGTAAGAACAAGCCGACGCCTTCACTACCCTCCTGGTCGTCATCTTGATCAAGCAAGTAAGTAAAAACTCCACTAGACCTATTTCCTTATTTCTTTTACTCTCCATCTCATATCATGCATGTATGAGCTTAAGGAATAAACTTAGGTTGCCATGCATACGTAAATTTTCATGATAATGTCATCCAAGTGACATATAAGCTACGGCTTATATAATGGGTGAGCATACCATGCCTTAGAATCCGTATACATGAAATGGCATGTTGGACACCTTGCTTAAAAACCTTAAGAAAGAAGTAGTTTATAAAGGAGCACTCTAAAACATTAATAAGCCGAACCACTATAAGCCCATATTGTATATAAGCCGCGACTTTAAATCAAGAGAACCCATCTAAACCCATGCACTACTAAAATAAGCTAACTTGGTAATAAAAATCAATATAAGCCGAGACCTAGATAAGTTAAATAAGCCCTTAGGACTATAAGCCCAAAGATATAAGCCATGAATAAATAAGCCGAATGTTTAAGCCTTAATATAAGCCCAAAAGCCTCCAAAAATATAAGCTCATGATTTGTTAGTGGAAAATATAAGCCTTAGTCAAAAAGAAAATAATAAACTTATATAAGCCACATATAAGCCGAGACATATAAGCTAGAAAATAAACTCATATTATTAAGTAAAACTTAATATAAGCCCACTAAGTTTAGGCCCAATAGTAAGAATAATTACCATTTACTAATTACTTTAACTTTAACCAAGCCCAATAACTTTTTACCCTAACCGGATATCAATGAGCCGTGTAGCCCAATATTGAAAACCAACTAGGTACTAATTGTGCCAAAAGTGTAATATGGTGAAAGTTTGGGCCCGAATGTGAAAATAGTAAAAACTAATATTTACTTTTACTTACTATGATTACTTGGTAAAATTTATTAAGCCCATTAAGCTTAAACAAATAAAGCCGCGACCCATAATAAACTAGCTAAGCCCATTTAACTAAATTGAGTAACTTTTTGGGCCGGTTTTGTCATTTGCCAAAAGTTGTGTCTAAACTTGTAAACTAAATGAAATCCCTATTTATTTTCGTGACCCTTATATAGTCCAAGGGTCGGTTGTGTCATTTTTGAAACTATAGGGTACGTAAAAATCAAACCGCGAGCTAAAATAAACTACGAGGACCTTTTATGCCATTTTCGAAACTTAAATCAAGCCCTAATCCCACTTATATTTATGCCGTGGGATTGGGGGGGCTGTTTTGCCAACTCTCGAAAGATTATCAAGCCCTAGGGAGTATTTCGTAAAATGAGATTAAAAACGACAAGGACTAACGATGTAATAAATCTAACGGATGTAAACTTAAGGATAATCTTTTTCTAAACAAACTATATTTACAAAGAAATATCATAGTTTTAATTAGATGAAATAATAAAACTTGTCATTGTAAGATGAATTATTTTAGTTATTTACACATCGAACGATATTGACAAAGCTCGTTAACCACTTCCCTTTTGAAACCTTAATAAAGTATAAGTTATTCCTTTATAATAAATTTAATAAGGCATAGGTACCTATTTAAATTACGATACCTTAAAACAAATTATTAAACACTTATATATATATATATTTTCCATTGAACAAAAATATATGTACATACCTTTAATTCACTATTAGAACCAACACTTAAGCCAACGTAACAATCCATAAATTGTGATCATGCATTTTTCATATGTACCATTCATCATGCACAATTATGATTGCATTTACTGAGATATCTAAATTACTTAGGTAATTTCTCCAGTTCGTGACTATACTGTGACATCATCCTCACTACCACATTATCACTAAGGTGAGTTCATGGCCCCATCTTTACTGTTTTATAACTGGGGGAGAAAACATACAAAACTATTTATATGCAAGCATGCACAGACAACAACAATTTATTTGCCTACTGTTTGCTCCATTCCCGTGGACTGTATTAGTTAATAGTGTAGCGCGAAATGTATGGATAGATCTATTCGGGTATTGACAACACCCGGCCTGTCGTGATCAGCTGTCACGTATTGCTTAGGCCGAGCAGCAGGTTTATGTCATTGTCGGATTAAGGGAAACCACATCAGGATAGACCCAATGGGCGTACTGAGAATCATGTCTAGCTTCTATTACAGGGCAGTAGGAACTACTGTAGTATTGGGCTGTGATGTCCTGCTACCTTCGTGATGCTTTGCATATTAATACATTATTTAATTAAACCTGTGAATTCACCAACCTCGTGTTGACCCCCACAATTTACTTTTATGTTTTCTCAGGAAAGTAAGCAGGTTCATGCATTGGATTCCAGCATTATAGGAAAGCATCATGTTGACCATTGGCCTGGGATATTTATTTCTGTTTTGTAATAAATGTGGTTTAGTTTTGGACAAGATACTAAATGTGTACGATTAATTCATGTAATATGTTTTCAAATGATATTATAATCATTGCTCTATATGCTATGTGCTATCGATCCACCCAAGTAACACCCCAACTACTTTTCCGCTTCATTTGACCAACTTGGGGGTGTTACATAAATGGTATCAGAGCGCATAGTTATAGAGAACCAGATCAAAAACTTAAAAATTTTTAAATAATAAAAATTTTAAACTGGACTATAACTGAACATAAAAATCAGTCTAAAAAGAAAAATTGATTTTTGGGAACCTATAAGTTAGGCATATGGCATTTTAGAGCATGCATATTATGTGAACTAACTTCACATTGATTTATTCCCTCGTGGCAAATAAATCACATAAGTATCTATTTATACTTTTGACATCATGGTTAAAAGTTTTAAAACCTCATCGCATATGCATCATGAAAAACCTTTTATATTGTGTAAGTTGAGAACTTGCTCAAACTATAAAATATTACTTTCAGATATCATGACGACGCCCACTATTGTTACTACCTTCGAGGAGCTTATGGCTCCTACCATCACCCCCTTGTCTCCGACATCAGTACTAGCTGGACCTGCATCAGATACAGAGTCCAGAGATGACCAGCAGGACGGGGTCATCGTGCTCACAGATTCGCCTACTCCTTCACCACCCACTGCACCTCCTTCTACACCACATCTTGTAGTACCTGCATCCCCTCCTAGAGAGGCGGACCAGGTCGTACCTTCTCTACCATCCTTACCACCACCTTCCGTACCTAGCACCTACCCCACCAGTGTCTTGCCACCTCGTAAGAGGAGACATGACACTATCCCTGACTCGACCTATGAGGTTGGAGAGGGATCAGGAGTCGGGCAGGCTAGACTTAGTGCCCTTCAGGCATAGGTTGATGCACTCACGGCCCGACAGGCACAGGATACCACCCTTATCCACTCTCTACTACAGGCAGACCAGCAGGGTCGCGCCATGCTCCAGGAGAGACTTGACTCTCTCTATTGGGCCATGGCCGGGGAGTCATATACCACCAGAGAGACCATACACTGGCTATTGGATGAGGTAGCTTATCTCCGTTGCCGTTTAGCTATGCTGGAGAGTCATTCCTACGAGACTCGAGCCGCCATCTACACACAGGAGGACACTTTCAGGACCTTCGTGGACTTGGCAGATCTCCGTCATCAGGGGATCACTATAGAGACAGAGCAGTTACGGAGTGCCGACACTACACGTCAGCAGCAGCTACTAGAGGCCTTGATATACACCAGAGAGACCCGGAGTGCCGTGATCCGTATGCAGGACGAGCGTGCACCACCAGCTGGACCACCTGCACCCGCAGGCAGCCATACTAGTGTAGGGTAGATTCTTAGTAGTTGTACATCATGACAAGCACTGAGTTGCATCTCAGCTCTCATGATTTATCTCTTTTGTACTTATTTTTCTTTTCAGTTATATTCGTAGTACCTAACCTTAGTAGGTAGGATATCTTTTGGTTGTAATACAAACATATGTACCACTATTTCAGACAGGTTACTATGACCCTGTCTTAGATCGGTTGTACTTGTACTATATTGTTGTTTGCCAGGAATAACATGCTACTGTTCACTTGTTTGTTTACATTTATATTATTATGAACTCTTAACGGATTATCAAATTTGTTGTGAATTCTATGCATAAACATTACCTATGCAGTTTAATATAACCACCTTTATCAACTAACAAATCTCAGTCTGTCTTATAGAAAAATGCCACCAAGGCGCGCACGCCCAAACCTCGCAGAAACACCTGCAACGACTATGTCCGATGCACAACTCAGAGTACTGATTGAGCAAGGCATCACTGACGCCTTAGCTGCCAGGGAAAACCGCCCCAGCGGAACCCATGGAGATAGTGAAAACTCTAATAACCGAAACCGCGAAGCTCGAGGATGTACTTACCCTGACTTCCTAAAATGCAAACCCAGCTACTACAAGGGAAAGGAAAGGGTAGTCGAGCTCATGCAATGGTTTGAGAGGACTGAGACCGTGTTTCGTATCAGTGACTGTACTGAGGAGAATAAGGTGAAGTTCGTCACCTGTACACTTTTGGAACATGCACTCACGTGGTGGAACTCACAAGTTGCTACCCTCGGACACGATGGAGCCTATGGGATGACATGGACTGCGTTGAAGGAAAAGCTTACCATGAAATACTGTCCACGTAGTGAGATCAAAAAGCTGGAGATTGAATTATGGAATCTCAAATGCACCAACTTCAATATTACGGGTTACAATCAGAAGTTCCAGGAATTAACTTTGATGTGTACACGTATGTACCCAAAGGTGTCAGACAAGATAGAGAAGTACGTTAGTGGACTTCCAGACTCTGTTCATGACAGTGTGCTTGCATCTCGACCTACTACCGTCGAGAGTGCCATTGAGTTTGCCACATAACTAGTGGACAAACGTGGTCGTGATCATATAATTAGACAAGCAGAACACAAGAGGAAAGTCGATGATAACTACCGTCATCATCCCCAGACCCAACAGTCCAAGAGACAAGGCTTAGGACAAGTTTGCAGTGCTGTTTCCTCAGGACCACCACCATACGTGGGAAGCAAACCAAAATGCTCAAAGTGTAACTTCCATCACTACCCCACTGTTGGATGCCGAAGACCAGAGCAGGGCAGTGCATATGTTCCGACCAACAGGAACAACTTCAGTGCCAACAACAAGTCCCACAACGGCAACAGGCAGAATTCCCGTGGAGGTGGATACCAAGGAAGCCGCCAGCTCACTGGCAGTGGAAACATGGCTCGTAAGGAAATCTGTTGCTTTGGTTGTGGAGAGATTGGACACATCAGACCTGACTGTCCAAAGCGTAAGAATGAAGGCCAAAGCGGAGCACCCGCCAGAGTTTATGTCATAGGAGAGAACAGGACCAACCCCGACTCCAACGTAGTTACTGGTACGTTCCTTCTGAATAATCGCTATGCAAATATTTTATTCGATACGGGAGCCGATAGGAGTTTCGTATCAACTGAATTTGGTAGCTTACTAGACATTTTACCAACCCCGTTAGATAACTGTTACAGAGTCGAATTAGCAGACGGAAAGATCATTGAAACTAATACCATCATAAGAGGCTGTACCTTAAACCTTCAAAATCACCCATTTGATATTCAATTAATACCCATACAACTAAGTAGTTTTGATGTCATCATTGGTATGGACTGGTTAGCCAAGTATCATGTAACTATTGTGTGTGACGAGAAACTAGTCCGTATACCGTGGGGAAGTACAGATCTGATTATCCGAGGAGACGGAAATTCGGATAAAACAGACACTAGGTTGAGTGTGATCTCGTGCACTCAAGCCCAGAAATATCTACTAAAAGGATACCCTATCTTTTTAGCGCATATCTCTAAAACAGATCAAGAAGAAGGACCCAAGGAGAAACAAATCAAGGATGTACACATCGTCCGTGATTATCCTGAAGTCTTTCCAGACGACTTGCCAGGATTACCTCCGACCCGTCAAGTTGAATTTCAAATAGACTTGGTGCCGGGAGCGGCACCTGTAGCTAGAGCACCCTACCGTTTAGCACCTACCGAGATGAAAGAACTCGCGGAACAACTCAAAGAACTGTCAGATAAAGGCTTTATCAGGCCCAGTTCCTCGCCTTGGGGAGCCCCAGTATTGTTTGTCAAAAAGAAAGACGGCTCATTTCGGATGTGTATCGATTACAGAGAACTGAATAAGTTAACTGTGAAAAACCGTTACCCGTTACCACGAATCGACGACCTATTTGATCAACTACAAGGATCAAGTGTGTACTCCAAGATCGACTTACGATCCGGGTACCACCAATTGAGGGTCAGAGAAGAGGATATACCAAAGACAGCTTTCAGAACACGATACGGTCATTATGAATTCCAAGTCATGCCATTTGGACTAACTAATGCACCATCCATATTCATGGATCTCATGAATCGAGTATGCAGACCCTATCTGGATAAGTTCGTGATAGTGTTTATTGACGACATTCTCATCTATTCCAAGAATGAGCAGGAACACGGAGAACATCTGGCTCAAGTACTAAAACTGCTTAAGGAAGAAAAGCTGTACGCAAAATTCTCCAAGTGTGATTTTTGGATCCCTAAAGTACACTTTCTCGGTCATGTGATTGACGACAAGGGAATCCAAGTTGACCCTGCAAAAGTCGAATCCGTGAAAGATTGGACATCTCCCACATCGCCGAAGGAAATTCGTCAATTCTTAGGTCTTGCCGGTTACTATCGACGATTTATCGAAGGTTTCTCTAAGATTGCTAAACCAATGACCAAGCTCACCCAGAAAGGTATAAAGTTCGTGTGGGAAGAAAAAGAAGAAGCTGCATTCCAGACCATCAAACAAAAGTTGTGCAGTGCACCTATTTTAGCCTTACCGGAAGGTAACGAAGACTTCGTTGTCTACTGTGACGCCTCGCACAAAGGGTTGGGAGCTTTGTTGATGCAGAGACAGAAAGTGATTGCTTATGCTTCAAGACAACTGAAGAAGCACGAGCAGAATTACTCCACCCATGATCTAGAACTTGGATCCGTAGTTTTTGCCTTAAAAATCTGGAGGCACTACCTATACGGGACTAAATGCACAGTTCACACTGATCACAAGAGCTTGCAACACATTCTAGATCAGAAAGAATTAAACATGAGACAACGTCGCGGGATAGAACTACTCAGCGACTACGATTGTGAAATCAAATACCACCCGGGAAAAGCAAACGTAGTTGCAGATGCACTAAGTCGAAAGGGAACTGATCCTCCCATGAGAGTTCGAGCCTTAGTCATGACCATTGATTTGGACCTACCCAAACAGATATTAGAGGCCCAACTCCAAGCACAGAAGCCTGAGAATATCGGGAAGGAAGACATAGGAGGGATGCTTAGGACGGACCTAAGCAAGGAGAAGTTAGAAGCTAGAATGGATGGAACATTGTGTCTACATGGAAGAAGCTGGCTACCCTGTTATGGAGACTTGAGAACCGTGATCATGCATGAGTCCCATAAATCCAAGTACTCCATACATCCTGGATCCGAAAAGATGTATCAAGACGTGAAGAAATTATACTGGTGGCCGAACATGAAAGCAGACATTGCCACCTACGTGAAGAAATGTTTGACTTGTGCTAGAGTTAAAATAGAACATCAGCGACCATCAGGGTTGCTGGTTCAACCCGAAATACCAAAATGGAAATAGGACAATATCACCATGGATTTCATCACCAAACTCCCTACATCGTCCCACGGTTACGATACAATTTGGGTAATCGTAGACCGCCTCACAAAATCAGCTCACTTCCTACATATCAAGGAAAATGATTCTCTGAGCAAATTAGCCAAAACATACCTAAAGGAAGTTGTGATGAGACATGGGATACCAGTCTCAATCATCTGCGATAGAGATGGCAGATTCACATCAAACTTTTGGAAAGCTTTTCAAAGAGATTTAGGAACAAACCTGGATATGAGTACCGCATACCACCCACAGACAGACGGTCAGAGTGAACGAACAATCCAAACACTAGAAGACATGCTGAGGGCATGTGTGATCGACTTTGGAAAAGGATGGTTCGAACACATTCCATTAGTGGAGTTCTCCTACAATAACAGCTACCATGCCAGTATTAAGGCGGCACCATTTGAGGCTCTCTATGGTCGCAAATGTCGTTCGCCAGTATGCTGGGCAGAGGTGGGAGAATTTCAACTAACAGGACCCGAACTGATCCAAGAGACTACTGAGAAGATCACCCTCATCAAGCAACGAATTCAAGCTGCCCAGGACAGACAGAAGAGTTATGCTGACAGGAAACGTAAACCTACGGAGTTTGCTGTAGGTGATCGTGTCATGCTAAAGGTATCGCCTTGGAAGGGTGTTGTACGGTTTGGGAAACGGGGAAAGCTAAATCCACGTTACGTAGGACCCTTCAAAGTGATTGCCAGAATTGGAGAGGTCGCCTATCGCTTAGAGTTGCCCCAGCAGTTGAGCCGAGTACACCCTACCTTCCACGTCTCGAACTTGAAGAAGTGCTATGCAGATGAACCTTTAGCAATGCCATTGGAGGGAGTCCATTTTGATGACAAACTTCAATTTATAGAAGAACTTGTGGAAGTCATGGAGAGAGAAGTTAAGAAGTTGAAACGAAGTCGAATCCCGTTAGTTAAAATACGATGGAACTCTAGGAAAGGTCCCGAATTTACTTGGGAACGCGAAGACTCGTTTAGAGCCAAGTACCCGCACCTTTTTACCTAAGCAGTGACGTCATCTTAAGCTTTGAGGACAAAGCTAAAATAACGGGTTTATGCTGTAAAACCTGTAAATTTCAGGTTTTGACTCTGTCAACATTGTGTACGTCACTTCATGATATCTAAATATTTTATTACATTTTCTTTGCATGAATCCTTTGAATCATCATATGCATCCCATAAGCATGCATCATTCTAATCATCTGAACAGGAAAAACAACCATATCACAATTTTTATTGTGACTATGAGTATTTCTAAAAGCATGACCACATTTGTATGGCTATATCTCAATTAGCATATTGGACGACAAATGATCTATTGTGAAGGACTTTATGTCAGCTGAAACATAAGATCACTTGCATGCATCTCACAGATTTTTCTAAGAAAATCCAACGTCATGATCACAATATATAACTGGCTACTCATATATATAAATATATTTTTGAATTAAATAGTATATATATATATAAATATATAAATTTTACACAATAAATGGCTTTAAACTACGATGACAATTAATTTTACACGTGAACACTACAATAGAACATTTTATAATTACCTTATATATTTCTAATAAAATCACCTAAGGACCCTACTTTCACCAAAAGGCTCTAAACATAACCAAAATTACTTAAACTCAAGCGTAATCACAATAATATGACCTTAACTCATTTAGCACCTACCTAAACACAAGAACTAAACACAAGTCGAACCTAAACTTATACTAAACCATATATACTTACATATATACTCAACCACAACTCTTTTCATACCAAAACCTTTACACTCCTTACAAATTATCTAACTATACCTTAACTTAAATACACAATACACAAACTTGACTTTCTCTTTACTTAGACCATAAAACCGCCGGTTTTTCCCCTTAAAAACCATGGGAGACTTGTATAAATTGAACAATTAAGGAATGGTACTAGGAGCATTGTTTGAGGAGCTAGGTGGCACATCATTTCCTTGTGGCCTTAGCCGTGTGCACCCTCAACACCACACACAAATCTTGTACAAACTTAGCTATCATTGAAAACCCCACTTGCCCTTCTTGGAAGCCTACATGCGACGGATACAACTCAACACTAGCAACCTTGTACAAATTGAGCATTTAAGGAATGTACTTACTTAGTACAAAACAAAATTTCCAAATCTTCTCTTCCTCTCTCTTGCCGTGTCTCAACCCCAAACCACACCTTCTCTTCACCATTTGGATATTTATGAAGCTAAGTTACACATTCCCTCACTCTCACCACAAAAATCGGATCAAGAAAGCTCTCCCATATAGCACCTAGACTTAACCGAATATCACTCCACCTCATTTACTACCAAATCAAAGAACTCCAAGCATTGAAGTCTAAACATTTAAGAATCCTAGGACTCGTGTAAGAACAAGCCGACGCCTTCACTACCCTCCTGGTCGTCATCTTGATCAAGCAAGTAAGTAAAAACTCCACTAGACCTATTTCCTTATTTCTTTTACTCTCCATCTCATATCATGCATGTATGAGCTTAAGGAATAAACTTAGGTTGCCATGCATACGTAAATTTTCATGATAATGTCATCCAAGTGACATATAAGCTACGGCTTATATAATGGGTGAGCATACCATGCCTTAGAATCCGTATACATGAAATGGCATGTTGGACACCTTGCTTAAAAACCTTAAGAAAGAAGTAGTTTATAAAGGAGCACTCTAAAACATTAATAAGCCGAACCACTATAAGCCCATATTGTATATAAGCCGCGACTTTAAATCAAGAGAACCCATCTAAACCCATGCACTACTAAAATAAGCTAACTTGGTAATAAAAATCAATATAAGCCGAGACCTAGATAAGTTAAATAAGCCCTTAGGACTATAAGCCTAAAGATATAAGCCATGAATAAATAAGCCGAATGTTTAAGCCTTAATATAAGCCCAAAAGCCTCCAAAAATATAAGCTCATGATTTGTTAGTGGAAAATATAAGCCTTAGTCAAAAAGAAAATAATAAACTTATATAAGCCACATATAAGCCGAGACATATAAGCTAGAAAATAAAATCATATTATTAAGTAAAACTTAATATAAGCCCACTAAGTTTAGGCCCAATAGTAAGAATAATTACCATTTACTAATTACTTTAACTTTAACCAAGCCCAATAACTTTTTACCCTAACCGGATATCAATGAGCCGTGTAGCCCAATATTGAAAACCAACTAGGTACTAATTGTGCCAAAAGTGTAATATGGTGAAAGTTTGGGCCCGAATGTGAAAATAGTAAAAACTAATATTTACTTTTACTTACTATGATTACTTGGTAAAATTTATTAAGCCCATTAAGCTTAAACAAATAAAGCCGCGACCCATAATAAACTTGCTAAGCCCATTTAACTAAATTGAGTAACTTTTTGGGCCGGTTTTGTCATTTGCCAAAAGTTGTGTCTAAACTTGTAAACTAAATGAAATCCCTATTTATTTTCGTGACCCTTATATAGTCCAAGGGTCGGTTGTGTCATTTTTGAAACTATAGGGTACGTAAAAATCAAACCGCGAGCTAAAATAAACTACGAGGACCTTTTATGCCATTTTCGAAACTTAAATCAAGCCCTAATCCCACTTATATTTATGCCGTGGGATTGGGGGGGCTGTTTTGCCAACTCTCGAAAGATTATCAAGCCCTAGGGAGTATTTCGTAAAATGAGATTAAAAACGACAAGGACTAACAATGTAATAAATCTAACGGATGTAAACTTAAGGATAATCTTTTTCTAAACAAACTATATTTACAAAGAAATATCATAGTTTTAATTAGATGAAATAATAAAACTTGTCATTGTAAGATGAATTATTTTAGTTATTTACACATCGAACGATATTGACAAAGCTCGTTAACCACTTCCCTTTTGAAACCTTAATAAAGTATAAGTTATTCCTTTATAATAAATTTAATAAGGCATAGGTACCTATTTAAATTACGATACCTTAAAACAAATTATTAAACACTTATATATATATATATATTTTCCATTGAACAAAAATATATGTACATACCTTTAATTCACTATTAGAACCAACACTTAAGCCAACGTAACAATCCATAAATTGTGATCATGCATTTTTCATATGTACCATTCATCATGCACAATTATTATTGCATTTACTGAGATATCTAAATTACTTAGGTAATTTCTCCAGTTCGTGACTATACTGTGACATCATCCTCACTACCACATTATCACTAAGGTGATTTCATGGCCCCATCTTTACTGTTTTATAACTGGGGGAGAAAACATACAAAACTATTTATATGCAAGCATGCACAGACAACAACAATTTATTTGCCTACTGTTTGCTCCATTCCCGTGGACTGTATTAGTTAATAGTGTAGCGCGAAATGTATGGATAGATCTATTCAGGTATTGACAACACCCGGCCTGTCGTGATCAGCTGTCACGTATTGCTTAGGCCGAGCAGCAGGTTTATGTCATTGTCGGATTAAGGGAAACCACATCAGGATAGACCCAATGAGCGTACTAAGAATCATGTCTAGCTTCTATTACAGGGCAGTAGGAACTACTGCAGTATTGGGATGTGATGTCCTGCTACCTTCATGATGCTTTGCATATTAATACATTATTTAATTAAACCTGTGAATTCACCAACCTCGTGTTGACCCCCACAATTTACTTTTATGTTTTCTCAGGAAAGTAAGCAGGTTCATGCATTGGATTCCAGCATTATAGGAAAGCATCATGTTGACCATTGGCCTGGGATATTTATTTCTGTTTTGTGATAAATGTGGTTTACTTTTGGACAAGATACTAAATGTGTACGATTAATTCATGTAATATGTTTTCAAATGATATTATAATCATTGCTCTATATGCTATGTGCTATCGATCCACCCAAGTAACACCCCAACTACTTTTCCGCTGCATTTGACCAACTTGGGGGTGTTATAGTGTATGTAAACGTAAGCACGTAACGTTGAATCCTCCGGTTTAGACGTAGTCGATGCTACTTCAAGACGTAAATCCAAATTTCTTCCCAAAAATAAGTGAGTTCATATTGTATCATTAAAATAATATTTTCAAATAAATATTGAGAATAAAATATCAATCATAAATTGACGGATTGTCACATGTCAAGACAACGATATCAATCATACACATGGTGTCAAGAGATAACTTCAGATATGACGAGGCGACCAACATTCGTGAACAAGAACCATGTGATTCTATCATATGATGTTCTCCATCATTCAGGTCCAACCTCGTAAATTCCTAATCTTGTGAATACATTATCCTATACGATTTTTGCATGTGATAAATACCTTACACTTGTGTTTAAAAGGTAATTAATTTATGTTTCAAGTACACCCTCATTAATTTGAGGGGGAGCTTGTGAAAATCATGAAGATAATTGGATCTACATCTTTCTTCCCAAATTTTCTTAAAATTCTATTAAACCAGTTGATATTAAAAACATCGATTGGGTTAATATTTTTAATATGGGGGAGAAAATGTGATTTAATATTAAGATCAATAATGGTTTGATTTAATGTGCTGGCTCATCCTAACATCTGCGAAATGTTTTTGAATATCGTGGCATATGTTAAGGGGGAGCAAAATGGATTTGGATATCAAAGTGGATTTCATGGTGGCATATACTTACCCACAACCCATTTATTTGACGACGATGAAGATTGTGGTGACATAAGGATGGTAGGATAGGTTAAAGTCCAATGATTCTTCTAGAACCGGAGGAATCTTCCCAAGGACGTTCCATAGCTAGAAGTAGTAGTCCTTAGGAAATATGGAGAAAGATTGTGAATGTAGCTGAATGCCGACCAAGTACATAAGTTAGCACTGGAACAATCACAACAAGGTGCTAGTTATGACGTATTGGTAAGCATTGAAGGGGTTGAAGAATGAAAAAGAATTGTAAAGATAAAGGGTGTAAAGAAAGTAGCCCTCCTTACAACTTAGGCAGAAACCGGGTCAATTCATATGCTATTAAGATCATTTTTAATGATGCTCAATATTGAAGATAAACATCATGGACCCAGTGATGAAATGCACAACCCATCCCAGCTAACTTAGATATCTCTCAAAAGGTATTTGTTTTAATCAAACTGAGACAACGCATTATCTATTGATTTATTCACTCCGAATAAATTGGTATTGAAATGGTGGCACTCCTCTCCAGCCTCCAATCACTAAAATCCAAAATGCAAGATCGAGTCTAGAGCCATTTGAGATAATCAAATATCTCATTAGAACACACTTTCATAATTCCTTGCTTCTTCACACACTGTGTAAAGTAAGAAAGATCTTTAGAGTCCTACGCAAAATCTTCATGATCTTGCCTGGACACCCGAGTAATACGAAAGTATTTACAATGAAGATGGAAATCCTTCTTGAGCGAATATCAATAAGCTCATGGTAGATGACTTGTGCGATTCTTTATGAATCAAGCTTGTGATAACTGGAAAGAAACAGTGGTTTAATTCTTAACTGAACTTAAACACGTTCCAGGCATCTACGCAATATCTGAGTGATACTGCTAGAACACTCAGAGTGACACTCTATAGTGTTCACAGTGATGAGTGGAAATCCTTCTAGTGTTAACTTCAAACAGCACTTGGTAGGTAACTAGCAAGATTCTATATGAATCAAACCCGTGACAACTGGAAAGCAACGATGGTGTGGTTCTTAATTGAACTTCACTTTTTCCAAGAACATGAATTGACGGCTTCAAATCATGCGGATAATATCATCCAAATGATTCACTCTTTATGTTCTAGTCAGATTTGGAGGTCGAATAAAGAGAACAGGTTTACCCGCGAAATCTTGTCAAGGAGGTTCTTAATTGAAACTACCTGCCACAAGTACGATATTTTATATCGTCCAACGGTCTTAACCGACCGGAGGTAAAATCCTACCGAATTAGAATGAAATGTTCAAGGCCATTTCATCTGTGTATATGTTTTGTTGCTAATTGTCTTATGCAGCATAACAAGAAGGTGGCATTGCGGTGTAAAATCTAGAAGAAGTCGTCAACATATGCTTATACTGTATGCACTTAATACTTCAACAAATTCAAGAAAGCCTAAAAGTCAAGTCTTCCGTTGTATCAAACTCTGAAGCTTTCATGAATTTATAAAGGTGTAAGTATGTGGAACATGAAGTCACGAGGAGGCAAATTTCACAAGTGATGAATGCACAAGATCAAGGCAAGGAAACATGCTCAAGACTAAAGTCAAAGATCTCATCTACATATTCACAAGAACAGGATCGAAGACTTAAGCATAGTATGCTAGGTTTAAGATTTTGTAAAATGGTGTGACCTCCCTTAGGGGGAGATTGTTAGAAATACGTTTTTCCCAAGAAAGTCTCGGTCACATCATTGTTAGCATAGATCAGGAGCTATTCCCTATTTAGGACATTGTAACTTGGAGTGACCTCCCTTAGGGGGAGTTTGCTGGAAATATGTTTTTACGTATTTAGGAAGGATCGGTCACTCTAACGATATATTCAAGTATTGGGCTCGTAATCTAATATATAAACATATAGCCCACCAAAGCCCACATGTAGGGTGGGCTATATATACCCCCTCCTAGCATGTTAGGAGGGGTTGATCACTTAGTTATTCACTTTCACATTTCATCTTTCTCTTCATTCTCTCCTTTCTCTCTCTAGCTTTGTCTCTCTAGTTCTTTCATCTCCCTCCTTCTTTAGATAATCATAACATTTGCACAATCCTAAGAAATTAAGGACCCACAGGACTGACACACAATATGCATATATACCAAGTGTTAGTCTTGATTTCATTCTCTTTAATTAATATTCTTTGATTGAATTAAATTTTAAAGTGATAGTATCATTGTTCGGGCCATCATACTGTTGGGAATAAAATGTAGCCAGTCCACTTGAGCGCTAACAAGAGGAAAACAAGCGTTGATAGGAAGAAAACAAACGCTGACAGATCAAGCGTTGACAAGAAGAAGTCAAACGTTGATAGGTTGAAGACAAGCACTGATAGGATGATGTAGTCTACACGTATTATGTTTCTAGTTTGTTTCTAGTAAAGATAAGTTCAATATTGTATTTTCTATAATTATCTTTACCTAGAATAGTTGATACGTAGACTCTTGTACAATGCTTCTTATGTCTATAAAAGAAGACCTTTAGGTTATGTTTCTAATAAGTTTTGATACGTTAAACACTTTCATTGTAAGCAAGTTCGTTATTATCAATCAAGTGAAAGTTTGTTTACATCTTTGTGTGTTCTTGTTTAAGTGTTAATTCCGCATAACACTTAGATTACTTTATAAATATACAAAGGTTTCTCTACGTGTATAACTTGATCTAATCTCGTATACACAAGCTTAATCAATCTAAGTTTGGGATCAACAAGTGGTATCAGAGCTTGTTGAGAAACTTTTGATCTTAAAGAACTCAAGAACCCTAATTTTCACAAAACCCTAAAAACATCATGTCCAATCCAGAAGTAAACCCCTCCTCCTCAAACCCTAAAATTAAGATTCCCATGCTTGATGCAAACAACTTTGAGCTATGGAAGTTCAACTTTGAGCAATATCTGGGAATCTATGACTACACTCTCTGGGAGATTATTGAATATGGAAACACATTCAATAAAGCTAAAAAGATTGCTAATGCCATTGCTACAAGATTAGCTGTTGCTGGATGTTCAGAAGAAGATAAGAAAGAAAAACCTGATGATGGTAGAGTTGTGTCTGCTGAGGACATAGCAAAGAAAAGGGTTGATATGAAAACCCTAAACATTCTGAAACTTTCTTTGGGACAAGAAAACCAGCATAAGTACAGAGGTTATGAGTCTGCAAAAGACCTTCGGGCAGCTCTTGAAGTTGCATATGGTGGTAATGTTGATACTAAGGAAGAGAAGAAGCAACTCATGCATGAGTATGCTGTTTTTAAGTCTCAACCTAATGAGAAGCTTAGCAATGTGAGAAGTAGACTGCTTGACATTACAAGCAAGCTGTCCTTCATGGGGACACAAGTTGGTGATGTTGACATTATTGCCACTTTTCTTAAAAGCCTTGGTGATGCGTGGAAGATTGAGGCAAGATCTATACTTTCCAATAACTCTCACAAAAGTTCTACTTTTGATGATATCTAAAACAAACTGAGGATGTTGGAGAGTGAAACTCTTTTGGAGCATGGAAGTAAGTCTACCAATAGCAACATGGCCTTCTTCTCACGTAGTGAAGGCCAATTTGATCAGAAGGAGTCTTACATGCACCCAATTACTGGATCAACATGTGTCAACGCTGGAACATACCCTGTCAACCCCTCACATTCAGACGCTGACACATAATAAAGTGACTCACCAAGAGTTAAGCCTGCTGGTTTGGATCTGGATATTGTGTGTGCATACATTGCTTCTTTGCCCAATGGTTCAGTGATTACATATGATGACCTTGAGCAAATAAGTGATGAGAACTTGGAGAAGATGGATATTAAGTGGAACATGGCTCTTGGTAGTATAAGAGCAAACAGGTGGAATAGAAGGTTTAAGAATAAGATGACCTTTAATGCAAAGGACACTGCTGGATTTGAAAAATCCAAGGTTGAGTTCTACAATTGTCACCATATGGGGCACTTCATGAGGGAATGCAGATCTCCAAGAAGATCTGATGCTGGCAAACCCTCAAGCTAAATTGTTAAGGCTCAGGATCCTAAGTCCATGGTAGCAGTGCAATAAATTGATGGTATTGGATGGGACTGGAGCTATTTAGCTAAGGATGTGGAAGAGGACAAAGCTTTGGTTGCTGAGATAGAAGTAGAAGAGCATGTTCAATATGCTCTCATGGCACACTCTTCCTCTTCATCAGATAATGACGTATACGATGATGCTTTTTGTAGTAAGGGTTGTAGGTTAAATACTGAAAAACTTAACAAAGAGGTTTCAAGATTGTTAAGTGATGTAAGTACTGAGAGATGCAAATTGTCTAACTATCAAATTTCTCTCACTCAAACTGAAAAGACAGTTTCTGAGTACAAGAAAATGGAATTTGACCTAAAAGATAAAATAAATATCTTAAAACATGAGTTAAATGCTAGTAATGATATTAAAAACATCATGGAAAGGGTCAATGGTGAACTTCAGGCTAAGTTAGATGAGGCTATCAAGAATAAGGATAATGTTGACCTTAAAATTCAGAGATTTGATAAGGCCTCACAAACCCTAGGAGAATGTGTTAATAAATAGAGGGATCCTAAGGACATGACTGGGATTGGGATGAAAGACTCTACTGTGGTTCCACCACCAGCTGGGGACTTCTATGGTGTCCAAAGAAAGGACTTATCTTGGACTGGTTTACCAGAACTCTAAGAGGAGAAATTTATTCCTCCACCAAGAGTCATTACCCTAGTTGAAGAGTATAGACAAAAGTTGACTGACTTGAATGAATGGAAGAAAGACAACCCTAACTTGTTTGTTAAGGGTGGCTTGTTGTGTGAAAGTCCAATTGAGTCTACCCCTATTAAGGTAACAAACCCAATCACTGGAAAGACAGTTGACCTTGGCTCAAACACTGTTAGAAAACCTAGCATTAAGTATGCAGCAATGTATAGGAATACTAGGTCACCAAAAAGCCAAGTAAGTGATAATGGAACAGGTTTCTTCTCTTCTAGACCTAGAGTTGTGTCTAAAAAGGCCTGTTACACTTGTGGTAGCTTTTCACATTTAGCATATAAGTGTGTCAAGGCTTCCAAGGTCAACGCTGTCAAAAGGTCAAACATTGTCAGACCCAAAACTTTTGTGGAGCAAAGTCCACAAGTTGTTAGACCAGTCCCATTCTTCACTAGAGGGTCTAACACTCATGGACAAAGACCATTTCAAAAGACCAATACTTGGTCTAATAGGCAATGGGTTTCTATAGCAAACCCTATGTTCAACGCTGACAAGGGTAATTTCAGCATTGACAAGACCAAATCCAACGCTGACAGAAACGTTGCCAGAGGTAAATATTTGCAACCACCGGGTAAGGGATCTAAAGCTTCTTCTAGATTGACATGGAGACCTAAGGAAGAACAAAACCCTAATACTAATGGGATTTCTTTGACCTGCAACAGATTTAATTATATTTCAAAGGTCATTACAAAACCAATTGGGGTTAACTGGGTATTTCACCAAAAAAGGGATGAACAAGGGGTTGTTATGAGAACTAAGTCTGTTCTTGTTGAACAACCAGATGAATCTAAGTCTAGTAAGGCTTGGGTTCCCAAAGAAAACTAATTTGTTTTCTTTATGTGCAGGTCATTCAAAAACAGGTTAATGATTATGGATATTGGGACAGTGGATGCTCTAGGCACATGACAAGGAAGGAAGATTATTTAACTAACTTCACTCCCATTAAGGATGGTGATAAGGTTTACTTTGGAGGCGGATATGGAACTATCACAGGCAAAGGAACTCTTCTCACCAAGAAATTGCGTTTTGAAAACGTGTTTCTGGTAAAGGAACTTGATTACAATCTTTTTGGTGTATCAGAAGTTTGTGATAACAAAAATAAAGTTCTGTTTACTGATACTGAATGCTTGGTGTTAAGCAAGGATTTTAAGATTCCAGATGAGAAATATATTGACTATAGAACACCTAGACATAAAGACATTTATAATATGAATCTTAATGGTATTAGGATGAATAATAATATGTCATGTTTTTATGCTAAAGCTTCAGTTGATGAGAGTAATCTATGGCACAGGAGACTAGGGCACATAAACTTTAAGAATATAAACAGACTTGTGAGACTTGGTTTGGTTGATGGTTTGCCTGAAAAGGCTTTTCACAATGACCACTCTTGTGTTGCATGCCTTAAAGGAAAACAACACAAGGTCTCATTTAAGTCTAAACATGTGCACTCTAGTTCTAGACCACTTCACTTGCTGCATATGGACCTATTTGGTCCAACTAATATAGAGAGTTTGAATGGTAAATCATACTGCTTTGTCATCACAGATGACTTTTCTAGGTTTACTTGGACTTTCTTTTTAGCTATGAAAAGTGACACTGCTGATACTTTAATTGACTTTATTACTCAGATAGAGAAGAAAACTGGTAATGAAGTTAAAATGCTTAGAAGTGATAATGGTGGAGAGTTTAGAAATAAACTGTTGGATGATTTTTGTACCAAGAAAGGGATTACTAGGCAGTTTAGTGTTGCCAGAACCCCACAGCAAAATGGGGTTGCTGAGAGAAAGAATAGAACCCTAATTGAAGCAGCCAGGACCATGTTGGCTGATGCTCACTTTCCCATAGCTTTTTGGGCTGAGGCTGTGAATACAACTTGTTATGTTCAGAATAGAGCATTGGTCAACAAGATACAGAACAAAACACCTTATGAGTTACTTTAGGGAAGGAAACCTAATATTGGTTTTCTTAAACCTTTTGGCTGTCATGTAGTTATACTAGATACTAGTGATGCCTTAGGTAAATTTAGTGCAAAAGGTGATGAAGGCTATTTCATGGGTTATTCAGTGCAGAGCAAGGGATATAGGGTTTAACTTAAGAAGGAAAAACGTATACTTGAGAGATTACATGTTAGGTTTTTAGAGAGTAAACCTAGTGATCCTGAAAGTGGTCCAAATTGGTTGTTTGACTTGGAACCTCTATCTAGGACTTTGAATTATATGCCTGTTACTAATCTAGACATTGTGAAGGTAACTTCCAATGTGGTGGAAGAACAAGTTGTTGATGTTTCAGGTACACAGGTTAATGAAGAGGTTGGATCACAAGCAGACAAGTCATCTCCTATGCAAGAGTATGTTACCATTCCTATATGGACAGATGCTTTTGCTGCTACTGCTGCTGCTGGAAAGGATAATGGTGGTCCCCAAGTATCACCAGTTAACAACATGCATGGTCCTTTAGGCGCTGACAAAGGAAAATCTGGCGCTGATAGGACAAATTCAGACGTTGATAGCTCAAACGTTGACAACACCAATTCAGGCGTTGATGGATCAAATGCTGACAACCTTGTTTCAGGCGCTGACAACACTTTTGGGCATATTTTCTCTTCAAATTTTGAACAAGGTGAACCTTCCAATTTACATGAAGAGGTTCATCCTAATATTGATGGAAGAGAGTCTGAAGATATTGGCAACTTGGAGAATGAGATTGAAGACAATAGACTTTTTGAAGGAGGAGTTCTTACTTCCACTATGAAGAATCACCCCCTTTCTCAAATTATTGGAGATGTGATGACTCCTGTTCAGACTAGAAGATCTCATCAAAATCTTGGTGGATTTATTACCAATATACACAAGAAGGTTGATACCCCTCTTGTGCAAGCATGTTTGTTTGCCTGTTTTCTGTCACAACAGGAACCCAAGAAGATCTTTGATGCTCTCAAAGAACCAAGTTGGGTGGAAGCAATGCAGGATAAGCTTCACCAATTTGAAATACAGGATGTTTGGGAGCTGGTTGATTGTCCAAGGTATTTCAGACCTATTGGGACACGATGGGTTCTTAGAAACAAGAGAGATGAAAGAGGTATTGTGGTGAAAAACAAGGCACGTTTAGTGGCTCAAGGATATACACAAGAGGAAGGGATAGACTATGAGGAGGTCTTTGCACCAGTTGCAAGGATTAAGGCTATAAGGATATTTCTAGCCTATGCTTCCAGCATGGGCTTTACTGTCTATCAAATGGATGTGAAGAGTGCTTTCCTCTATGGAACAATTGTTGAGGAGGTATATGTTATGCAGCCTCCTGGTTTTGAGGATCCAGAGAATCCAGACAAGGTGTATAGATTCAAGAAAGCTATGTATGGACTTCATCAAGCCCCAAGAGCATGGTATGGTACATTGTCCACTTATTTGGTGGAAAATGGATTCAAGAGGGGCACCATAGACCAGACATTGTTTACAAAGAAGGCTGGTAAGGATGTCTTACTTGTTCAGGTTTATGTTGATGATATCATCTTTGGTTCAACCAATATAAAGATGAGTGAAGACTTTTCCAAGCTTATGACAGACAAATTCAAGATGAGTGTAATGGGGGAGATGAACTTCTTTCTAGGTTTACAAGTTCAGCAGAAAGAAGATGGTATCTTCATCTCTTAGGATAAGTATGTGGCAGAGATCTTGAAGAAGTTTGGCTTTTCTCCACATGAAAAGAGGGCTACTACTCCTATGGATAGAGAACACCCTTGGGGAAAAGTTGGTGATGGAAAAGATGTGGATGTCAGGCACTATAGATCAATGATTGGTTCATGTATGTATCTCACAGCCTCAAGACCTAACATCATGTTTGATGTGTGTGTATGTGCACGCCATCAAGTGACTCCCAAAGAATGTCACCTTTATGTTGTCAAGAGAATCTTTAGGTACCTAAGATGTTATCCAGATCTTGGCTTGTGGTACCCAAAAGATTCACCATTGGAGCTTATTGCATACTCAGACAGTAACTATGGAGGTGATAAGTTTGATATAAAATCCACAACTGGTGGATGTCAGTTTCTTGGGAGTAGGTTGATATCTTGGCAATGCAAGAAACAAATAGTGGTGGCCAATTCTACAACTGAAGCAGAGTATGTTGCAGTAGCTGCTTGTTGTGGACAAGTCTTATGGATTCAGAACCAGCTGTTGGATTATGGGTATAATTTCATGCATACCAAGATATTTGTTGACAATAACAGCACTTTATGCATTATTAAAAATCCTGTACATCATTGTAAAACCAAACACATAGAAATTAGACATCATTTTATAAGGGATTGTTTTGAAAAGGGTTTAATACAACCAGATAGGGTTGACACAGAAGAAAATGTGTTTGATTTACTAACTAAACCTTTTGATGCTGGAAGGTTTCAATACTTGGTAACAAGTATTGGAATGATCAATCTCACATAATATGTGTTTTGGGGTCTTTTTGTAAAAGTATGTACAAGATAATGCATTGTTATTGGTCTTTTTGAGGATTTAGATTTTCCACTATATTTTTCTAACACTGACAAAGGTTACCTTAACGCTGATAAGTGTTATTGTCAGCGATATATTTGTCTAACGCTGACAAAGGTTTCCTTAACGCTGACAAGTGTTATCGGGACGTTGTCAGCAACAATGTTAGTTTTGTGGTTTTTAATCTAAATGTGCAGGTGGTGTTAGCATTATACCATTGGGTACATAGTTGCTTATGGATCCTTGGAGAATCATTTGAGCATGTTTTTATTTATGGATGATGGTTGGAATTTTTTATTCTTATCTTGACATAATTTTTTTTATGTTCATGCATATTTTTGGCAACATATGTATCACAGTTTAAGGGAGGTTTTAGGAACCTTTAGGACTTTTGGGTATTCTTATGGACTTCATCAAGCCCCAAGAGCATGGTATGGTACATTGTCCACTTATTTGGTGGAAAATGGATTCAAGAGGGGCACCATAGACCAGACATTGTTTACAAAGAAGGCTGGTATGGATGTCTTACTTGTTCAGGTTTATGTTGATGATATCATCTTTGGTTCAACCAATCCAAAGATGAGTGAAGACTTTTCCAAGCTTATGACAGACAAATTCAAGATGAGTGCAATGGGGGAGATGAACTTCTTTCTAGGTTTACAAGTTCAGCAGAAAGAAGATGGTATCTTCATCTCTTAGGATAAGTATGTGGCAGAGATCTTGAAGAAGTTTGGCTTTTCTTCACATGAAAAGAGGGCTACTACTCCTATGGATAGAGAACACCCTTGGGGAAAAGTTGGTGATGGAAAAGATGTGGATGTCAGGCACTATAGATCAATGATTGGTTCATTGATGTATCTCACAGCCTCAAGACCTGACATCATGTTTGATGTGTGTGTATGTGCACGCCATCAAGTAACTCCCAAAAAATGTCACCTTTATGCTATCAAGAGAATCTTTAGGTACCTAAGATGTTATCCAGATCTTGGCTTGTGGTACCCAAAAGATTCACCATTGGAGCTTATTTCATACTCAGACAGTGACTATGGAGGTGATAAGTTTGATATAAAATCCACAACTAGTGGATGTCAGTTTCTTGGGAGTAGGTTGATATCTTGGCAATGCAAGAAACAAACAGTGGTGGCCAATTCTACAACTGAAGCAGAGTATGTTGCAGCAGCTGCTTGTTGTGGACAAGTCTTATGGATTCAGAACCAGCTGTTGGATTATGGGTATAATTTCATGCATACCAAGATATTTGTTGACAATAACAGCACTTTATGCATTATTAAAAATCCTGTACATCATTGTAAAACCAAACACATAGAAATTAGACATCATTTTATAAGGGATTGTTTTGAAAAGGGTTTAATACAACCAGATAGGGTTGACACAGAAGAAAATGTGTTTGATTTACTAACTAAACCTTTTGATGCTGGAAGGTTTCAATACTTGGTAACAAGTATTGGAATGATCAATCTCACATAATATGTGTTTTGGGGTCTTTTTGTAAAAGTATGTACAGGATAATGCATTGTTATTGGTCTTTTTGAGGATTTAGATTTTCCACTATATTTTTCTAACACTGACAAAGGTTACCTTAACGCTGATAAGTGTTATTGTGACGTTGTCAGCGATATATTTGTCTAATGCTGACAAAGGTTTCCTTAACGCTGACAAGTGTTATCGGGACGTTGTTAGCAACAATGTTAGTTTTGTGGTTTTTAATCTAAATGTGCAGGTGGTGTTAGCATTATACCATTGGATACCGAGTTGCTTATGGATCCTTGGAGAATCATTTGAGCATGTTTTTATTTATGGATGATGGTTGGAATTTTCTATTCTTATCTTGACATAATATTTTTTATGTTCATGCATATTTTTGGCAACATATGTATCACAGTTTAAGGGGAGGTTTTAGGAACCTTTAGGACTTTTGGGTATTCTTATGATACTCTTATCACAATTCTAGATTGTGTCCACAGGTGAGTATGAGTTAGTTTTACTAAATCATGAGGCACTGTAGCATGCAAAGTTGATCTACTATGCATGCTGCCAAGACATTTTTGGCCTAGAATTGGTTGTGGTCTGTTGGGAGACTTGGGAATGATTTTATCATGGGTTTTACCTGGGAGTAACAAAGAATTTTATGAGATAACTTAGTTGTTAAGAGTTTTGGTTAGCAAGGGACACTAGAGGACTGATATGTCTATCTTGCATAAGCAAGTGTGCATAACTGGACAGTGCTTGCCACCCTATAATAATTATCAACTTATAGGTTATCTTCACTAGGATAAATTACTTTGTTAAGGTCCTTTTTCATTTTTATAAACTTTTATTTTTGGACGCTGACAAGTATTTTTTCAAGCGTTGTTATGACCAATTTAGACGTTGACATGGCGTTGGCAAACGTTGACAAGAATATAGCCGTTGGGCGTTGATGGGTTATTTTTGACCGTTGACACCCACTGGGACCTACCTAGTTGTTACTTTTTGACAAATTTTAGGGGCGTAATTTTGGGAGCATATAACTTTTAATTAATACATGAGATAACTTATTTTCTTTTCAATATTTTCATCATGATATTTTGAAAATAGTTGCCTCATTTTTGACCAATCACATGCATATATCTCTCCTATATATTTGGCTCCTATTTAAACAGGGTATCTTATATTCTTGTCTAACCATTTTCTCCTATAATTCATCTTTCTAAATCATTCACAAACAGCTTTATACAATGGCACCAAAATTTAAACCAAGTGATTTGGTATTGGGATTCAGGAGTCAACACAACATGATAGCATATTTGGACGCTGATGATGCTCTGTTTCCCCAATACACATAGATGGTGGCGTATTTGAATGCATCCCCAATTAGGTATGCTCTTTCTCATGCTCCTCTCATCTCTGTCACACATATTAAACAGTTTTGGAACACTGTAAGTTCCTCAACAGTTAATAATGTGACTACATAATCATCTATTGTTCATGGGTGTACTTGGGTGGTTACTGAAGCCTTGGTTCGCCAGGCTTTGCATCTTGATGATGCAGATGGTATAACCACCCTTCCCTTTCATGAAATAGAACAAGGACTAAGGGCTTTGGCTTATCCTTTCCTTGATGAGGGAACTTTAAACAAATATCATAAACAGGAGTTTCCCCCAGCCTGGAAGTACCTAATACATGTCATCTTACAATGTTTGAGTCCCAAGTGTACTGCACACAATGAGATTAACAGATCTATTGCTAGTGTTATTGTGTGCATTGCAACTGGGCAAAAGTTTAATTATTCTAAAATGATTTTTGATGGCATGTGTAAAAACAAAGGGAATAAGATGACATTAGCTCATCCCAGATTTTTACAAATAGTTTTTGATGTGCAAAATTACTGCACAAGGGATCATGATGATTTTTATGAGATCCCTGTGCAAAAGAAAGATATTTATACAAAGATGAACTCACCCCCTCACCGTGACTTACCCCTCACCCCAGCTATGCTTGCTGTTATTGCAACAGCACAACCCCAACCAGACCCTCAACCAAAACTTGACCCAATACCAGAACCTTTACCTTCACCTCAACACATGCAAATTGACCAAGAACCCTTTGACGCTGACACATTAAATGTTGGCGTTGACACACCTAATCCAGACGTTGACACCATTCCTTCACAGACCCAAACACCCCTTAACCAACACACATCCACCCAATCCACATCATCTTCTACCCCACCACAATATAGGTTGCAAAAACGCTAAAGGACTACTGCAGTGTTCTTCTCTAGTGGTCCTAGCCATGTAGCAGAGAGAACCACCACCACAAGTGTGGTTGGTGCTATGGATGAGGCTGGGACTATTGGTTCTGGCTTAGATGCAGGCCAAGACAGTCCTAACATCTTTAAGACCTCATCCATGCCCCATGAATCTAACTTGGGAGGTCAAATACCCATTTTAGAGGAGGGCAGATTGGAACCAATGACATTAATGGAATTGACGGCTGTCTGCATTAGCTTGCAAAAGAAAAATGCAGACTTGGTACAAATTGTCAATACACAAGGCCTTGAACTCAAGCAATTGAGGGAGAGGATTGTTATTTTGGAGAATGCTAGCACAAGGCGTGGGATGGAGGAATCTTCCAAAGGGGAGGATGAGCAGATTAATGTGAGTGATAAAGGCTCACATGATGGTGAATCTTTGGGTGTTGCTGAAGCCCTAACTGAATTGAAGAAGCAACCAGGTTTTGTTAGATCTCTGGTAACTCCTACCAGTTTAGACTTGTCTTTTACAGCTATGTTGGAGCAAATTACAAGAGGCGCTGAGATAGGTAATTTGGGCGTTGACAAGCGAAATTTAAGCGTTGACAAACCTGGAGATGAGGTTGATGTATTCCAGTCATCATCCATCATCAAAGAAGTATCTTCACAGGTATTACCATCATCCTTACCCATCATTGATCCATTAGATAAGGGTAAAGGAATCATGGTAGAAGTAGATGTTCCAAAGGATGCAGCACAGGTAGAGTTTGATAGAAGGTTGGCTGCACAACTTGTGGAACAAGAAAGAAAGAAGGTTGGTGAATCACCTTTTGTTGCCACTTCAGAGGAACAAGAAGGAAGTGATGAAGCTAGTTCAGACTCAAGTGTGATGATAATAGAACAACCAGAAAGACTTGAGTATGGTGATGATTTGGCAAGAGAGAAACTGAATGAGTTGAAATTGCAAGTAGATTTTGATATGCCAGAAGTTGTTCAGATGTACCATGCTTGGGAAGATAGGTGTATGGAGAATCTAGATTTGACTATTTCAGACCAAATATGGGGTTTGGAGATTCTTCTAAGAGTACAAAAAGACGGCAAGGTAATTCTGAAACACAAAGCTAGCAATATTCTCTCAATGTTGAAAAGGGATGAGAAGGGAGTTGTACTACATGCTACTCAGATGTCATGGAACAGGATGGACCTATAAGAAATTGTTGGCATTATCCTTTGAAGAGTTGGAGTACAAGGCTTATCCCATTTGGGCAAGAGTGCAGGAAGAAAACACTCTAAGACTTCTTTCTAATGAAAGGAAAGAAGAACTTGCAGAAGAGATGGAACTTAAGAAGGCAATGATTGTTCCAAGACCTTTGAAGAAGGGAGTCCCTCTTGAGTTTCTTAAAGATATGGATAGATTGAATCCAAGTGAAGCTGTTATAAGAAGGATCATCAAGCTCTCACCATTGGAAGCTTCAGATATGGTACAAGTGTTACCTCTTGATTCTAGAAACCCTATTATAAGCTATGAAGAAGATGAATGTGGGTTTTGGAAGATTGGCAGGTATGGGAAAGAGGTACACACTTTCACTACACTCATATCTCTTTTTGCAAGTGTCGATAGAGAAGACTTGGTAGACCTTTGGAGGTTGTTGGAGGTCAAGTATGAGACTGAAGCTCATACTTTAGTCAATGCAATAAAACTTTGGTCAACATTCAAGAGAATGTGTGGACCAAGAGATGAAGATCCTGCTGTTTGGAAGGATCTTGAAGATGACCTTAGTGGTCTTCAATGGCGTTTGTATTCAGCTGCTGGTGTGTACTACTTGAGCTCTACAAAGTTTGCTGAGTATCTACTTGTAGATGGTCAGTATTCCATGTCCAAAGAAGTTTTGGAGAAGATGAAGACAACACAGCTGGAGATTGATTATTCAAGTGACGTGGCCAAAGATTTGATCAGACATATTTATTACCAATATGATAAAAGTTGTAAGATTCCTCCTAGTTCTTAATGTTTATTCAGAAACTTGATTACTAGAGTAGATATCAAGTTTAGGGGAGGATTGTTGGGAATAAAATGTAGCCAGTCCACTTGAGCGCTGACAAGAGGAAAATAAGCGTTGATAGGAAGAAAACAAACGCTGATAGATCAAGCGTTGACAAGAAGAAGTCAGGCGTTGATAGGTTGAAGACAAGCACTGATAGGATGATGTAGTCTACACGTATTATGTTTCTAGTAAAGATAAGTTCAATATTGTATTTTCTATAATTATCTTTACCTAGAATAGCTGATACGTAGACTCTTGTATAAGGCTTCTTATGTATATAAAATAAGACCTTTAGGTTATGTTTCTAATAAGTTTTGATACGTTAAACACTTTCATTGTAAGCAAGTTCGTTATTATCAATCAAGTGAAAGTTTGTTTACATCTTTGTGTGTTCTTGTTTAAATGTTAATTCCGCATAACACTTAGATTACTTTATACATATACAAAGGTTTCTCTACGTGTATAACTTGATCTAATCTCGTATACACAAGCTTAATCGATTTAAGTTTGGGATCAACACATACTCAAAATCCATTCTATAAACGTTTGAGGAGCGAGGGCACTTTAAATCGTAAACCCAACCATTCAGTCAGAACGTAATATCGAGATGGAACATCTTTGTACAAAGCTCCCTACTAACATGAAACAACATGTTTTATTACATTTTGAGTTTTAATGCTGGCAAAAATAGTCCTTGTTATTATAGTTTGGTGTAATTACACTTTTTACCCATTAAGTATAAATTTTCATAAATTGCAATTCAAACCTTTATTATTTAACCTTAGTGTCTCAAAATTTTCAACATTTATTCTTATAGCTTATAATTTCATAAAATGACACTTTTGGCCCAAAATGATTTAGAATTTTAGATTTGATAGTTTTAGTCCCTGAACTTGTAAAAATCACATAACAAGCTCAAAAATGATCCAAATGATCTAGGATTTGAAAACAAAGTTTATGAACATATTTATAATCATAATAACAACATTTCTTCAGAATTATAGCTTTTGAAATGGGTTTTTGCTCATTATTTCATGTAGATTACAAAACTAGGGTTTTAAGACATCTTTAACTTATAACTTTCATTTAAAATGATGAAATGACTTAGTTTCTTTTGGATTATCTTTCTAACATAATTTTGGCATTATAACTTTTGGATTATCTTTATAACATAATTTTGGCATTATAACAAGTCTAATTAAACTTTATAACAAGATAAAAGTCTTGGTTAACATAGATTTACCTAGGTAGCTCCAAAATGGATCCTTATGGCTTCTTATGAACACAACTTGCTATCAAAGCTTCAAGAGCTTCAATGGCTAGCTTCTAGACCTGGTTTTTGGTCTTATGGGATGTCCTAAGACTTCTATAGAGATGGAAATGTAGAATGGTTATGAGATACAAAGGAAACGGGTTGCAAGTTTCAAATGATGGTATACGCCCCTATTTATACTTGAAATGACCCTTAGCCTCCAAGTTTTGCATTCATACGTGTAAGATAGATATAGGGGTGACTAATGAAGGCTAGTGAAGATATACACAAGTTTATAGCTTGTAGCTTGTCTTAATCCTTCCTTATGGCTAGAAACAGATCATGGCTAACATAGGATAAAAATGATGATGTGTAGCAAGCGAGGAGGTGATCAACCTACTTGTCACACTCCTAAAATATCTTAGGATGAATAAGTATCTGGTTTTAAACCTTGTAATGGAGGGAAATGGATTGAAAATGAGTTTTGGAGGGAAAATGTAAAACCAGATCCTAAAAATAGGGCTTGTAACTTATGCTTTGTGTTTTTGGTGATTAAGGGCTTAGGAAAGTGATTAGTGAATGATTAGGGCTTAATTAGGGTTTATAAATTCTATTTAAGAGATTTGGGGTCTTGGTTTGAAGTTTAACAAAGGTTTGATGTGAAAATGGGAAGTATACATTTGTAGATTAGAGTTTTCTAATGATCTAGGGCAAATGTGATTATCCTCTTCTTATCTACTGATGTAAACTTAATTTAGGTCCTAGACATTATGTCTTAAGTGTCCAATGAGTTCTCACACTTTTTTTAATGGTTTAGTTAGGGTAAACATGTCTAAAGAGTAAAAATACCTATTTTGACCTAATTCACAAGTCATGCATTGAAATCTTGTACCTTGTGCATTAGGGTACTTTTACATTTTCTTAATATCATCTTATAATCTTAATGAAGTCCTATGAGTATTTTTAGACTTGTCCAAAAAGAACTAGGTAGTGATTCCATGTAGATTTCTTAATATTAGGGTTTTTAGGTCATTAATCCTAATGATTTTATAACTTGGGTAATTAGGGTTTATATCTTAATTTATGCTTATTCTAAGTCTTATATAGCAAGTTTATAACTTCTATGGGTTCTATATTCTTAGTTTGAGGGTTTATATAAGTTGATCATATTCTAGGGTTATTTAAATAAGATTAAGGTTCTATGCTTTAAAACTTATACTTTATGCTTTAATAATTTGTAACTTGGTTTAAGATAAATGTATGATCATATTATGATACTTAGTTTAGTTTTATGTTTTGTTGCAAAATATTAGAGTCTAATTCATTATAGATTGGATTTTATATGCTAATCTTGGTTTTAGGTCATTTTTTTGTAATTATCTTTTGATTAGTGAATATTAGTGTTTTTTGATTATTTAACTTTCCTTTATTTGGTGGATTAGAATTAGTGTAGGGATTTCTAGGGTTTATGGGAATATAAGGTATCCTTGTTATATTTGAGTTGTTCTTATTCATTGTTTATTCATATGATAACTTTCAGAACTCAGACTTGGTATATACATAGTGTTTAGAACATATAGGCATATGTTGATGTGGCAATTATGATAATGAGATCCATAAGTCAGTCATGTAGTATAATGAAAATGCAAAAATTTTAGAGTAAAATCACCTTTTTATTTATGAACATGGATATTACATTAACCAAAACTACTGGATGTTATAGTTGGCATTCGTGATAGCGCATGTTTCATCACTCTTCTCTATTGGAATCTACATAAGAGTAACGTCCTTAAAGATCCTACCCGTTGGTTGCCACTGAAGACTAGATTTAGGAGTAGTTTTCTCTTGCATAGCAGAAGACTTCTTTGGAGAGAAACTATGTCCTTTTGTAACCCACGTTTCAGATTTGGTGTTATTTCTTTTCTTTGCGACGGGTGTGCATCCCCTTGTTGTCTTATGGGATTCTGTATTCGATCTCCGTTCAAAGGAACGAGATTTGACCTCATAGAGGTATTGGAGAATGCAATGGTCATGATTTTCATTGTGAATGCCCTTTTTGCAAGTGGGACATACAGGGAATTTGGGATTCACGAAAGTACTTGTATTCCTTGGTTTTCTAAATCGTTCAGGCGTAGCGTTCGAAACACGACTATTCATGGATGGTTTCTAATTCCTAGATTGCTGGTGAGGGATCCTAGGTTTTGGTTGACTACCATTAGGAGTGTGTGGAACTCTAGCGGGATTTGGTGAACTAGGTTTTGAATAGATGGGTTTGTCTGTCTGAATCTTCCCTTTTTGCTTAGCATCCTATATGTTGTTGGTATGAACGAATTAATTTAAACCTACAGATTCCTTTGTGGACGCGAATGTCACACGTTTTGGAGGATTCCTAGAAGTGCTAGGTGCATTCACATGGTTGGGTTTAGCAACAGTGTGCTTTCTAAATGGGGGAACATAGGGGTGATATGGATGGTCTTGGAACACTTGGTTGCGCATCAGTCTTAGGTGGTAACCTAGATTTTACATGAGAAGAATTGGAGAAAGGAGTCGCTTTTCCTAAGATAGATGGCTTTGGATCCTTGTAGGCATTGGGTTTTCGAACAACATGTTTCACAACTTTAGGTTCCACAGTTTTTCCACCCATTTTGGTAACAAGTTTCTTCAACTCTACTATCGCTATGTCCTTTTCTTGCAACTGATCTTTCAAGTCTGTAATTTCCATACTCTTTTCGTTCATTTCTCGATACAAGGCAGAAAGTTTTACTTGCAAGTTATTATCATTTGGACCTTTTCCGACTTTGCCTTGCAAAGCAAGTTCAAGAGTATGTGTTTTTGAAGGAATTCACATCGGCGTTGAATTAACGCAAAATCCTTTTGATCTACATTATCTGTGTGTTTCAAAATCACAGTTCCAAGACGTTCACACTCTTTGACTTGATCAAGATATTTGCATGCCACGTCAGAATATTCGTCTATATCTGCACAAGATGTAAGAGCAACACACAAAATATCTTTGGAGAGACATTCGTGTAAGAGTAGATCATATGCTGTAGAAAACTCGTCTCTTTCAGGTTGATGATTGTCAACTTCTTTTTCAAGAGATTCCACATATTTCAAATCGTCAAACATTTCTTGCTTAATTAATGTTTCAAATTCCAAAACATGTTTCTGCGTTTGTTCTGCAAGTGGAATCAAAATACTTTTCACCAGCACAATTATATCGTGAGGAATTTCTTTGTTTCCTTTCAACCGTTCACGTTCTTTCCAGTCATCGTCAACAACCTTTTTGAAATTTTCAATGTTTTGTTTAAGAAAACTAAGTGCTTGTTTACTCTTGCTTATAGAAGCTTTATATGGCAAGTACTGAATAAATTTTGAAACATTAGTTTTCTTAGTGGCAAAAACTTGTCTCTGTTTAATTCTTATTTGTTCACATTCGAAAAATATTTGCTCACGAGACTTATGTGTTTGCGGTTTGAAAAGACCCTAAAAGTCTGTTTTCATAAGCATAATTATATGGTTTAACAAATTCTTTATTAACTTTTTATCTACTCTCTTCTTCTAAATCGTTTTTCTCTTCACTATCGGGCCTAACGACAAGGTAATCAAGATCGGTCCATTGGGAGTCATCAAGATATAGGTGTTGATTCTCAGATTGAGCTTGCTCTTGGTACTTAGGATTGCAAAACTAGGTCTACCCTTGAAAAATGAACGAGGTGCCAACATTCCCATGGTTTGAATTGATTGTTTAGTTTTGTAAACAATTTTCTTGTAAAAATCAATTTCAGTTTCAAGTTCCACCATTTTGTCGATATATTTCGCTTGTCTAGTTTTGAAATCCTTTTCCAACTTTTCAACCACTGCTTTCTTTTCATTAACAAGTTTAGTTTTATCCTCTTGAAGAAAACTGATGAGATGGCATTTATACATGATCTCATCATTCTTTTCGGGCTTTAAATGCATAAAAATGTCATAATATACCATATATATGCTTGTGTTGTTTACTTGTGTATTTTAGGTATGGATATCGTGAAAAAGACAAAAGATCACAAGATACAAGGAAAAACGTACACGAGAAACGAAGCCGTACAAAGAACCGGGCCCTAATTCATGGAATATTCAACAAATACCCTTGAAGACTTAAAGACATACAAGATTGATCCTTATTTATTGAAGAAATGACACTTAAAACCCTTGTATATTGATAATTACAAGTTTGGTCCCTTAAGTTTGTCAAAATTACACAAAAGGTCCTTCAATTTTGAAGAAATGGCAAGATTAGTCCCTCAACAAATTCAAATGTCCAACAATGGTCCCTCATGAGTCAAAGTTACATTGAAGACCTTTGAAGATCAAGATTTTCCAAAATCAGCCCTTGAAATATCTCAAAATGGCAAAAATAATCCTTATAAACCTTGTTGGAAAGTTTTGTGCCAAAATTGTCAAGTCTTGAAAGTTGACAACAAAGGAAATGGGCGCTGACACGTTTTAAAACACAAATGAAAGAAAAGAAGAAGAACAAGGGCCAAATGTGTGCTTTTGAAACATTTAAACATGAAAATTGCGCCAAACACCACAACTTCCCCCAATTTCGGATCAAACACACTACTATTCACCTTTTCACCACCCAGAATTACCTCACTTAAAACAAAGGGTAATTTTAAATTACCCTGTCACACGTTTGATTCACCTCACCTTAAACACATCCCACACACAAAACCCTCATCTCCACTCACCAAAAGGCCCCACCATTCAACACGTCAACCAATGAAAATGCAACTTACTCTCCAAGTCATCCTACGTGTCCAAATTAACAGCTATGGCTCATTGCTTCATCACAAAGCTAAAATGAACGGGATCATTTTGGACAGCTCACAACCAAGAAACGCCTAGAAGACCTCAAGGGCATTTTAGATATTTCAGTGCTAGGGTTTGTGAATAGTGTAGCCTGGCATTTGCCTATAAAAGGAGACCTCAACTTGTGAGAGTCCCTTTGTTCCAGTCTTTACCTTTAAAACTTGTAATTCCTTTTTAAAATTTAAAAAGTTGGTATTTTGAAAAAAAATTTTAATTCCTTTTATGTTTTTGAAAGTTGGTATTGTTTTAAGGTGATTCTGAGTTCCATTGATTGTTATAAGTGTGCTTGAATCATTTGGTTCAAGGACGTTTATGTTTGGTAAGTTTTTCAAGTTTGAAAAAGCTTGAAAGAAGGTTTCTGATTTTGCTATTTTTGTGTACTAACCCTTAACCATAAGCTATAAGCTCTTGCAAGCTTGTTGACACCAAGCTTGTGAAGGGATTAGAGCCCTTGGTTGAGTTTTTTGCTGCTTGAGTTGAAGAAATCAAGTCCTTGAGGTTCTACTTTGAACCATCAACAAAGGCAGTCTTGCATCTCCTTTGTTGAAGTACCTTGGTCTTGTTCTAGTTGTTGAACAAGGTCCAAGGAGCATAGCTGGCCCTCCTAGGATGTTGTGGAGGGCAGGTATAACCTCTTGTTAAGATTCCTCTAAAAATTTCATGTTTCTGCTTATTTTGTACTTTGGCATATGATTTTGTGTTCTTGTGTTTGTGCTGGTAATTTTTGTGTTTGATTGTGTTAGTTGGTGCCTAGTAAGTGTTTTTTATCATTAAAATCAGTAGTTTATTAGAAGAAATCACAAGTTTGTTTGAAAAGTGGTTGATTAAGGGTTGTTTGGGATTACTGGTTCATAAGGCCTTGTGGCCTTGAACCCTTGGTTCTTAGGGTTTGGGAAGTCTAAACAAGTGATTTTGAACAAGTTTTAGTCATTGGTTAAGTTTCTGAAAGTTTGGAAAAGGGATTTGAAGTTTTGCAAAAATCTGATAAAAGTGCTTTTGGAATTGGTCAAACACATCAGATCCAATAACATCTTTGTTTGTTGGATCTAAGGTCTGAAATCAGGTTTGGGAATAGTTTGGGTGATGAGCTATCTATTGGTTATCTAGTTGTTGAATTTGGTGGCTTATTGTGATTGTTATAGCTTATCAAAAGTTGCTGAAGTGGTCATTTGCATCAGCAAAGTGACCACCTCATTTTGTGATTGCAATTGTTATCCTAGTGTATGCCTTGTGATTTTGCTGCTTGGAACTTGTTTAAGAGTTGCTTGTGAGTGAATTTTGCTATTTGGTGTGCTTTGTATCTGGCTTATAAGCTAACTAGCTTATTAAGCCCTTATTGCCAAAATTTGCCATCAAAAGGTCAACTGACCTCTTGATTCACAAGGCCTCCTCCTTGATTCCTTCACAAAATTTGCTTATAACAAGCCCTTAGACCATTCCTGATCATTTGGTGAACTTTGGAGTACTTTGACTTTTGGTCAAATAAGCACAAATTGGCTTATTTTTGAGAACTGCTTATTGGCACATGCAACAACTTGGCTTTTGTAATAGAAATCATTTTTCTTAGCTTAATATCAAATCTGGAAGGTTACAAGTCTTTTGGTTAAGCTTTTGCTAGAAAACTAGCTTATTTGGCTTTTTCAGCCAGCTTATTTGCTCTTACAGCTTATTCTACTTGGCTTATTGTGATTTTCTTAATTGATTATTCTTAGTTAAGCTATTTGTGAGCTTTTGCAACAAACTAGAGCTTCTGAGGTGCCCTAATTCTCAAACCCGACTATTTTGTCGTTTTGTAAATTTTTACTTTGCTTATTTCTGGCTTATTGAGTGTGCTTTTCCAAAATTTCTTTTTGCAGATCTCATAAGCATCCCAAAAGAAGGTTGTGTGTCAAATTAGAGCTTATGGCATTGGCTTATTGCTTAATGGGCTGAAAAGCCCAATAAGAATAAGCTGCCTGCTTATTAAGCTGTGATAAACTCACATTCAGCTTTTGGGCCTTTAGAGTTTTGTGTTTAGAATTTAATTGTAAGTCAGATAGGGCTTTTCCAAGTCAATTGGGCCAAGTTTGACTTTTTGGGCCCAAAAGCCCATTTGGTTTGACTATTTTTGGTTTTGGCCCATTTGAGGGCCCAATAGGGGTATTCTGGTCATTTCACTTTGATTTTCTGATTATTTAGGTTAAAATAAACTAGTTTGCAAGTTTTTAGAATTTTTTTATAATTTTTGCATTTTTAATATTATTTTAATATTATTTTATCATTATTTTTCAAATTTCACATTTTCCAACTTTTTACATTTTTCTTAGCTTTAATACATTAAAATAGGAATTTAGCAACTTTTAGAAGAATTTTATCACTTCTAGATTAATTTTTATAATTATTTTAAGTTTTAATAGTTTTTTTAATCATTTTAAATAGTTTTTATTAGTTTAAAAATTTATAAAAATAGTTTTTAATCTTTTTAGGTCATTTTAGAGGTTTACCAATTGAAAAATCTTTATTTGGGCTTTTTGATAATTTATTTGATTTTTAGGGCTTTAATTAGCATTTAAAATTTGAATATTTAATTATTTAAAAGGTTTGAAAAAGTTTTGATCATTGATAAACTCTTAGTTTATTTATTTTGATTTTTGGTGAATTTTTGGTAATTTTTAGAATTAATTTTTATTTTTGTAGTTTTTACGGTTTTACGTTTTATCATTCTAGTAGTAATTTTTACGTCTTCGTCATCTTCTTTTCTCATCCCCTTCTAAACCAATCATTAATCACAAACATTTAACAAGTTTTTCACACACATATACCTCCTTGGGAAACGAACTTTCATTTCATAAGGGTCATTAACACTTGGTTTTTCCTAAAATCATTTGTTTAATACTTACCGTTTTTACGCACCTTTTCCTAAAGGTCGTATTTTACCACAATCATTTTGGCGCCGCTGCCGGGGAGGTGTGTCGTGATTAATTTGCATTGTTGTTTTTAATATTAACCATAAATAGTATTTGTATTAGTAGAAATCTACTAATACGTATTATCGGTTTTCTTGGTTTTTCTTGTAAAAATATTATTACTATATTGTATTAAGTATCACAACAAATAAACAATATCTCCAAAAGTGTGAAAACGCAACCTTGATTCGGGATTTCATCACTCGATCATTGTATTCGAATCTCAAACAAAAAGAAAAAGGCAAAAATAGATAAATACTTTCGTGAAGCTCGATTTTGAAAAATACAAACTATAAGGTGGGTATAAGGCGGGTATTATAAAATATACCCTAAGGAAAAAGGCTCTTAAGTGCTTCGCGCCGCCTCGTTTCCCCGCTTGCTTGTGAGTATTTTAAGATTGAAGGCTAATCGAGGGTTTTTCCGCCCAAAGTATTATTACGTATAATATATTTGCTTGGTTTCTTTGTGATTAAACCCTCTTGAACAATTTGGTTTTCACCAAAGTTCTAAAGTCATTCGAAAGCGTTCACTCCACGTGATCGTTTTCATTCCTTTGAGGCTTCTTTAATCACTAGTTTGATTCGAGGAGAGATTTTGTAGATTGTTGTCTACGAAGATACACCAAAATCCAAAAAATTAAATATAATCAAAAACACAAAAAAATTGAAAATTCACAAAACACCCAAAAACAAATCTTCTTTGCTCACCTCCCATTCTTCGTGAAGTTTATGATCACTCGTAATCAAGCAAAGCGAGCTCGTAAACGTCTTCAAAAGCAAGCCAATCAAGAGACGTTGATTGAAGAACAACCTCCAATTGTTGAACCTATTGTAGAACAAGAAGTCGTCATGGCTAATCGTACTATGATGGAGTTGCTACAAGCACCCACCGAGGGTTTTGGAGAGGCCATTGTGATTCTCGCCATTCTTGCGGAGAATTTCGAGATTAAGACGGGTTTAATGTCGATGTTGCAAGCAAATAAGTTTAGAGGTCATGAGAAAGACAACCCGCACTATCACATTAGGAATTTTAATCGTCTCACCGCTACTAGCAAGTTTAAGGATGTTCCACATGACGCCATTAAGATGATGTTGTTTCCATACTCGTTAGATGGACCCGCAAAAATTTGGCTTGAGAAAGAACCGCCAAATTCGATTTTGACATGGGCCGATCTCGTTTCTAAGTTTGTGAACAAGTTCTTTCCACCATCTAAAACAACACATTTGAAAAATGAGATTTCACGATTTATGCAAAGAAATAATGAAAGTTTTTCAATGGCATGGGAACGCTTTAAAGAAATGTTACATGAATGTCCACACCATGATTTCACGGAATTGCATCAAATTGATACTTTTTATAATGGGCTTAATGATCATGAACGAGACTATTTGAATGCCGCCGCGGGTGGTAATTTTTTGTGCAAGACGACAAATGAGGCTTTACAAATCATCGAGAATAGATCTAAGGTTTATAGCCCTCGTAACACACCGAGTGTTGCCAATTTGGGTTCGTCATCGTCGTCATCGTCTCGTAGCATTAATGCCTTACATGATGAAGCTAATGAGGAAAATCGGTTTTTTGATAGATTTTCTAATCTTATGTCCCATTGGAAAGCTCAAGAAGCTTCAAATTCCGCTTCGGTTAAAGCGGTTGCTAAGAGTTGTTTGTCTTGTGGTGGAGCTCATGATCTTTCCGAGTGCATTACCGCGGATGGTAACACTTCGAGTGCTTATGTAGCAACGGGAACTTACAACCAAAACGGTCAAGGTTCCCGCCCAAATCAAGCTCCACCAAATCAAAATGTTAATAATTATCGAAACAACAACCAAGGTGGTAATTACCAAGGAAATTCACGCAACTACAACAAGGGGAATTGTCAAAATGGGAATGGACAAGTCACTAATCAAAACCAAAACCGTGATTTTCAAAACACTACACAAAGTTTTCAAAATGCTCACACTAAAAATCTTCAAGGAGAATTTTGGATTATGCTAAAGCAAATGATGCTAAATTTGATAACATGCAACGTGAGAAGATTAGCTTAAGATCCGAGTTGAAAAACGAGCTTAAAAATGAACTTGCTAATGAACTTAAAACTCATGCAAATAAAATGGAAGGAAATGTCCAACGTCTTCAACAAAACCAACAAAAGATGGAATTAGGACAACATGATATTAAGCAAGAGTTATTAAAAGCGGATGCTAGGCAATCAAAATTTGAGGACCGAATGGCTAAGATGTTTGAAGCAATCATGTGTAAACCCTCTTCCTCGGGTGGTCTTCCTAGTGATACCATTGCAAACCCAAAGGGAGAAATGAAGGTTATTACTACACGAAGTGGTAAACCTTTCAAGGAACCAATCTCTCGTCCAAGTACTTCTAAGGAGAAGGAAATCGAGAAAGAACCCAAGGTGATGGTCGAAAAGGAGCACATTACAATCCCACGAAGTACCGCTCAAACCACACCTACGGTTGAACCAATACCAATTGTGGAACCCGAGTTTCCAAGGCCGTTGCCTAATGACCAACCTACACCACCTTTACCCTACCCTTCGAGACAAAACAAAGAGAAATTGCAAGAACGTAACAAACAACAAATCGAGCTTTTTATAAAAATGTTTCAACAAGTGCATTTTGATGTGAGTTTAGTCGACGCGTTGTTATATATGCCTCGTTTCGCTTCCACTTTTAAAAGTATGATGATCGATAAGGAAAAGCTTTCAAAGCTTGCTAATTGTTCTTCGGTTTATCTTAACCGCATACCGGAAAAAGTTGGTGACCCCGGGAAGTTTCTCATTCCTTGTGACATACAAGATATGAAAGAATGCCTCGCCTTGGCCGATCTTGGTGCGAGCATTAATTTGATGCCATTTTCCATTTGGAAATCGCTTTCGCTTCCGGCTCTTATTCCTTCGAACATGTCTATCGAGATGGCCGATCATTCTACGATTTTAGCATGTGGAGTAGCCGAAGATGTTTTCATGAAAGTGGGGAAGTTCTACTATCCCGTTGAATTTATAGTAGTTGACATCCCCGCGGATCCTCAAGTTCCTCTAATTTTAGGTCGTTCATTTTTAGACACTTCGAGATCGCTTATCGATGTTCATGCAAGAACTATCACTTTGAGATTCAACGAAGAGGAACTTGTTATAAACGCTACTCAAAACTCGAAACCTTCTCATGTTTATGCAATCGCTACCATCAATCACATTGACATCGTTGATGTGGTTTGCGATGAGTTTTCACAAGAAGTGTTAGGTTTTTCTGATAGCTCGTCAAGTGGCAATCCCACTATTTTGGATCCGATTCTTGCTAATTCCACACCAAATCTCACTCCATTCCAAGGAGGCTATCTCACTTCAAATGAAATCGACAATGAAGATGAGGTGTTGATTAGTGATGATACTTCTATTCCACCATTTCTTCCGCCGATGGAAGTTATGAGTGTTGAACCAAAATCTTCAATTGAGGAACCACCTATCCTTGAATTGAAAGATCTTCCTTCTCACCTTGAATACGCATTTTTGGAAGGTGATGACAAGTGCCGGTTATTATTGCAAAAGGTCTTGCTAATAAGGAAAAAACCGAGCTCTTGAAAGTTCTTAAGACTCATAAAGGGGCAATTGCGTGGAAAATATCCGACATTAAGGGTATTGACCCAAAATTTTGTACTCACAAGATTTTAATGGAGGAGGACTACAAACCCGCAATTCAAAGTCAAAGAAGGGTGAATCCCAAAATTCACGATGTCATTAAAAAGGAGGTCCTTAAACTCCTTGACGCGGGAATGATTTATCCTATATCCGATAGCCCATGGGTGAGCCCAATCCATTGTGTCCCTAAAAAGGGAGGAATGACCGTTGTGCCTAATGAAAACAACGAGTTAATTTCCACTCGTGTTGTGACCGGTTGGAGGGTGTGTATTGACTACCGAAAGTTAAATGACGCCACTCGTAAAGACCACTTTCCTTTGCCCTTCATGGATCAAATGTTGGAGCGACTTGCGGGAAATGAATTCTATTGCTTTTTAGATGGTTTTTCCGGTTACATTCAAATCCCTATCGACCCTCGTGATCAAGAGAAGACTACGTTTACGTGTCCGTATAGAACGTTCGCTTATCGTAGGATGCCTTTCGGACTTTGTAATGCACCGGGTACGTTTCAACGGTGTATGATGGCGATTTTTCACGATATGATCGAGAAGACGATGGAAGTATTTATGGATGACTTCTCGGTGTTTGGCAATTCGTTCACGTCATGTTTATCTAATCTCGAGCAAATGTTAAAACGTTGTGAAGAAACCAATCTTGTGCTTAATTGGGAAAAATGTCATTTTATGTGTAAACAAGGAATCGTCTTAGGACATAAGGTGTCGAAAGCGGGGATTGAGGTCGATAAAGCTAAGGTAGACGTCATCGCCAAGTTACCTCATCCCAAAACCGTTAAGGGAGTTAGGAGTTTCCTAGGCCACGCGGGCTTTTATCGTCGTTTCATCAAAGACTTTTCGAAAATCTCTCGACCTATTACACACCTTCTCGAGAAGGATGCTCCTTTTAACTTCAATGAGGATTGTGTTAGAGCTTTCGAAACTCTCAAAAGGAAACTTACCGAAGCTCCCATTCTTGTTGCTCCTAATTGGGAATTACCCTTTGAAATCATGTGCGATGCAAGTGATTATGCTATAGGGGGCGTTTTAGGGCAACGTTATGACAAGCATTTCCGTCCTATCCACTATGCTAGTAAGACGATGACCGAGGCTCAATTAAATTACACCACAACGGAAAAGGAATTCCTTGCCGTGGTCTATGATTTTGAGAAATTTCAACCTTATCTCGTCTTGACTAAAAGCATTGTGTATACCGACCATTCGGCTATCAAGTATCTCTTAGCTAAGCAAGATGCTAAGCCGAGATTGCTTATTTGGATGCTCCTCCTCCAAGAATTTGATGTCACCGTGCTTGACAAAAAAGGAGCCGAGAATCTAGCGGCCGATCATCTCTCGTCTAGAAGATCCTCACAAAGATGTTTTCGAGAACAAGGAAATCACCGAAACATTTCCTCTCGAGGCACACGGTGTAGTGAATTCTAAAGACACCACCCCATGGTTTGCCGACATTGCAAATTACCATGCGGGCAATTTCATAATCAAGGGTATGACGACACAACAAAAACGAAAATTCTTTCGTGACGTCAAGTTCTATTTTTGGGACGACCCTTATCTCTTTCGGGTTTGTGCAGATCAACTCGTTCGACGTTGTGTTTTTGGTGCCGAAGCTTCTAATATCCTTAGAGCTTGTCACGAGGGACCCACGGGTGGTCACCACGGTGCTAATCTCATGGCTAAGAAAGTGTTCGATGCCGGCTTCTTTTGGCCTTCTATCTATCGTGATGCACACGCACTTGTGAAGTCGTGTGATTCGTGCCAACGTCAAGGAAAATCGTCTCAACATGATGAAATGCCGCAAAACATAATTCAAGTGTGTGAGATTTTCAACATATGGGGAATAGACTTTATGGGGCCATTCCCATCGTCTCATGGCAACAAATATATCCTCGTCGCGGTGGACTACCTTTCTAAGTGGGTGGAAGCTAAGGCTTTGCCTACTAATGATGCTCGTGTGGTAGTGAAGTTTTTGAAGCAACTATTCTCTCGGTTCGGAACCCCTCGTGCTATTATAAGCGATCGTGGAACCCATTTTTGTAGTGACCAATTTGAAAAGGTTCTAAAGAAATATGGAGTTAATCATCGTCTTTCTACGGCTTATCACCCGCAAACGAGTGGGCAAGTCGAGGTTTCGAACCGAGCTTTGAAGAGGATTTTAGAAAGGTCAATTGGAGAAAAACGTGCTTCATGATCCGACAAACTTGATGACGCTTTATGGGCCTTTAGGACCGCTTATAAGACACCTATCAGTTGCACTCCTTATAAGTTAGTCTATGGGAAGAATTGTCATTTGCCCATTGAGTAGGAGCACAAGGCATATTGGGCCCTTAAGCATGCAAACTTTGACTTGAAGACCGCGGGAGATCACCGGAAAATACAATTGAATGAATTGGATGAATTAAGAGATAATGCTTATGAAAATTCATTAATTTTTAAAGAAAAGACTAAAAAGTTTCATGATTCAAATATCAAAAACCGGGTTTTTAACGTTGGTGATCAACTGTTACTTTTTAACTCTCGACTTAAGATATTTTCCGGGAAATTGAAATCTCGTTGGTCGGGTCCGTTCACCATTACACAAGTGTTTCCTTATGGGACCATCGAGCTAGCTCAATATGATGGTCCTAACTTCAAGGTGAATTGACATAGGCTTAAGCACTACTTTGGTGGGGAAATTCCTTCAATGGTTTCCCTCGACCAAGTCACCTTCCCCAATGATAATTAGCATTGAGGGGATCGAGTCGAGCTCATAACTCGGTAATAAAAAACGAGGTGCCTCGTGGGGGAGATCCCATGCTTATCCTTTATGCTTACTATTCACTAATAAGGGGACTTGTACCCTTTCAACTCGTTGTCTCGTGGTTGTTTGTGATTGTGTTATCTAGATCATCATCATCATCTACGATTGAAGACTCTCGTGTTCGTTTACGTGAGCCTCCATCGTTTTCTTGAAGAAGTTTTTCACGAATCCATTGACATATCCTTTATTGTTCTAACAATTATCTTTTAGCATACTTAATAAACGGATTTAGATATATTGTTGATCACCCTTTCCATGCTAGATCCTAAGCATTCGACTCTTCGTCTCTAGTATGGGGGTGCTCCACCCTTAGACTCGAAACATTGAGGACAATGTTTGCTTTTAGTATGGGGGGGGTGAATAGATACTTGCTTTGCTACGCCCTTACGCTTTCCAACTTTCAATGTTTTGTTTTGCTAATAAGGCTAAAAATGGCCAAATTTTAAAAATTTTCTTAGTTTTCATAAGTGTTTTTAAGACACGAATATATATTTTCCGTTGGGTAGAATAAGAGTTAATTTTTGACTTGAAGGGCATTTGGAGCCTTTTACATTCCTTAACCCGCTCAATTCAAGTTTTGCTAGACTTTTATATAGGGAGCTTTAAAACGCGAAAGTCTTAGCTCATTCCGGTTAAGAACAAGAACTTTTCGCAAGTTAATATAATTGATCCTAGAAAGTCACTTATCAAGGGAACTATAAAATGCATTCTCTAAACTTGAAAAAGTCCAAGAAAGTGCAAGATCCTATAGGTGGCTTGAAAACCCAAAACTTTGATTTGATATAGTCTTAATGAAAGCTAATCCAAATTTGGCTTAATTTTGACTTGCATGGCTAAGTATTCACGAGTCTCTTTAATTAGAGGTCTTTATATAGTAAAGAACGAGAGATGATAGAGTTAGATAAGTGATCATGCTAAACGTAGAACATGAAAATGTTCTTTCAAAAACTCATATGTTTTTAATTGTGGCTTTTTCTTCCCATAAGATCAATGCATTAGGAATAAATCATAATTGCAATAAGTAAGGTCGTACGATTTGAAAGGTTACTTAGCCTCTAGCGCAATATCGTTTACAAGTTGCTCGGGGTTGAATAGAGTTCATAGCCAAGGCATAACTTATTGAAGCGGGACGCGAAGATTGGCGATCATCCAAAAAGGCCCTAACAAGGCATGAGGAGCTCTATTTTTGCTAAAGATCCAAAGACGATGTGAAGTATCATTATTCCTAAATAAATATGAAGGATCGAGACACACGACGAAAAGCAATTACTCCCCTAAAGATCATGGAGAAAGTCTATCCAAAAAGACCCTAACAAGGTATGAGGATAAATATATCCAAGTCCGAAAAGGAGGCGGATCGTTGTATATCAAAATCCAAAGTAAAGATTGAAGAAAAATGATGAAGTCGTGGTCCAAATATGAAGAATCTCTCAAAAACGTCAAGTGAAGAAATTCCAAATATATGAAGAGAAGACCATAATTTCGAGAACATCTTCCCAAGATTTGAAGTATGAAGTACATGCCAAATATCGGTCCGAGAAAGGTCTCAAATCGTGAAACGAGTTATGCCAAGATATGAACTTAAGGAGATACACGAGAAGCCGTTTTAATAGATTTTGTCCTTCGGCTAACTATTGATCAAATCGTGCTACTTTGCTTTCGGACTAATAACTACTCAAATAAGTCAATATGAATCACTTGTGATCTATGACAAATAGTTAAAAAATGCTAGTAACCCATTTCTTTTTATAATAACTAGGATTGCGGGGAGAAAAAGTATTACACAATTTGGACGTATGAGTAGTGTTAGCATTGTGACTTGTACCAACAATGATCTTGTTTTTGCACTTAGCATGGAATGTATGACAATCAAGGATGACGAAGTTTACTCTAAGGGACATTTACTTGTTTCTATTCTTTGACCCTAAAAGTCACTTTTCGTGATGAAAATCATATGTTATGTCTTTACACATCTTCGTAGTATGTTGCAAGTCTTTTACTTTTCAATAAAGGTTAATAAAATTGAACTTTGGTGATGCTTAGATACTTTATTCTAGCATTGCGTGAGGGCACGACAATGGCTTAGTATGGGGGAGTGATGAGATGGCATTTATACATGATCTCATCGTTCTTTTCGGGCTTTAAATGCATAAAAATGTCATAATATACCATATATATGCTTGTGTTTGTTTACTTGTGTATTTTAGGTATGGATATCGTGAAAAAGACAAAAGATCACAAGATACAAGGAAAAACGGACACGAGAAACGAAGCCGTACAAAAAACCGGGCCCTAATTCATGGAATATTCAACAAATACCCTTGAAGACTTGAAGACATACAAGATTGATCCTCATTTATTGAAGAAATGACACTTAAAACCCTTGTATATTAATAATTACAAGTTTGGCCCCTTAAGTTTGTCAAAATTACACAAAAGGTCCTTCAATTTTGAAGAAATGGCAAGATTAGTCTCTCAACAAATTCAAATTGCCAACAATGGTCCCTCATGAGTCAAAGTTACATTGAAGACCTTTGAAGATCAATATTGTCCAAAATCAGCCCTTAAAATATCTCAAAATGGCAAAAATAATCCTTATAAACCTTGTTGGAAAGTTTTATGCCAAAATTGTCAAGTCTTGAAAGTTGACAACAAAGGAAATGGGCGCTGACACGTTTTAAAACACAAATGAAAGAAAAGAAGAAGAACAAGGGTCAAATGTGTGCTGTTGAAACATTTAAACATGAAAATTGCGCCAAACACCACAACTTCCCCCAATTTCGGATCAAACACACTATTATTCACCTTTTCACCACCCAGAATTACCTCACTTAAAACAAAGGGTAATTTGCAATTACCCTGGCACACGTTTGATTCACCTCACCTAAACACATCCCACACACAAAACCCTCATCTTTACTCACCAAAAGGCCCCACCATTCAACACGTCAACCAATGAAAATGCAACTTACTCTCCAAGTCATCCTACGTGTCCAAATCAACAGCTATGACTCATTGCTTCATCACAAAGCTAAAATGAACGTTTGGGATCATTTGGGACAGCTCACAACCAAGAAACGCCTAGAAGACCTCAAGGGCATTTTAGAGAATTCAGTGCTAGGGTTTGTGAATAGTGTAGCCTGGCATTTGCCTATAAAAGGAGACCTCAACTTGTGAGAGTCCCTTTGCTCTAGTCTTTACGTTTAAGACTTGTAATTCCTTTTTAAAATTTATAAAAGTTGGTATTTTGAAAAAAATTGTAATTCCTTTTTATGTTTTTGAAAGTTGGTATTGTTTTAAGGTGATTCTGAGTTCCATTGATTGTTATATAACAATCAATGGAACTCAGTGTGCTTGAATCATTTGGTTCAAGGACGTTTATGTTTGGTAAGTTTTTCAAGTTTGAAAAAGCTTGAAAGAAGGTTTCTGATTTTGCTATTTTTGTGTACTAACCCTTAACCATAAGCTATAAGCTCTTGCAAGCTTGTTGACACCAAGCTTGTGAAGGGATTAGAGCCCTTGGTTGAGTTGTTTACTGCTTGAGTTGAAGAAATCAAGTCCTTGAGGTTCTACTTTGAACCATCAACCAAGGCAGTCTTGCATCTCCTTTGTTGAAGTACCTTGGTCTTGTTCTAGTTGTTGAACAAGGTCCAAGGAGCATAGCTGGCCCTCCTAGGATGTTGTGGAGGGCAGGTATAACCTCTTGTTAAGATTCCTCTAAAAATTTCATGTTTCTGCTTATTTTGTACTTTGGCATATGATTTTGTGTTCTTGTGTTTGTGCTGGTAATTTTTGTGTTTGATTGTGTTAGTTGGTGCCTAGTAAGTGTTTTTTATCATTAAAATCAGTAGGTTATTAGAAGAAATTACAAGTTTGTTTGAAAAGTGGTTGATTAAGGGTTGTTTGGGATTACTGGTTCATAAGGCCTTGTGGCCTTGAACCCTTGGTTCTTAGGGTTTGGGAAGTCTAAACAAGTGATTTTGAACAAGTTTTAGTCATTGGTTAAGTTTCTGAAAGTTTGGAAAAGGGATTTGAAGTTTTGCAAAAATCTGATAAAAGTGCCTTTGGAATTGGTCAAACACATCAGATCCAATAACTTATTTGTTTGTTGGATCTAAGGTCTGAAATCAGGTTTGGGAATAGTTTGGGATATAAGCTATCTATTGGTTATATGGTTGTTGAATTTGGTGGCTTATTGTGGTTGTTATAGCTTTTCAAAAGTTGCTGAAGTGGTCATTTGCATCAGCAAAGTGACCACCTCATTTTGTGATTGCAATTTTTATCCTAGTGTATGCCTTGTGATTTTGCTGCTTGGAACTTGTTTAAGAGTTGCTTGTGAGTGAATTTTGCTATTTGGTGTGCTTTGTATCTGGCTTATAAGCTAACTAGCTTATTAAGCCCTTATTGCCAAAATTTGCCATCATAAGGTCAACTGACCTCTTGATTCACAAGGCCTCCTCATTGAGTCCTTCACAAAATTTGCTTATAACAAGCCCTTAGACCATTCCTGATCATTTGGTGCACTTTGGAGTACTTTGACTTTTGGTCAAATAAACACAAATTGGCTTATTTTGAGAACTGCTTATTGGCACATGCAACAACTTGGCTTTTGTAATAGAAATCATTTTTCTTAGCTTAATATCAAATCTGGAAGGTTACAAGTCTTTTGGTTAAGCTTTTGCTAGAAAACTAGCTTATTTGGCTTTTTCAGCCAGCTTATTTGCTCTTACAGCTTATTCTACTTGGCTTATTGTGATTTTCTTGATTGATTATTCTTAGTTAAGCTATTTGTGAGATTTTGCAACAAACTAGAGCTTCTGGGGTGCCCTAATTCTCAAACCCGACTATTTTGTCGTTTTGTGGATTTTTACTTTGCTTATTTCTGGCTTATTGAGTGTGCTTTTTCAAAATTTCTTTTTGCAGATCTCATAAGCATCCCAAAAGAAGGTTGTGCGTCAAACTAGAGCTTATGGCATTGGCTTATTGCTTAATGAGATGAAAAGCCCAATAAGAATAAGCTGCCTGCTTATTAAGCTGTGATAAGCTCACATTCAGCTTTTGGGCCTTTAGAGTTTTGTGTTTAGAATTAAATTTTAAGTCAGATAGGGCTTTTCCAAGTCAATTGGGCCAAGTTTGACTTTTTGGGCCCAAAAGCCCATTTGGTTTGATTGTTTTTGGTTTTGGCCCATTTGAGGGCCGAATAGGGGTATTCTGGTCATTTCACTTTGATTTTCTGATTATTTAGGTTAAAATAAACTAGTTTGCAAGTTTTTAGAGTTTTTTATAATTTTTGGATTTTTAATATTATTTTAATATTATTTTATCATTATTTTTCAAATTTCACATTTTCCAACTTTTTACATTTTTCTTAGCTTTAATACATTAAAATAGGAATTTAGCAACTTTTAGAATAATTTTATCACTTCTAGATTAATTTTTATAATTATTTTAAATTTTAATAGTTTTTTAATCATTTTAAATAGTTTTTATTAGTTTAAAATTTTCTAAAAATAGTTTTTAATCTTTTAAGGTCATTTTAGAGGTTTACCAATTGAAAAATCTTTATTTGGGCTTTTTGATAATTTATTTGATTTTTAGGGCTTTAATTAGCATTTAAAATTTGAATATTTAATTATTTAAAAGGTTTGAAAAAGTTTTGATCATTGATAAACTCTTAGTTTATTTATTTTGATTTTTGGTAAATTTTTGGTAATTTTTAGAATTAATTTTTATTTTTTGTAGTTTTTACGGTTTTACGTTTTATCATTCTAGTAGCAATTTTCACGTCTTCGTCATCTTCTTTTCTAATCCCCTTCTAAACCAATCATTAATCACAAACATTTAACAAGTTTTTCACACACATATACCTCCTTGGGAAACGAACTTTCATTTCATAAGGGTCATTAACACTTGGTTTTTCCTAAAATCATTTGTTTAATACTTACCCTTTTTACGCACCTTTTCCTAAAGGTCGTATTTTACCACAATCAAAAACCATTTACTTGAGTAAGCTCATTGACTTTAGTGGTAGAAAGATATTTTTTGTGACGTTCAGTACTCAAAGAGGTGTTATGATTACGTTTCTCTTGTTCTTGAAGCTTAAGAGTTTCGTTATATTTCTGTTGATAATCGTCCTTTTTTACGTTAATTAAACATCCTTTGTACCCCTGAATCTCGTTGGTCTTTTGAAAAAGCTGAGCTCTATAGCTATCAATGGTCTCACTAGATTTAACTAGAGAAGCTTTGCATTCTTCAAAGTTTTGAGTGAGCATAGTGTTTGCCTTTTTAATTTCTTTTGACTCTTTCTAGTTTCTTTGATATCTTTTTGTTAAGTGGCAATTAAATTAGCAAGCGCAATACGCTCCTCGTCATCATACTCATTTGCATGTTGATCATCGTCAGTCTCATTATTGCATGTGTCTGAGGGATCAGGTATGGTATTGCTATCAACCTTTTCTGTCATACATGTGTCAATAAGGGTTTGAGTTTGATCACAATACTCATGGGTATTATCATTGGCAAACACGTTATATTTATCATTGTGTACCTCTTCCAATGGGTCAGAGTCGAAGACAGGGCCATTATCATAGGAAGGTGTATTGTTGATGACATTCTCAGAGTCAATGCATTGTTTGCTAGAGCTGTTGCTGTCTTTCCCAGAGCTGTTGTCATCATTCCCTGAACTATGCGTTGGAGTCTCATATCCACAGCTTGTATTCTCAATATCTGATGCGATACCATAATTGGCATTGAGTCTTTCATCATTCGTTTGTTATGTTTGTATTGTGCGGTTCACATAGGTTACAATGAAGTCGATGTTGCGGGTTATCAGATCTTTGTATGATAAAGCATCCATTTCATTATTTCTCTTGAAGCAGTCCTTTGTACGCGAAGACTTGATGAATTCAGAAATAAATGTCTTTTCAAGTGTCGTCTTGAGATCAGTGAGAGTGGTCATGCATTCACTAGCAATGATTCTTTCGTTGACAAGTTATGCTTCAAGTTTATCCATGGCATGAGTGAATGTTTTTCTGAATGTTCCAGTGGATTCACCTAAGTCGAGCAAGACTTTTGAAAGGTACTTAAAAGACTCTTGATGTAACGCCCCCATTTTTACCTTGACATAGTGGAATAATATTTTTAGGAGGTATTACTTCATGATATGAAAGCATAGTGATAGAAAACAGCTCAAAAGAGTGTTTAAATAAACTTCATTTATTCTTTATAAATTTATCATTCAAAATAAGAGATTTTTAATAAAACAATTGTACATACGTTGTACATGACAGGTTCCCGAGATATAGAAAATAGGTTTGAATGACAAATCTTCCAAGATCATATCTCTCCACGTCATTAGTATGCTGCTCCATGCTATCAATTTCAATACATGAAATATATGCTTAAAGTAAACACAAAGGTTGAGTGAATTCATAGGTTTTAAAATCAGTTTGAATACAAGATCCTTTTCCTGAGCTACGTTTTTATTTGCTCGTAAGTTTGAATAAAATGATGATTTAATTGCACTAAGCTCATGATACCGCGACTAGACATAGGAACCAACAGTTTGCCCTTATGAGGAAGTCAGCTAAACTATCCTAATTAGCAAAATAAAGTATGCCTGTTTAACCACTGAGGTGCTAGAAAGTGCGACTTGCCCAGACAAGAGATGTCAGTCTCTAATAGTACTATTTATGATATTAGTGCTCATTCCAAGAAATGATTAGCGGTTCACAATTATAAAGGGACTTTCATAGGCAGCAGTAAACATAGTGTCAATGAATCATATCTGGAAAGCATACCAAAAACACATGTATTCTATTTTTAGAATATATCCCCTCACGGGTTTTGAAATCATTTGAAAGTAGTACACTTTAGTAAGGCTATGAACTCACCTATTGTCCAGTAATCTTGTCGGGTTTATGTCACATAGATCAACTTGAGCTAACAAACAAGAACGTGGTTTCACACTAACCTGTTTTAACATAATTGGTATGGTATTAAGTTTTTAATATTTTGATCAATCTCTTTAATCATTTGGTTATATTTTTTAATTATGATTTGGTTGTAATTCTAGCACCAGTGTACAGGCAATCATACTCAGAAGCCATTCTATAAACGTTTGAGGAGCGAGGACACTTTAAATCGTAAACCCAACCACTCAGTTAGAACGTAATATCGCGATGGAACATCTTTGTACAAAGACCCTGATAATCGGTTTTTACAATGGGGTTCTCTATATTCTCTCGATATCCTCTCGAATTGATCTTGGTTCTAAGTGGAATGATTGTTCTTGGTTACTAAAAAGGGGAGTGGTTTTCTAATCTACTAAATGGTTAAATGAACAAAAATAAAAACTTAAATTCAAAGCAGTAAATTTAATAACAATTGACAAAACTAGAATTAAAATTAAAATATAAATAAATGTAAAATGACGAAACAGTAAGTATCACTTAAAAATGCTAAAAAGAAAAATGATTCGGAAGTTCTTACTGATTCAGAAGTTTTCCGAATGAAAAGATGTCAACTCATTGATCCGGAACTTTACTCGGAAATTTGGTTCGGAAGATTGATCCGGAACTTTGTTCGGAACTTCACCCGGAACTTGGTTCGGAACTTTACACGGAAGATTTGAGTCGGAACTTCACCCGGAACTTTCACTCGGAACTTTCATTCGGAAGTTGATCCGGAACTTTGTTCGGAAGTTGATCCGGAACTTTGTTCTGAAGTTTACCCGGAACTTCGTTCGGAAGTTGTTGATCCGGAAGTTCGTCCGGAACTTTTGACTCGGAAGTTTATTCGGAAGATTTGGAAAGAGCATTCATTCGGAACTTTTTGAAAGGGATTTATTCGGAACTTTTAAAAACTTATTCGGAACTTTTGAAGGGAAAATTCATTCGGAACTTTTAAAGGGAAAATTCATTCGGAACTTCTTAACTCATGCGGAACTTTGTGTTCATCCGGAACTTTTTTGTTCATCCGGAAGTTTGTGTTCATCTGGAACCTGGGAATACTCAAGAACAGTAACGAGACCGAAGAACAGGGGAATACGATTTTAACCCAAAAATCACTAAGTTTTTCACCAAAACTTAAACAAATCTAATCACAAATCGTATACTAACCATAAACTACAAATACCATCAATAAAAACATAAAACCCAACAACTTTTAAAGATTAAATCAATCAAATAAGAACTTAAACTTTTAACCAAATAGATGGAGATGAACAGGATGAAATGGAAACATTGATGTATTGAATGATTAAGGTTTTAACAATCACAAAACAAAGATTAAACTACAAGATTCTTGGAACAATAAAAATCAAAATCACCAAACACCCTAGTGGTGTTGGTGATGACTACGAACAGAAAGGGAGAAAAAGAGGGGAAAAGAAAAAACTAAAAAACTGGATGAAAAGTGTGAGGGGAACCCTTTATATAGGTGTCCCCTTTGGTTGGTGAGTGGGCTTTCTCCCGTTCTTCTTGTCTTCTCGTCTTTTCAGAAAAGTTGACGTTTTCGATTCTGATTCGGGATTAGTCGTCGATTAAATTCAACTCGTCTTTTAATTTCTTCGTTTAATAGACTTGAGTTTCTTCGACTTATGTAAATCTTCCATCTTTGGTCCTTTTCTTCAATAAATCGTCAAATAGGCCCAGTGACTTCAAATCTTTTGCATCTCTTGGACAATAGACTTCGTCTTGAGTCTTTTTCTTCCATAAAACCCGTGTAATCCCATGTTTTCTTCAATATTCATCCGGTTGGCTCTGAAAACACAATAAACACAAAAACCACGCATAATTCCAAACAAATGACATTAAATACGTGTTTTGGTCTCGTTTTAGCCAGAATTAAGTGGTAAAAGGATGGGTGTTTACACACCTATCAAATCCCCTACACTTAACCATTGCCATGCCCTCATGCAATGCTTAGTGATAAAGCAAATTTACACTTTTCTCATAATCAATCAACCTTGGCCTTAATAAAATACTACTAAACAAAAATTAAAGTACTAAGAGAAATTAAAATTTTAAAGTAAACAAAAGGATTAAAAACCATTTTCACTTGAAAATAGCCACATAGAAATAACTTGCAAAGAAATCAATGACTTACATTAGGGCTTTGGTGTTGCGAAGATTTATCACCCTCAAGTTTCACGTTCCCCAAACTAAGCTTAAAAACGAGATCATTGTTATTATAAGTTAGTAAATCAAACACATACACACATGGCTTAATTATGTGCTTAAACTCCCTTATTCCTAGGTGTATCTCTTATATTTTATTTTTGTCTTAGAATGATCATGAAGATGCATTTTTGGACTCATTTCGATAGTTTATTTAGGCTGAAAGTAAAGTAGGACGATTTGATCAATAGTTAGCTAAAGGACAAAATCTCTTAAAACTGCTTCTCGGGATATCAAAAAGTTCATATCTTGGCATAACTCGGTTCACGATTTGAGACCTTTCTCGGGCTGATATTTGGCATGTACTTCATACTTCATATCTTGAGAGACGTGCTTGAGATAATGGTCTTCTCATCGTTAATAGAGTTTCTTCACTTGGAGGCTTTTGAGGGGTACTCCAACTTTGTTGACCACGACTTCATGATTATTTCTTCAATCTCTATTTGGGATTTTGAGATACAACGATCCGCCTCCTTTTCGGACTTGGATCTATTTATCCTCATACCTTGTTAGGGTCTTTTCGGATAGACTTCTCCATGATCTTTATGGGAGTTGATTGCTTTTCGTCGTGAGTCTTGATCCTTCATATCGACTTTGGGAATAATTCTTTTCACATCACCTTGGATCTTTAGCAATAAGATTGAATCCTCATGCCTTGTTAGGGCCTTTTCGGACTCGCCAATCTTCGCGCCCAGCTTCATAAGTTATGCCTTGGCTATGAACTCTTATCATTACCGAGCAACTTTTAAACGATCTTGGGCTAGAAGCGAAGTAACTTTTCAAATCGTACGACCTTACTTATTGCAGATAAATTATTAGCAAGTGATGGGAGAATAGGCAAATAATTACACCAAGTGAGCTTGTGCAAGAATACCGACTTATAATTGACTCTATCATTTCTCGTCCTCCACAATTTAAAATCTCAAGTAATGAGACTTGTGGATACTTAGCCTAATAAACCAATTAAGGTCTACATGGTTAAGGATACTAGCTAGAATAAACTCGGGTAAGTCTATTCGGGTTGAGTCAAAATAAACGCAACGGGCCTAATATGTCAAAGACTTCTAAACTAGCTACACCACTTTATTAATATTTTTGACTTTATTGCGGGATATATACATATGAAAGCAACGATAAAAATTTAAAAATTACGACTAAATGGCCAAAGTTAATAAAAAATTTGAAAAATGTTGAAAAATATGATTTTCCGGTTAAATGAAGGCATTTTCATGGAAAAGTCCACTTAAAACTTCGATAGAAGTCCCCCCTACACTTAAGATAAACATTGTCCTCAATGTTTAAGCATGTGGGAAAAGTCTCCCCTACACTTATGACATTGTACACGTTGGTTAACTCAAGTTAAGGAAAAGACGACTAAAGTGATCAATTTCAAATAGAGTATGAAGAAAATTGAATCACGATAGTTGAGAGATTGAACCGGATTTCGGATAACACGGGAGCATGGTTCTTCAAAGGTTCCAAGAGTGCATTCATCCCTGTAATCACATCACCACACAAATACAAACACCTATAGAGGCCCCCCTACACTTAGGAGGTAAAAACAGAAAAGGATAGATACTCGGGTTGCCTCCCGAGGAGCGCTTGTTTTTGATAACCGAGTCACGAGCCTGACTCGACCCAAAATTAGTTCATGGGAAACGTGGTGAGGGATGGAATCATCTCCTGAGAGATGTCCTCACCAAAGTACAACTTCACTCGTTGGCCATTCACCTTAAAATTAGGTCCATTAGGTTGAGCGAGCTCGAGAGTACCATATGGAAAAATTTGGGCAATGGTGAATGGGCCGGACCAACGAGATTTGAGCTTGCCCGAAAAGATTTTCAACCGAGAGTTAAAGAGCAAAACTTTATCTCCAACATGGAACTCTCGGTTTTTAATCTTAGAGTCGTGAATGAGCTTAGTTTTCTCTTTATAGATTAAAGAATTTTCATAAGCCTCATTACGGAGTTCATTCAGCTCATTGAGTTGGATCTTGCGTAGGTCACCGGCTTTGTTGATATCAAAATTAGCCCACTTCAAGGCCCAGTAAGCCTTGTGCTCCAACTCAATGGGGAGGTGGCACGCTTTCCCGTACACAAGACGATAAGGCGTACAGCCGATCGGGGTCTTGTAAGCAGTACGGAAAGCCCACAAAGCATCATCAAGTTTATCAGCCAATGAGGCACGATGCTCTCCCACGGTTCTTTCAAGAATTCTCTTTAGTCCTCGGTTGGATATTTCAGCCTGGCCATTAGTTTGTGGGTGGTAGGCGGTGGAAAGACGATGATTTACACCGTACTTAGCCATGACTCTTGCGAATTGGTCATTGCAAAAATGAGTCCCGCGATCACTAATAATGGCACGAGGCACACCGAATTTAGCGAATAGAGATTTCAAAAAGCTACAAACCACCCTTGCGTCATTAGTAGGTAAAGCTTTGGCTTCAACCCACTTGGAGACGTAGTCAACGGCTACAAGGATGTATTTGTTTCCTTTAGAAGAAGGGAATGGCCCCATAAAGTCGATACCCCAAACATCAAAGATTTCACATTCTTGAATGAAATTCTGAGGCATCTCGTCTTTATGTGTGATCTTGCCTTGTTTTTGGCAAGCATCACAACGTTTAACCATATTGTGAGCGTCACGGTATATGGTGGGCCAATAAAATCCCGAGTCAAACACTTTTTTCGCGGTGTAGTTGGGACCAAAGTGACCACTAGTGGGTCCTTTGTGGCAAGCGTCAAGGATTTCTAAAGCTGCCGGTCCATCAACACATCGGCGAATAATCAAGTCGGCACATTGTTTGAATAGATACGGGTCATCCCAAAAGTAAGTCTTAACGTCTTTGAAGAACTTCTTCTTTTGTTGGGATGTTAGCCCGTCAACGAGAATTCCACCCGCCAAGTAGTTTGCAATGTCCGCAAACCACGGGGTTTCATCGGCAGTCGAGTTGATAGAAATTAAGGTCTCCAGGGGGAAAGAATCATTGATTTCTTTGTTCGGATGATCCCCTTGGTAAGGATCCTCAAGTCTACTGAGATAATCCGCGGCTAGGTTTTCAGCTCCTTTTTTATCGCGAATTTCGATTTTAAATTCTTGGAGTAGCAAAACCCAGCGAAGAAGTCTTGGTTTAGAATCTTGTTTAGTCAACAAGTACTTCAACGCGGAATGATTGGTGTAAACGATTGTGGTGGAAAGGACAAGATAGGGGCGGAACTTTTCAAAGGCATAGACAACAGCTAAAAGCTCTTTTTCGGTTGTCGTGTAATGCAATTGAGACCCCGTCATTGTCTTGCTAGCATAGTGGATTGGTTGGAAGTGTTTATTCACTCTTTGGCCCAAAACCGCACCAATAGCAAAGTCACTAGCATCGCACATCAACTCGAAAGGCAGCTCCCAATTAGGGGTAACCAAGACAGGTGCCTTAGTTAGCTTATCCTTAAGCGAGTTGAAGGCTTCAAGACACTCTTTGGAAAAGATAAAAGGAGTATCTTTTTCCAAGAGGTGGGTCATCGGGCGAGCGATTTGAGAAAAATCTTTGATGAATCGACGGTAAAAGCCCGCATGACCCAGAAAACTTCTCACACCCTTCACGGTTGAAGGTGGAGGCAACTTAGCGATAACATCAACTTTAGCACGGTCTACTTCAAGACCGGCTTCGGAGATCTTGTGTCCTAGCATGATGCCCTCTTTTACCATAAAATGGCATTTTTCCCAATTCAGAACAAGGTGAGTGTCTTCGCACCGCTTAAGCATACGTTCCAAATTGGCAAGGCAAGAAGAGAAAGAATCCCCGAAAACCGAGAAATCATCCATGAAGACTTCCATGGTTTGTTCAACCATGTCATGGAAGATAGCTAACATGCACCTTTGGAAAGTCCCGGGGGCATTGCATAAGCCAAGGCATTCTTTTGTAAGCAAATGTGCCATAGGGACAAGTGAATATTGTCTTCTCTTGATCTTGGGGATCGATGGGTATTTGGAAATAACCCGAGAAACCATCAAGAAAGCAGTAATATTCATTACCTGCTAAACGTTCAAGCATTTGGTCCATAAAAGGTAGAGGGAAATGATCCTTTCTCGTGGCATCATTGAGTTTGCGGTAGTCTATACAAACTCTCCACCCAGTAACGAGACGAGTAGAAATCAACTCGTTGTGTTCATTGGGAACAACGGTTATTCCGCCTTTCTTAGGCACACAATGGACTGGACTAACCCATGGTGAATCCGAAATAGGGTAAATCATACCCGCATCAAGAAGTTTGATAACCTCCATTTTGATGACTTCATGGATTTTTGGATTCACCCTTCGTTGGCTTTGAATTATGGGCTTAAAGTCGTCCTCCATGAGAATTTTGTGTGTGCAGAAGTGAGGATCAATTCCGCGAATATCCGAAATTTTCCAAGCAATTGCCTTCTTATGATCTTTAAGCACGGCGATGAGGCGAGTTTTCTCTTCATCTTTCAAGTCCTTAGCAATGATGACTGGCGACTTCTTCTCTTCTTCAAGGAACACATACTCGAGATGGGGCGGCAACTCCTTAAGTTCTAAATCTGGAGGATTGTCGATGGGAGGCGTTTTCAAAGTCGGAGTATCGATAGCAATAACCGTGGGAGATGGTGGAGAAAGATTGTCTTCGTTGAGAAGGTTGTCAAAGAAATGCATGTCTTCATTCCCATCGGCGGGAGAATCATCATTAGCTAAGTTCACATCTCCCATGGTGGCTTCAAGATCATTCCAAAACAAATCACTTTCTCCAAATAGAGACAGTGATGAATCAATAGAGGAAACGGTTTCAACATTGGGAAGAGAGGTAGGAATATTTTTACAAGCATCATTAAAGTGTTCTTCACAAGCCTCATCCAGAACGTCAATACAATTAACACTCTCTTATGAATAAGGTTGTTTAGATAACTTTCCCATGTTGAAGACGATTTTATCGTCACCCACTCTCATGATAAACTCACCGGCTTCAACATCGATGAGAGTGCGACCGGTCCTCAGGAATGGACGACCCACGATCAAGGGAACATGAGGGTCCATCTCGTAGTCGACGACGACAAAATCAGCAGGAAAAGTGAATTTGTCGACTCCTACAAAGACGTCTTCGGCTATCCCCACAGGATAAGCAACCGTACGGTTAGCTAATTCCAAAGTAATTTTGGTGAGGACTAGCTCAGGGAGAGATAATTACTTCCAAACGCTTAGAGGCATTAGATTAATACTGGCACCTAGATCGGCTAGGGCCATGCAATTCTCTACTCCCGTGAAATTGCAAGGTTAAGAAACGACCCGGATCACCAAGCTTGGTTGGCAACTTCCTTAAGAGCACTGTAGAGCAATTCTCATTAAGTTGGGTGTTGGCAATATCGAGAAGCTTTTCCTTGTCACTCAGAAGATCTTTAAACATTTTAGCGTACTTAGGCATGTGAGCGAGAGCCTCAGCGAAGGAGATGTTGAAATTCAGTTGTTTAAACATTTTAAGAAAGTTCGAAACCTGAATATCGTCCTTGCTTTTGAGCTTCTCTTTCCTCAACCTAGATGGATAAGGTATATTGGAAGAAGAGGAAGGCTTCGGGAGAATAGGATCACTCACATCCTTGGGTGGAGGAGGGGTAGAAGTAAGAGGTGGAGAAATTGGGGAAGGAGAAGGATGAGGAATAGGAGCAGGTGACTCGTTTTCCTTAGTCACAATCACCGGTGGAGGTATAGGAAGCTCGGGTTCCTTGGTTCCTTTGCCACTGCGAGTAGTGATTGCTTTCATCTCCCCTCTTGGATTCGCCACGGTGTTACTCGGAAGAGTACCCGAAGAAGAGGGTTGATTACCTTGGAAGAAACTAGCCATCATGTTCTTTAAGTCATTCGTTTGACTATCCAACGTGTTTCTCATATCAGCTCTCAGATCGTTTCCTTGTTTCACCAGGTCTGCTTTCAGGTTGAGCACTTCTCGCTGAAGGTTTCCCATGATCACATCGTTAGTCCTCATGTAGGTTTCCACTTCTTGGTGTAAAGCGGTGGGTTGGTTGGGAGGAGCATTGTATGCAGGTGGTTGATAAGCAGGTTGCTGGTAAACTTGGTTATTTCGTTGAGGTGGTTGTTGCTGTTTGTGAGGTGGTATGTATGGTATATGAGGTTGTTGTTGTTGTTGAGGAGGGCGATTGAGGGTTTGTTGTTAGTTTGGGTTGTTAGGAGGTAAACCGGGTGGTGAGAGGTAGTTTTTGGAGCGGTATCTAAGCAAATTACGGTCACCTTGAGGTCTAGCTTGATAAGCAGGTTGAGGATAGGTGCCATAAGCTGCATTCACATTTTCAGAAGGGTAGGCTTGGGTGGTAGTACAAGTAGTGTAAGAGTGAGGACCCCCGCATATCTCGCATGGTTGGCTAACAGCATTGACTTGAGCGTCTTTAGCGTTTCTAGCGTTGATGCTGTTGGTGTTACTGGAGGTTTGGGTAGCGAGCGATTCAAGAAGCGTAGTGATTTTGTCAAGTCGCTTATCGCTGTCACTAGTACTAGCACTAGCAACATTGGTCCGAACACTCTTGGTTTGCACACGAGACTTATTCTCAATGATATCCCTAGCAGCATTGGAAGTCTTAGCCAAAAGATTACCCCCCGAGGCACTGTTTAGTGAATCTTGGTCATTCATGCTTAAACCATTGTAAAAAGTGTTAATTTGGTGCACTTTGGTAAAACCATGTTGTGGGCATTTTCTCAAAAGGTCTTTGAAACGGTCCCAAGATTCACTAAACGACTCATCGTACTTTTGTTCAAAGTTGATAATTTCATTCCGCAAAGCGGTAGTACGAGAGGGTGGGAAAAAGTAATTGATAAACTTGGTTTCCAAATTCGTCCACGAAAGAATACTCTGTGGCGGTTCCTTAGCAAGCCAATGCCGGGCTTGTCCCTCTAAAGAAAAGGGGAAAAGTTGTAACCGGATTACCTCTTGTGGAACACCATTGAATTTGACCGTATTGGTGAGTTGAAAGAATCTCTTGATGTGGTCATGTGGATCATCAATGGTACGCCCCAGGAAGGGTTGAGCAGAGACCATCTGGATAAAGCCGGATTTGAGCTCAAAATTGTTTGCTGCAATCGCTGGTATAACAATTGGATCAGTGTTGCCATCTACATGAGCTTGCAGAAGTTCAATCATCGGGCGATTATCCGGTAGAGGCTCATTGTTGTTGTTATTATTCATGTTGTTGAAAGGTGGGTTGTTATTGTTATTATTGTTGTTTTGAGGTGGGTTATTGTTGTTGTTTTGTACACCGGCCATGTCTAAGTCTTCGAGAGGCACGGGCTCTTGATAAGACGTGGATCGAGTGCGCATACACCTGCAAAAGAACTAACAAGGGAAAAACAAAGCAAAAATATTTTTGGTTTTCAAGTTTTTTTAATTTTTAGGATTTTTGAAAATTTTATATTAATTTTTTTTGGATTTTTGAAATTTTTTATGAAAAAGTAACGTTCACGGTGAACGGATCCCAAAATCCAAGTTCTCACAAAAAACTGTTGATCTTAACGAGAAGAGCTGGCAGCGACGCCATTTGATAATCGGTTTTTACAATGGGGTTCTCTATATTCTCTCGATATCCTCTCGAATTGATATTGGTTCTAAGTGGAATGATTGTTCTTGGTTACTAAAAAGGGGAGTGGTTTTCTAATCTACTAAATGGTTAAATGAACTAAAATAAAAACTTAAATTCAAAGCAGTAAATTTAATAACAATTGACAAAACTAGAATTAAAATTAAAATATAAATAAATGTAAAATGACGAAACAGTAAGTATCACTTAAAAATGCTAAAAAGAAAAATGATTCGGAAGTTCTTACTGATTCGGAAGTTTTCCGAATGAAAAGATGTCAACTCCTTGATCCGGAACTTTACTCGGAAATTTGGTTCGGAAGATTGATCCGGAACTTTGTTCGGAACTTCATCCGGAACTTGGTTCGGAACTTTACTCGGAAGATTTGACTCGGAACTTCACCCGGAACTTTCACTCGGAACTTTCATTCGGAAGTTGATCCGGAACTTTGTTCGGAAGTTGATCCGGAACTTTGTTCGGAAGTTTACCCGGAACTTCGTTCGGAATTTGTTGATCTGGAAGTTCGTCCGGAACTTTTGACTCGGAAGTTTATTCGGAAGATTTGGAAAGAGCATTCATTCAGAACTTTTTGAAAGGGATTTTATTCGGAACTTTTAAAAACTTATTCGGAACTTTTGAAGGGAAAATTCATTCGGAACTTTTAAAGGGAAAATTCATTCGGAACTTCTTAACTCATGCGGAACTTTGTGTTCATCCGGAACTTTTTTGTTCATCCGGAAGTTTGTGTTCATCCGGAACCTGGGAATACTCAAGAACAGTAACGAGACCGAAGAACAGGGGAATACGATTTTAACCCAAAAATCACTAAGTTTTTCACCAAAACTTAAACAAATCTAATCACAAATCATATACTAACCATAAACTACAAATCCCATCAATAAAAACATAAAACCCAACAACTTTTAAAGATTAAATCAATCAAATAAGAACTTAAACTTTTAACCAAATAGATGGAGATGAACAAGATGAAATGGAAAGATTGATGTATTGAATGATTAAGGTTTTAACAATCACAAAACAAAGATTAAACTACAATATTCTTGGAACAATAAAAATCAAAATCACCAAACACCCTAGTGGTGTTGGTGATGACTACGAACAGAAAGGGAGAAAAAGAGGGGAAAAGAAAAAACTAAAAAACTGGATGAAAAGTGTGAGGGGAACCCGTTTATATAGGTGTCCCCTTTGGTTGGTGAGTGGGCTTTCTCCCGTTCTTCTTGTCTTCTCGTCTTTTCAGAAAAGTTAACGTTTTCGATTTTGATTCGGGATTTGTCGTCGATTAAATTCAACTCGTCTTTTAATTTCTTCGTTTAATAGACTTGAGTTTCTTCGACTTATGTAAATCTTCCATGTTTGGTCCTTTTCTTCAATAAATCGTCAAATAGGCCCAGTGACTTCAAATCTTTTGCATCTCTTGGACAATAGACTTCGTCTTGAGTCTTTTTCTTCCATAAAACCCGTGCAATCCCATGTTTTCTTCAATATTCATCCGGTTGGCTCTGAAAACACAATAAACACAAAAACCACGCATAATTCCAAACAAATGACATTAAATACGTGTTTTGGTCTCGTTTTAGCCAGAATTAAGTGGTAAAAGGATGGGTGTTTACACACCTATCAGACCCCTACTAACATGATACTTTCATTACTTCCACATACTCATGATTAATCTTCTTTACTTTCAAAGTTGGCAAAAATAGTCCTTTTGGATATACTTTGGTATAATTACACTTTTAACCCCTAAAGTATATAGTTTTCATAAATTGCAATTTAAACCTTTAATATTTAACCTTAGGGTCTCAAACTTTCGAAAATTTATTCTTATAGTTTATAATTTCATAAAATGATAGTTTTGGCCCAAAGTGTTAAATACTTTCAAAATTGACAGTTTTACTCCCTGAACTTGTAAAAATCACATAACAAGCTCAAAAATGATCCCAATGATCCAGGATTTGAAAACAAAGTTTATGAACACATTTATAATCATAATAACAACATTTATTCAGAATTATAGCTTTTGAAATAGGTTTTTGCTCATTATTTTATGTAGATTACAAAATTAGGGTTTTAAGACATCTTTAACCTATAACTTTCATTAAAATGATGAAATGACTTAGTTTCTTTTAGATTATCTTTCTAACATAATTTTGGCATTATAAAAACTCTTAATAAGCATTATAACAAGATCAAAGCTTGGTTAACATAGATTTTACCTAGGTAGCTTCAAAATGGCTCATTATGGCTTCTTATGAACACAACTTGCTATCAAAGCTTCAAGAGCTTCAATGGCTAGCTTCTAGACTTGGTTTTTGGTCTTTTGGGATGTCCTAATACGTATATAGAGGTGTAAATAGTTGGAAATAATTTTTTTCCAAGGAAAGTCTCGGTCACATCATTATTAGCATAGATCACGAGCTATAGACTATTTAGGACATTGTAACTTGGAGTGACCTCCCTTTGGGGGAGATTGTTGGAAATACGTTTTTACTTATTTAGAAAGGATCGGTCACTCCAATGATATTGGGCTCGTGATCCAATATAGCCCATATAGCCCACATGTAGGGTGGGCTATATAAACCCCTCTCCTAGCATGTTAGGACGGGTTGAACACTTTTCATTTCAACATTCCATCTTTCTTTCGTCTCTCTCCTTTCTCTCTCTACCTTTCTCTCTCTAAGTTCTTCCATTTCCATCCATCTCAATAGATAATCCAACAATGCCTAATCCTTAGAAAAACACGATCCTACATAAATGGAGAATGGGTATGAGATACAAAGGAAACGGGGTGTAAGTTCAAACGAAGCACTTACGCCCCTATTTATACTTGTTTTCACCCTTAGCCTCCAAGTTATGCGAACGTGTAAGATAGATATAGGGGTGGCTAATGAAGGCTAGTGAAGATCTACACAAGTTTATAGCTTATAGCTTTGTCCCAATCCTTCCATATGGCTAGAAATGAGTCATGACAACATATAGATAAGAATGGTGATGTGTAGCAAGCAAGGACGTGATCCACCTACTTTTCACACTCCTAAAATACCTTAGAATGGATAAATATCAGGTTTCTAAACTTAGAATGTAGGGAAATGGTTTGAAAATGAGTTTTGGAGGGAAATTACAAAATCGAATTCTATTTCTAGGGCTTGTAACTTATGGTTTGTATTTTTGGTGACTAAGGATTTGGGAAAGTGATTAATGAATGATTAGGGCTTAATTAGGGTTTAGAAATTCTATTTAAGAGATTTGTGTCCTTGGTTTGAAGTTTAACAAAGATTTGATGTGAAAATGGCAAGTATACATTTGTAGATTAGGGTTTTCTAATGATCTAGGGTTTAATCTTAGTAAAAGTCTTTATCCTTCAGTTGGTTGCTGATGTAAACTTAGTTTAGGTCCTATATTTTGATTTTTATGTCCAATGAGTTCTCACACTTGTTTTATGGGTTTATTTTAGGTAAACATGTCTAAAGAGTGAAAATACCTATTTTGACCTAATTTACAAGTCATGCTTTGAAATCTTGTACCTTGTGCATTAGGGTACTTGTACATTGTCTTAATATAATATTATAATCTTCATTAAATCATATGAGTATTTTTAGACTTGTCTAAAAAGAACTAGGTAGTGATTCTATGTAGATTTCTTAATATAAGGGTTCTTAGGTCATTAATCCTAATGATTTTATAACTTGGGTAATTAGGGTGTATATCCTTATATATGCTTATTCTAGGTCTTATATGATATGTTTATGTCTTCTATGGGTTCTATAGTCTTAGTTTGAGGGTTTATATAGGTTGATCATATTCTAGGGTTAAGTAAGAGAGCTTAAGATCCTATGCTTTGATAACTTGTACCTTAAGCTTTAAAAACTTGTAACTTGACTTGAAATTATTGTATAATCTTAATATGATATGTGGTTGAGTTTTATAATTTGTGGTAAGAGATTAGACTCTAATTCAATGTATAATGGATTTTATATGCTAATCTTGGATTAGTGAATATTAGTAATTTAGGATCAATTAACTTTCCTTTAGATGATAGATTGTAATTAGTACATTGTTTTTAATAATATCACATGGATTTTATGTAGTTACATTATTTGAAATATTATTTATCAAAGTTTCTAGGTGGTGATCTAGATTATTATGTACAATTGCTTGTACTTAGCTCTGTATGGTTTGTTCTTGCCATTCTTAGGTATTATTATGTCTTTAGAGTATACTATATAACTTGTTTATGTTCCATAATGACTTATTCATAAGTGTTCTCCATTCATGTTTTACCATTCTTGAGTTTACAATTCATTTATAAGAATTATAGGGTTTCTAAGGTAATTTAGGGCATCATGGTTATATTTGAGATGTTCTTACTAATAGTGAACTTATTAGATCTCTTTTATAGTTTAGACTTGTGTCTTTCATCATTGTAGGAATGTGTGGTTACAATAGTTTATGGTGTGAGAATCAGTTCATTCTACCAAGTAACACAAAAAGCAAAAATTTCTAGTGGCTTTTCCACTCCTATTCAAACATAGCATATATTACACTTGCAAATTTTATGGGTTGTCGTAGCCTCTTCCCCTTAAAAAATCTCGTCCTGAGATTATAATCGTAGTGTACCAAAAAGGCAGATGTAGTTCTGTTGTGTCAAAAGTTGATGAGTCAAATCACCATGGAAACAAGAAGGACCAAATATGGTATTAAGAGAAACTTCAAGCTGGTGGCCAAAATACAAGAGAGTTCCCCTTGCTAGTACAAGATCCCACTGCTTGAAGATTCCCTTGTTGGAGTTCCCAGTGCTGGAGTTCCCCCATGCCATATATGATAAAAGATGGAGATTTGGTCAAAGTAGTGATAAGAATGAATATTTCTGTTTTGATTTAGTAATTATTATCTTATTTAGTTTCCATATATTCCTGGTTTCCTTAATCTATAAAAGTGTAGCACCCCCAATTTCACAAGGCAGCGTAATATCAACATTGGGTGTTACTTCATAGCACATCACACACAGTCATAGAAAACGAACTCAAAAGAGACGTTTTATAAAATAAACCATTCGATAATTTTATTAAACCAGAGTTAACTAAAAAGAGGTCCCACCAATTTATACAAACCTTAAGAAATAATAAAGATTTGTCAAATGTATCGAATGGAAATTGTTTTTTTGCCATTACTTTATCATGCGCGGCTCCATGCTCCAGCTGCTCTTAAACCTACACACCTGAGAATACATGCTAACATGTCAACACAACGGTTGAGTGAATTCATAGGTTTTTAAATAAACAATAATGGGAAATAAACCGTAAAGCTTTTGAACACAAGAATCTCATCCACTGTCGATAGTGCAACACATGCAATACCCAAAGTCCACACTATTCTACTAAGCCATGATACCGAAGCCTTAAGTATAATAATGCCCTAGTCATGTATTTTGCCGAATACCCCCTTACTTCTAATACAACACACCTGGCTGAGCCTCCAACCCACAGGTGCGACCTGCCCAGGTGGGGGCCATCCCCGATGGATCCATCCATCTGTATCAGCGCCTACCCATCAAGGGTAGTTAACGGTTCATGGGTTTTAGGGACTTTCAAATTTTGGCAATACAGCACTTAGCAAATAGCGGTTCACAATCAATACTATCAACACTTGTGTTCATCTTTCAAAAGCATTTAATCAACCATGTTACATTCATTTACAACAATATGTATTCGTTCAACACATATAGCAAACCACATGTTTATTCATAATCATGTATCCTTTCAAAAGGATACAACACGTATGCTTATTTACCAAGAGCATGTATTCCCCCTCGCGGGTTTATAAACACATATAAAACAGTAAAAGCGAGGCTATGAACTCACCTGATAAAGCTATCAACGTTTATCGAGGAACAAACATCCAATAGTCGATACACGACTTCACAAGATATCAATCGCTCATTGATAAAAAATGAGATGCCCAACGGTCGACATATGACCGAACGAGACCTATAATGACGAGACATGTCTTAGGCTCGAGTCTATACATAAGCCATACATGTAACACCCCAAAATTTATACAACTCAATACAACGGAAGACTCGTTGGTGTTACGGGATATCACATTACTCACATCATAGACAACGCTTAAAAATCGCGTCGTTTAATAATAAAGCTTTTCCATTCATAAATATCAATTTTTACATAGGTTCCAAGTCATTGTATTTCATACAGGTTTTACAAAGCATTTGAATGGAAATAATTAATCAAGTGCGGGCCATGAATTCTTGTCGTCTTCTCGAGAATTACCTTCAAGTACCTGAGATAAAACATGTTAAAAGAAAAGGTCAGCAATAACGCCGAGTGAATTCATAGAGTTTAATAAAATCCATCAATATAACATCGGTATAAAATTATTACCGAAAATTATTTTGTACAAATCATTGTAATAGGCCATAAAATAGCCAAAGTCATTTTATACAAATCCTTATCAAAATTATAATATAGGCTTTTGCCTTCAAAATCATTATACGAGCCATTGTCGTAAAAACATCATACAATACGTTTTATAACGTTGTATAAACTTAAATAAAAACCGTTATATGAATATGGTTATGAAAAAACAAAACACGAACATAATATCAATAGTAAGACCCCGTATTGCTAGTCAGACAATATATCATAATTTAGTGCGTATGGCAGTATTTCGTTATTTTGGATTATTACAAGCCGCATGACATTGTTACCTTACTACAACAAACAACGGGTAGCTAGCTCGAAACTCAATTTGCCCATCTAAATTAGCGTGTCGTCACAATAATCACGCTTGTGTAAATCTTCTCATACATAAATTCGCTTACCAATCAATGTGGCACGACGGGGATCAACCGTCAAGGCGCGAACTGGGGTGATCGTCCCTAAATAATACTATTATATGCATAAGCGTCTACCAGATCCCGGTAGTTCACAATTCATGCTAATGGGACTTTTAGTGACATAACCTAACTTTAGTAATCCATTTCATTTCATCTATCGGGTCATTTAATCATTCATCGGGTCATACAATCATTCTGGTCCAAATCCATAAACAAACAATTCGGGACAAATGGTGTCCTATTTTATCAAAACTAACATGTTATTTCCCTCGCGGGTTTATAAAACATTTAAAAGAGTGTGAGGCTATGAACTCACGTTGATGTGGGAAAGCGGGTTATCGGCAATTCGGATGTATGGTACGTGCTTCAATCACGGAAACATAGAAAAATAATACTTGTCTTAGACTCTTGTCCAATGACTTTATAAAAATAACAATTATGTATACATATGATGATTTTATACATATGATGATGATCAAGTGGGTTTATACATTCTCATTTACTCATTTTAGTGTTATGTGTTGATAACTTTTATACTAGTTTACTAGTTTTACCTATTTACATGTTTTAGGCCCAATAAGCCTATTACAAACCCAATACTTTGTATTAGTCCATTTTACACCTTTATTATCAGTATTATACTTTTCATGTTGGGCCCAAGTGGGTTAAGCCCAATAAGTAAATTTATAAGTGTTTAGCCCATTTAGTTGGTTTATTAGTCCAATAATACTAACTTAGCCCGTTAATGTCCATATGTTATTTAGTTCGGTTTTTATCGGTTTTTACTTGTATTTAGTACTTACATATCAATATATGACTTTAAAAAGTTTACATTAGACGGGTCCGATCGTCTAAGTTTTAATTGACGAAAAACGTTAATTTTACGGTATTAGCCGAAAAAGTCGTAAAAATCATGTTTATAGTTTTTATAACTTATAAATCTTATTCAACTACCATTTTTTATAAAGTGTCCATTTATTTAACCTTATACATATTTATATAAATGATATTTATAAGTTAGTGGGTTTTAATTCACATTTTATACTATATTAGTTTGAGTGCTTATATAATACTATTAAACATTAATTCTTAAAAATCTGATTTTTAGTTTCATTTTCACCATTTTTATCATATCTTGAGTTCTATAAGGAGATAGAAGCTCATTTTTGGATGGAATAAACTTCATATTATGTGATAAAAATAACTTAGTTATAGCTACTGCTCAATCCATGTCTAACTATCCTTAACAGTCCCTACAAAACAGACTATTCAGATTTGTACACTAATCTTGTTTTGATCATATCTCACTCATTTTGATGATTCCATTGCATGGCCAACTCTCACAAGTGTATGAAATCTAACACTTACTGTTTTTATACAGCCAACAATTTAAGCAAGATTTTAGCCTTGTTTCTTATGGTTTTTCATCTTTTTAATCATATTTATCAACACTTGATCCCCACACAACATTTTTATCATAATATATTCATCATATACATATACAATAAGAAAGAAAATACATGATTACATAATCAAAATAACAAGAGAATAGGAAGAACAATCTTTATACCACCAAGGTTGTGTAGGTTATGATCAAGGCTTGGATTTTTGATAGAAAAACTTGTGATAAATCAACACCAATCTTCAAGACCACCAATATTTGTACACTCCTTTTAAAAATCAGCCCTTGGATTTCACCAAATCACCATCTTAGATGTTAGGATCACCTCCAATCTTCAAGGCTTCAAGGTTTCTTCATTATATGTGTAGATAACACATAGTTTATGGCTAGAATTGATCAAAATTTGATCATAATGGTATTTTTGAGAGAGAGTGGACGAAATTAGGGAGAGAAGGAGAGAGTGGTTTGCATGTATGAGTTTTGGAGAATTGGTTTAGGTGTTGGATGGTTTTGGTGGTGTGATAGCTTACTTGTTAAGCATTAGCTAACAAGTGTTAGCTTAATAGTTAAAAATTGACACATCATGAGATGTGTTGGAGCCCATTTGTATTGGGGTGGGCAAGTGTAAACTTGTCCCATCCCTATTAATTTACGGGTACTCCTCGATTCTAGTTTCCTCGATTTACGTTCCCTCGGGTTATTTTACGAAAAATGTTTTTATAAATTATGAATCAACGGCACAAAACGAATCTAATAAAAATTGTCTCATTAAAAACGGAGTTCGAAAACGTAAATACGTAATCCTAAGGTTTCCGGTTTAGTCGTAAAGGACGTTAAATTATAATCGTAAGTCCTAATCTCTTCTCGTAAATTTGTGAGTTTATGAACCAACACAAATTTAAAATTCCAAAATAATATTCACGGATAAATTTATTTCCTGGAATGTCGGACTGTCACCAAAACGGTGTATGTAAACGTAAGCACGTAACGTAGAATCCTCCGGTTTAGACGTAGTCGATGCTACTTCAAGACGTAAATCCAGATTTCTTCCCAAAAATAAGTGAGTTCATAATATAACATTAAAATAATGTTTTTAAATAATACTTGAGAATAAAATATCAACCATAAATTGACGGATTGTCACAGCATTTACCCCTAAACAGGATCTTTGTCCTCAAAGATCATCTTACTACTCGCTTCTTATAGAGTTAAAGCCATGTGGGTATTTCCTCCACATTCGGTCTTTTCTCCAAGTGTAATCCATTACAATACGCGAGTTTCATCAGACATAACTACGGGAATAAGATCAGGCTTAATGTTGACTTACTTTCTCTATCCATGATGTTCACGGGTTTTTGATGAATGCAACTTTTCGCCGATCTAAACTTTACTAAGAAACAATCATATTTTCACTTGATAGACATTTTATCAAGTTCGATATACGAAACATAATTCATGCAACTCTTGAAGTCCTAGAGTAGATCCAACTTATATGCCTTTCAAACCAATCTTTTACATCATCTCCATGGTCCCATACAACGGGGACTTATATCCCATGATCTTTCAGATCATCAATTTATTTTTCCATAGTTAAAATTTTTGGCATAACTTCGCTACCCATCTAGCACTTCAAGATCTACATTTCATATTCACATAACCTCCTGTCCACTACCAGCAGTCAATAATCAGATCCTAATTTCAACAACCATTTCAGGTCTCGCGGGTCGGGTATTTTGTAAGGTTAGGTTCGCCATCATAGGAAACCTTAAACCTAAAAGACATGTCCAACTCACAGTGGGTGTATGTCGGGTGTCTTCATCCCAACTTCTGCTTACAGATGCTCTAATATATTTCCTCACAAGATTCGATCTTGATCCTAATACGATAATCATCAATGATAATCTCTCCAAAGGAAAGCAATTATATAGTTCATTACCAAAGGTCAATCATATAAAACAACACTTCTAGTATTTTGTATCGTTACCTTACCGCGTCCCTTCGATTGGGGTGGTACACAGTACTCTCATCAAGATTCGTTCTCAATGACTTCTGAGCAAATCTCTAGAAATTCGATGCGAAGCGAGGATCTTGATAGAGATGATCGATACAGGCACACCATGTTTACACAACTCCTTTAAATACAAAAGAGTCAATTTCTTCATCAAGAATCTATCATTAACAGGAATGATATTAGCAGATTTGGTCAGTCTGTCGATGATGACCCAAATCGAATCAAATTCGGATGATGAACTTTGCAATAGCTAGACGTTTACTAATATATGAGGCAATGTCTGCCTTCATAATTTGCAATTAGTACAACTTCTTCAGATAAAGATACATTTAGTCATAAATGACATGAATGGAATACTTATACTTACGAGATTTCAATATGACTACATCTCTAAATCTCCATATTTAGGCAACCACAAGCGGCCTTTTATACATTTAACGCCATCGGCTCCTCAATTCTAATGGTTCATATTAGCCGCGAACCCCTTTTTATTATCTATATAAGCATTGTTTATTTTTATATTGTTTGGCAATTTATTTTGCACCTTCATTATTAAGGAACATGTCCTAATTGGTTCTTTATCTTTTCTACATAATGTGTCAGTAATTATATTCACCTTCCTCGATGAAATAAATATCATGACTGTATTTATTCGAAAATTCTTTCTTCACATTTTCTAAATCTTAGTTCTACCTCAACTATTGTTTTTATCAGTTTAGCTCAATTCGACGTTTAAAGCGTCGATAAGTATTACTAGTAATTAAATAATAAATATTTAATTTTTATGAAACGTAAACGTAAAAAGTTTTAAATTTTCTCAGTTTGTCCAATTATATAAAAATGTTCATAATAAATTTGAATTTAATTAACACAATTTTTGGTTGATTTATTGAAAATAATTAATAAGATTCGTAAATGTTCGAAAAATTTTTGGTTATACTTTGGTCAAAATTTTCTTAGTTGAAAAGCGTAAATTATCGTTTCGAATTTCAAGTCATGGTTCAAATGGTTTCCTCAATCCCTCTTAGGTTGTCTTGAGATATACACGAACATTTACCCCTAAACAGGAGTTTAGTTAAATGTTCTGGGTATAAGGGAATAATCCCTCAAAAGTTCTTTTCGATAAAACATTTGTCAAAACATGTTTGCACTTTCTTTTTGGTAAAAATCCAAAGTCTTAAAAGGGCTCTTAATTTTTGAAGAGTCAATATATTCCATTATCTTATTAATCACACGGTCAAATAATATAAAGGATTAAGTCTTTAATCACATGTTAAATACTCAAGGTACAAGTTTTCATTGTTCGGCCAATTTAGGGCAGTCTATAACCAACTATTAACTCATTCTTATTCTTATAAACAAACAAATAGTCCTTAATGATCACAAGCATGAATTTATCAAATTACAGCCTACACACGTGATTCACCAAATTTATGAATGCTAATGTGCATTGGTCAATCCAAACGACATCACGTGAAACTCATAATGTTCATTACAAGTTCTGGATGTAGTGATTGGAATAGATAATCTTTTTCGCGGACGCGAAGTTGATGATAACCATGTCATGGATCAAATCTTTAAAACATACACTAGAACCTTGTAAATGATCGAACAATCTATCATCTTGGGCAGTGGATATAGATTTTAATCGTCAATTTACTTAGTTCACGGTAATCAATATATATAAGAAATAATAACACCATAGCTCTTCATGATGACGAGCTTGGTAGAATAAAAGCTTTCTCCGACAACTCTCTCAGTTGTACGGTAATCTTTTTAATTCAGATGGTGCTGACGTACAGTGCACAAGCCACAGGTGCAGCACAGGGAATATAATCAATAACAATTTCAACTTGCCTTAATGGCAAAAGTCTAGGTAATTCACCAACAAATACCTCCTAAAGTTTCAGATAACGGAAACATCTTTTAATAACTATACTTTTAAGTTCTTCTTAGATTACAAGATCTATGACTAATTCACAACCATTCATGGTATAATTTCAAGTCTAAATGCAGGATATGGTCATCCATCAAGAATTATTTAAATAACTTTTGATAATCAACATCTTATCTTTTAGGGGAATTCTACTCGAGTTCCCATCAATTAAGACAATGTCGTCATGTCATAATCAATCGATCCATTCTACTGGCACTATCAACTTTCCAGTTTCATTATCGTTGATAAGATGTGAACTTCTCAAAAGACTAATAATAACTCATAACCCTTCACAAATTCAAGGATATATGGAGACACAACTACCATTAAAAGAGTAGGGTCAACGCATAATCTACGCGAGAGAATTTCAAATAAGATACAGACGAAAACATTTAATGAATATGAATATATCCCATGTTTTCATAATTTGAGTACGCATTCGAAAGCTCCTCGGATCGTTACCCAGGTCATTCAAATGAAATCTAATCAAAAGAAATGATAGGAACGTCGATACATCCAATCGGGTATCAACACTCGGTAATCAGATACTTTTCCTAAGAATCTCACCACGGGAGAATTGGACAAGAAAGAATCGTCAATTGTCAAATAAGACAATTTCCACAGATGAGTAAATTCGACTCAGAAGAATAGATGCTACAGGCACATATGTAGGTGTCCCTAACACTATGTCCCTATTTTTCACTTCTTGCAGATCTCATAAAATTTTATATTTCACAATCTTCAAAGAAGATGTAGTGTTTATTAATCAGTTTTATGGTGACTAGTAATCAGCCTTGCATGGTCCATTCCAAATTGTATGTAGGCGTGCAACTATATACAATTTCAAGATTAACGATGCAATACTCAGTTCGTCAAAATTTTATCATCATGTTTATAACAAAAACATTTTCATGCTTAATTCTTAAATAAGAATCAAGAATAAATTTACAAAGATTTTCTTTATTATGAAAACAATTAAGTTTTCCAAGGTGTTTTATAAACAACTTCATTTCGATAACGATCACTTATAAATCTCACTTTGAATAATCCTTATAATGATGAAAATTCAAAAAAAAAAAAAATCTCAAGGGATACTGTTTTATCTTATAAAAACAATGAGTGATCTGCAAAAGAGTGATGAAAAGTTGTTCACCAAGAACTAACTATGATATCATAGGAAATGAGCTTAGCTAATTAATCATGAGGTTCATGACCTTGCTGGCGCTCGAAAAGAATGATCCACAATGTAACTCAAATCGAGATGAGTACTTGTTCAATGGTTGCATCACTAATGCGAACATTAGGAAGAAGCAAGAAAAGATGTATAACATCAACACATGTAGGATTTAGCAATCAAAGGTAGTCTTTTCATTAATCACAAACAAGTCAAATTGTATCGTAACACATTACGTGTCACTATGTCATACAATTCCCAGAACTCATCCTACCAACTGATGTCTTAGTTAAGTTAGGGGTTTTTAAAAGATACCACAATGAATACTAATCTACAAGAGTCATTAGGTGTTCCACCTGTCCCAGAAGATCCATCTGTCTCAATTCAGAAAAAGATTTCTTCAATTTATTTCTTTGGACACTGGGCATCCTCATTAGTGGACAATGGCCTAGGAACAACCCTTAACACGAATCAACAATCAATTAAAACCTTATAATTCAATCACAGAACTTAACGACTTCCTCTTAACAATCTCATATTCCATACGGGTTAAATTTTACTTTATTCAGGTTTCAACCAACTTATACTCAATGCGATATCCTACCTCATTCTCTAATACTTTCAATCTTATTCTTAGACCTTCAAAGTGCAATAAAAGCTCGATATGAACAACACTTAATTTCCAATCCTATAGCTCCTTCATCAATAGTTATCAAATGAGTCACTAGTATTAAATGACTCACACATTCAATTAGACTTCTCGGAAAGGTACTAGTGACATGAGGCTTTTGGGTAATGGTTCCAATGACAGCCTCAAGTGCAACATTCACCCTTTCGGTTTCAATTTAAGAATTGGGTCACAACGAATCAGATGACACCTTTCCAAGTGGTAACGTTTTTTTTTCAAACTCCACTCTATAAGGAAAGATTGTCATGACATCGACATCAGATTTAATCTCGCCAATTCTTCTTCAATATCGCAATCAACTAATATCAACATTCCTACGAATATCAACCATTTGTTAGGATCATAAATATCCATAACTTGGTTTAGATCTAGAATAGCTAGAATTCCTACGGGAATAGCTTCGATTGATTTGCTAGGGGAGTTAGGGTTCCTTGTGACAATCTACGTCGTATAAATACGTCGTATAAATACCTCGTATACGTATTAAAATAATCATCAAACGATTGTTAGACATTTTTAGAATAATGTTTATAGTTAAAAGATTTTGAAATGTTTTATTCAAAATCTTAGTTTTAAAAATCTTTCGTTCTCTATGTTGGGACATACAGATTTGATGATTACAAAACCTATAGGCAGAGATGAAGACAGAAGAAACAATAAGGACCTAATATGTAATATTAGGTTAGCTTTGATAATAAGCTAGGGTTGTGATGTAACCCTAGTACCTCTATTATATAAAGAGGATTAGGCACACATGGTTATTGACTGAATTGATATACAATGTAAACTAAAGGTGTGTGTGCGTCCTCCTGGTGTCAAGCCTATAAGGCACCAGGAGCTAGTAGATATTAGTATTTTATGAATAAGAAAGCCTTGTTCATAACTTTGATTGTGTTCTTTATGTTCCGCTGTGCTTATTACAATCATTGTTATTATATCCCAGATGAGTCTAGATCCTAAGACCCAACAAGTGGTATCAGAGCCTGGGAGGGTCTCTATACAAGAAGAATCAAGTTCTCTTATTTCTAACAATCTGTTTATCATGTCTGCCTCAACTTCTACTCAAACAGGAGAAGAAGGCACTCCTAAAATTGTGCAACCTCAGCAGATCCTGGCTACAGTTTCCAACACGAATGGAAAATTCCCTCTTCTGAAGAAAGGTGAATATGATAACTGGGCAATGAAGATGGAATGGTGGATCACCAACACTGATCAAGATCTTTGGAAGATCATTCTGAATGGAAACAGCAGAAAGCTCACTGGACGAGACAAGAACGGTAATATTACTCTTCTTGACCCTAAAACTCATGAGGAAATCATCGCTATTCAGAAGGAGGTAAAAGCAAAAACAATTTTGCTTCAATCTCTTCCTGAAGATCACATGGGTGACTTCTACCATTTGGATGATGCCAGAGAGATCTGGAATGGCATAAAAGCAAGGTTTGGCGGGAATGAGGAGTCAAAGAAAATGCGAAGGTCCATGCTGAGAGATGAATTCACAGAGTTCAAAATCTCAGAAACTGAAGGCCTGAATCAAGGGTATGATAGGTTCCAGAAGATATTGAGCCAGTTGAATCAACTTCGGTCCAAGCCTGAAGATGGTGATGTTAATGCAAGGTTTCTTAAAGCCTTACCCTACTCTTGGAACCAGGTGGTAATCTCTCTTAAAGCCAAAGGTGGGCTTGATTATCTCAGTTTTGATGATTTGTTTCATAGGCTCAGAACATTCGAACCTCATGTGAGAGGATATACGAGTGACTCTTTTCCCACTCCTGCTAATTCAGCCTTTGTGAGCTCTATGGCATCTAGTCCCATGTCATATGCAAGTAGCCAGAGCAATAATGTGTCTCCCCAGCATACTATCCAGCATACTATTCAGCATACTGGTCCCATGTCATATGCATCTAGTCCCATGTCTTCTGCTTCTGATCCTCCTGCCAAGTCTGGTAGTATGGTAGAAGCTGTTCTTCATTCTTTTGTGGCTGATGTTACTGCTGAACAACAACTTGCGTTTGATGACTTCAAACAGATCGATAAGCTGGATCTGGATGAGATAGATCTTAAATGGCAGATGGCCATGCTTACTCTTAGGGTTCACAAGTTTGAGAAGAAAGCAGGAAGGAAGTTTAAGTACAACCCTCGGGAGCCAGCAAGATTCGATAGAAGCAAGGTACGGTGCTATAACTGCCAGCAACAGGGTCACTTTGCAAGAGAGTGCCCTAGCAAGAATGATCAGGAAAAGAGCAGGTACTCCGCTTTCAAGGTTCAGGAGGTTAAAGATGACAAGAAGGCATTGGTGTCGGTTGACTCTATGGTCAACTGGAATGATCATCAGGCTTCCACTCTGGAATCAGCGGAATCCACGACTGATGTGTTGGCAATGATTGCTGGGAATCTCTCTGATGCAGAAGAAGCAGAAGAGTTTGCTCTTATGGGCATCTCACCTCAGGTACAACATTGTCCTCTTGGTTGTCATGATAAATACACAGAACTGTTGTCCCAATTTAATGAAGTAAATGAACAAAATGATAAGTATTACTTAGAGGTACAAGCCTATAAAGCTTCATTAAACACATTGGAACAACAAAAGAAATGGTTACAAGATACACAACGTGCATATGAGGATAAAATCAGGATACTAAGCATTGATTTAGAAAACACTACAAATATGCTTAAATATACAGAAACTGAAAGAGATGCTAGTATCAAAGAAAAAGAGGAGATGCAAGCTACATTAGATGCAACAATGTTAAGATTTGACAAATGGCAAAAGGCACCTAAAAATCTTTCAAAATTAATTGATAGTAGCATGTCTGGCAGAACTAAAAGAGGCTTAGGATTTGAAAAATATATTGATTCTGAAGATGTATTTGATTTATCTTTCTCAAGCGTCTTTGATGCCGACAAAGAGGATGAGGGCAAACCTAGTTACAATAGGTTTAAACCAGCAGCAGAAATGCATGCTGTTCCTCCTCCTCTTACTGGAACTTTCATGCCTACCTCATGGCATAATAACTCGGATGGATCACAGATGCTTGAGTCCCCAACAAGTTCTACTAATACTAACGACTTTGTCTCATGTAATTTCAGTGACAAAGCTGGTGACTCTGCATCTAATGGTTCAAGTGAAGAGTCAAGACCTACGAGTTCCAAGTCGAATGAACATGCTGCTACTAGTGCTAGGAAGTGTGAAGAAAAAGTCGCTGTCAAGTCAAGTGTGTCTGGTCCTTGTTTATTGAGTCCTAGGAAGAATGTTTTTTCTAGAACTGTGTGTAATAAAGTAGGCAGTATGAAACAGTCTCATTCTAATAAAAGGTCTTTCAAAACATGTTTTGTTTGTGGCATTCCCTTTCATTTAATTAAAGATTGTGATTATTATGACACACATGCATCTGTTAATCATGCTTTACTTGCTCCTGGTTCACCAGGAGCTACTCCATATGCTACTAGAAGACTTAATCCTAGTGCTCCAATGTTTCATACTTCTAGAGTATCCTCTCCTCTCATGTCTGATTATTGGAGAGAAAATGGATTCCAGACAACTAGTAATTCTTTTCCAAATTATAATCCAAACTATGCGCATCATTTTGACCACACGTATTTTGGTTTGGGAAATTTGGGAACTGCTGTTAAGCCCTCAGCAGGTTGTTCCTGGTCAAATAATAATACCCTTATGATGAATAGGCAACCGAGGAACAATGGTGGATCTCATCAATCTTCTTGGCATTCTTCTAATGATCTACAAGGCAGGCTCAAACCTGAAAAGGTTTGGGTCCCCTTAAGACACTAACTTTTGCATTGTGATTATCTTGTTGTTGTAGGTTACTCCATACCAGGATCCTAGTCTAGGCATTGTTGATAGTTATTGCTCCAGGAGCATGACTGGCAATAAAGGCCTTCTCTTTAACTTTGTACCATTTTATGGGGGCAAGGTCTACTTTGGTGGAGGTGAAGGCAGAATCACTGGCAAGGGAACGATAAAGACTCCAAATCTCAATTTTGAGCAGGTCTACTATGTGGAAGCACTTCAACACTTCAACTTGATATCGGTCTCTCAGATTTGTGACAAGAAGCAGTTTGTACTCTTCACCGATACTGATGCACTTGTGCTCTCCAAAGACTTTAAGCTTCCGGATGACTCACAAGTTTTACTCAGAATCCCTAGAAGACACAATCTCTATAGCATCAAGTTGAATGAAGTCAACCCTACTGGTCAACTAGCATGTCTGGTTGCAAAAGCCTCGGAAGATGAAGCCACAAAATGGCACCGAAGGATGGGACATGTGAACTTCAAGACCATTCACAAACTTGCCAATTTGAATCTGGTCTCTGGTTTACCTCCCAAGACGTTTAGAAATGACATAAATTGTGTTGCCTGCAGCAAAGGCAAACAACACAAAGCATCCTTCAAGGCCATTACTGCTCTAAGTCTCATTACTGATCCATTGCAGCTTTTACACATGGACTTATTCGGTCCTACTTCCATCAGAAGCATAGACCACAAGCAATTCTGTTTGGTGGTGACTGATGGCTATAGCAGGTTTGCGTGGGTGTTTTTCATGGCTACCAAAAGTGAGACCTACTCAATTCTACGAGATTTTCTTACCTTGATAGAGAATCAGTTGTCCAAGAAAGTTAAAGGTATTCGATGCGACAATGGAACCGAGTTTAAAAATAGAGACCTCATCGCACTTTGCAATGCTAAGGGCATCAAAAGAGATTATAGTGCTGCTAGGACTCCTCAACAGAATGGTGTGGCAGAAAGAAAGAACCGGACACTAATAGAAGCAGCCAGAACTATGCTTGCCGATTCCAAGCTTCCGACCATGTTCTGGACAGAAGCTGTTAATACGGCTAGTTATGTTTTAAATAGGGTGTCTATTACCAATCCACACAAGAAAATACCTTATGAGCTGCTCACGGGCAAAGTTCCAAATATTGCTCATTTGAAGCCTTTTGGGTGTCCAGTCACCATTCTGAATACTAGTGACTATTTGGGGAAGTTTGATGGCAAGGCTGATGAAGGATATATTGTGGGATATTCAGCTCATTCTCGGGCGTATCGTGTCTACAATCTTCAAGCCAAACGGATAGTTGAAACTATTAATCTTAGGTATTTTGACGAGAAGACAAACATTCAAGGAACAGGTCCAGAATGGTATTTTGATCTTGATTATCTTAGTGATTCGTTAGGATATTTTCGTTTCAAAACTAACCATGATGCAGGACCACAAGTGTTTGCAACTTCTAGTACTGGTGTTCCTTCTAGTCTTTCTGATTCAGATGATGAGGATGACATTTTTGTGGTTCCATCCTATTCCACCACGGTTTCTCCTACTCCTCCTAGTGATGCAACTCCATTGGAAGTACAGGATTCCCAAGCAGCTCTTGATACTCTTCTAAAGAAACAACAAGAAGCTACTAAAGCGGCGGCTCAAGGTAGTTTTGAGTTTCCCTTGGTTGAGCCTACTGACAAAGCTGCTCCTAGTACTCCAGCTTCTGCTCCTAGTGCTAGTCACTCACCTACTGGTACTCCGGCTAGTGAGTCTGCTTCAAATACACGTTTCTCCAGTCCTTCTGATTTGGGGAATCATGAAAAGAAGTCTTCTACAAAGCTGGATGATATACATAAACAACCAGTAGACGGGATTTTCCAAAATGCTTCATATGATGCTGATTTCGTTGGTGATCTCGGTAACATGGCACCAGAAGTGGAGGTTTCCTCCAATCCAGTCTTGTAATCACATAAAGACCATCCCACCACTCAAATTATTGGAGATCCTGGTTCTACCGTCAAGACACGCAGAATGCAGCAGAAGGCCTCGTCTGATCATCATGCTCTTGTGGGCTATATTGAGGATCAAAAGCGTAATAATCATACGGACTTTCAACACTGTTTGTTTGCTTGTTTTCTTTCACAAGTGGAACCTAGGTCTGTTTCTCATGCTCTTGAGGATCAAAGTTGGGTGGAGGCTATGCAGGAGGAAATGCAGCAATTCTTGTTTCAGAATGTTTGGGTTCTGGTTGACTTACCAGATGGGAAGACAGCTATAAATACCAAATGGATTCTTAAAAACAAGAAGGATGCACGGGGAATTGTTGTCAGAAATAAAGCTAGGCTTGTCGCACAAGGACACACTCAAATTGAGGGCATTGATTATACTGAAGTCTTTGCGCCTGTTGCAAGGATTGAGGCCATTCGTCTGTTTTTGGCCTTTGCTTCGTATGTTGGCTTTACGGTGTTCCAGATGGATGTCAAGAGTGCATTTCTCTATGGAAAAATTGACGAAGAAGTGTATGTTACTCAACCTAAGGGGTTTGTTGATCCACTTCATCCAAAGAAAGTCTACAAGGTGGTCAAGGCTCTTTATGGGTTACATCAGGCTCCTAGAGCTTGGTATGAGCGTCTCTCCACTTTCTTGTTAAAGAATGGCTATAGAAGAGGTACTATTGACAAAACACTATTTCTTCGGCGGAATTCAAAGGATATTATCCTTGTTCAGGTTTATGTGGACGACATTATCTTTGGTTCTACTAGGAAGGAGTGGTGTGATGAGTTTGAACACTTGATGAAAGGCGAATTTCAGATGAGTGCCATGGGAGAACTGTCATTTTTCCTTGGTCTTCAGGTCAAGCAACAATCGGATGGGATCTTCATCAGTCAAGATAAGTATGTTCATGAGATTCTTCAAAAGTTTGACATGGATCCTCTTCGACCAGCAGCAACTCCTTATGAAGTTGCTAAAATCAAACTTAAGAATGAGCCAGATCCACCCGTAAATGTTCATATGTACAGGTCTATGATTGGCTCCCTCATGTATTTGACTGCATCACGTCCGGATATTATGTTTGCAGTAAGTGCTTGTTCTAGACACCAGGTGACTCCAACGGTTTCGAACTTAAATGCAGTAAAGAAGATTTTCAAGTATATCCAGGCTCAACCTAAATTGGGTCTATGGTATCCTAGAGAATCCCCCTTTGTACTTGAAGCATACAGTGATAGTGATTATGCTGGTGCTAATAATGATAGGAAGTCTACTACTGGTGGTTGTCAATTTTTGGGTCGTCGGCTTATTTCATGGCAATGTAAGAAACAGACAATTGTAGCTACTTCTTCAACAGAAGCTAAATATGTGGCTGCTGCTAGTTGCTGTGGTCAAGTTTTATGGATCCAAAATCAGATGTTGGACTATGGGTTCAATTTTATGAATACCAAAATTTTTATTGACAATCAAAGCACTATTTGTATTGTGAAGAATCCTGTATTTCATCAGCGGACGAAACATATTGAGATTCGGCATCATTTTATACGTGATGCCAATGAGAAAAATCTGATACAGGTTCTTAAAGTTCATACGGATGACAATGTTGCTGATTTGCTGACTAAAGCTTTTGATGGTCCTCGGTTTAACCACTTGGTGGTTCATATTGGGATGGTCAATCCTTGAGGTCTAGGATTAAGGGGAGGCAATGCCTAAGGGGAGGCTTTGTGTAGATATTAGGTCCGTCTAACGTATTCATAGTATTTAACAACATAATTTTTTTTTGTTTATGATGGTGTGTGGTGCTTCTGATGGAGGATTTTTGCTCTCTTCTGATGGATATGGCCTTACATGACTGGCTTCTGGTCCTTTTTGGTCAGCTTCTAGTTATGATTGGATGCTTTCTGGTGGTTTCAAATCCTTCCAAGTATAGTGGTGTTTGGCTATGGGTACTGGTACTGGTCTGGCTACTGTTCATTCCTTTTGTCCTTTATTAATCACGTTTTGCTCCTGGTCCGACTATTGTGCACATTGAGTTTTGGTCAACGCTTCCAATACTGATATTTACAAGTTTGAATTCACCAAATAAATTGGGGGTAAGTTATTATGTTAAAAAGGGCAAGTGGTTAGTATGCCATTATGGCTTAATTTGAAAGGGCAACCCCCCATTAATAGGGGTCAATGAACAGTTACTATTTTCTTCCTATATGGTCAACATACACTCATTACAATTAAAACACACACAAAAACCGCTTCTACTCCTCTCATCCCAATCTAAATCCTTCTTCAATCCATTCATCAAGATCCATGGCTGCTCTTGCTTATCAACCTGCTCATAATCGTGTTGCTTATCTGGGTGATGGTCCTAATAGTGAACATTTTGTTGATATCTTGGAGTTTATTGAAGCTTCAAACTTAAGGTATGCATTTACTGTTTGTCCTACCATATATGATAGTGTGGTACGTCAATTTTGGGCGTCTGCTGAACTTGTGAATGTGGCTGGACGTCCACGAGCAATCCATGCTACCATAGATGGACGTGCTTATGTGGTCACTGAAGCATCTATTCGCTCTTCTCTTCATCTTCAGGATGAGGGGGGTGTTGTATCACTTCCAAATTCGGAAGTATTAGAGGGTATGGCTGCCATAGGTTATGAACATGGGGGGAAGTTTAACTTCCAAAAGAATAGGTTTTCCCCTCAGTGGAAGCTTCTGGTTCACTATTTAATCCATTGTTTGAGTCCCAAGTCGGGGAGTTGGGATGCGTTTCCTACTCCATTGGCTACTGGTCTTATATGTTTAGCCCAGGGTAGAGTGTTTAACTTTTCACATTATTTATTTGAGGGGATGGCTAGTAATTTGTCCACTGCGGGTTCTAGGAAGAAATTTCTTATGTACCCTAGGTTTATTCAAGAAATACTTGTTTGCATTCTACGTGATAGGGCTGAGCATGTACCATCTAAACTGACAGCAAAAGTGTATTACAACATGATGCATGGGTTTACTGGGTATTGGAGGCCCCTGACTAAAGCCATGATGGGTTTGGCTCAGGGTCCTATAGGTCAGGAGGAGGAGGCTCCTGAGTTGGTTGTGTTAGATGATGGCCCCATGGAGGAGGAGGAGGCTCCTGCTGGTGATGCCACTCCTGTGGTAGAGGAGGAGCTAGTTGAGGAGGTGGTGGTTGAGCAACCATCCCCTCCCAAGGCTGGTCCTTCCTCGGCTCCACAAAGGTCTCCATTTGTGGAGACTCCACCTCCTAGCCCTGCCCCACACTCGACTGATATCCCCTTTGCTGCTAGTTCTCCACACGTTGACCCCAATGTTGCTTCGGGCTCCCGTGATGCTTTCCCTGATCCAAGTTCTCTTGGTGGGCAGGCAGAGGAGCCTACTACTCTGACATCTTTACTAGATCTTATGCACAGGTACCATGAGAGGATGATTTGCTTGGAAGCTGACTTGAACCAACATCGGAAGCTCACACGGGAGTTTGTTCTTCCTCTGGCCGATCGTATAAAGGTATTGGAGAATCAACAGCGTCGTTGAAAGAAGCATGTGGTTCTTTCAGATTCTGAGGATGAGGGTTCGGAGAATGCTGAGGATGGCTTGACGTTGCTGGCAAAGGCTGCCTTTGCTGATAAGGTTTATGATGATCTGCCTGGTCCTCCAATGTCCTCCAATGCTCCTTCTTCTAGTGCTGTTCCCCCTTCTATGGGTGGTGCTTCTGATGCTGCTGCTGGTTCTCATGTTGATCCCTCTCATGATCCAAAGGGCAAAGCTCCAATGACTGATCCTCCATCTCCCATCCGCAAGCGCTCTCGTCGACAGCTTGAAGAAGACAGACTAGGTGAAGAGGCTGCTTGTCGGGTTCAGGCTGAGCTTGATGCGGAGGACATTGCTGCTGAGGAAGAGCTCCGTGAGCGAAGGCGTGCGCAAATTCAGCATGATGCTATGCACTGGACTGATGGTGAATGGATGCAAGTGTTAACTGTTCTCACTCGGGATTATGCTCAGTTTAAAGATTTGTTGGGTGATGATGTTGATGAACACAACTGTATTCCGCGTGCTATGGTAATGATGCGTAAGCATCAGTTGACTCTTGCTGAGGAACTCAAGAAACAGCGTAGGAACAGACCTCTTTCTCAGGCTGAGCAGCGCCAGCAGATGCAGCGTTATGTCAAATTTCAATCTGCTGCTCATTTCAATGCTCCTTGGACTTGGGCTCGGGTGCGGGCTTTGACTTTTGATGAGCTCAAGAAACTTTATGAAAATATGGTGAGGCGTGCGAGTCAACCTATACCGGAAAAATTTGTTTACCATCCTCGTGGTGTGACTGCTTCTATGCCTGCTGCTTCAACTGTTTCTTCATCCGTGCCCATTCCTGGTTCCAATGGTAGTGCTTCTGGTTCTGGTGCTGTTTCTGTTGGTCCTTCTACTTCACCCTTGGTTGCTCCTATTGGTTCTACAACTGGTCCTGCTACTACCATCTTTGTGACAACCACCACCACTCATGCTTCCACCACCACACCTGTTACTTCTACCACCACTCATGTTCCTGCAAGTGCGTTTGTTGATTCCACCATACCTACTGCTGCTACATCTGCGATGCCATCTTCATCACCACAAGTTTCTGCAACACAACCTACTCCCACTTCTGATGCAGCTCCTAGTGGTTCTTTGGGTGGACATGTTCCTGAGTCTACTCCTACTGCTTCTCCTGCTGTTGCTGAAGTTCAGGTGAAGGTTGAATCCACTCCTTCGGCTCCCACGCCTCGACGTTCCACTCGCCAGAAACTTACTCGTCGTGTTCGCCGCGGTAAATCAGTTCCTTTTGAGAAGCGTGATCCTGAAAACTTAATTGATGCAGCTTCGGATAGTGATTCTGACTTACCTTTAGGCAATGGAAGCATTATGGGTTATACGGCTGAGAGGTCTACAACACTTCCTGGTGGCGTCTCCCATCGGATAACTTTGAGTGATGGGACTGTGCGAATGGTCACGGGTTTGCAGGGTGTGTTATCATGGGCTGACCGAATGGATCTTATGGCGTTGTTTGGGCTTGTTGATTCTAGTATGCCATTTGACCCGATGGCGGTGTCTTCCTGGCCTGGTATTCGTCTTTGGGCCGATCTCAAGCTTATGTTGGATCCTCCTCCATCTGCTACTCCTTTGGGCGTATGGCAGGATCAAATGCAATGGGAGATTGTTCGCTGGAAGCTCTATGCTGGATGTGGAGTACATGTGTTGGAGTTAGGTTCTGGTCATGTGGCGTTTATGTTGACAGATGTTGTGTATCCTTTGACTATTTCTTCCATGGAAGCAATGTTGGCAAGTCATTTGCAGATTTCTACTGCTCCTTCTGGGAATGAGTCGAGTATGGCCACATCTTTGGTCGAGGGTATTCAAGCACGGTTGTTAGCAGATAAGAAGGCAGCTGCTGGTGTGTAAGGTGAATGGGTTGTACGTAGTTATACTTTGATTTTTGTTCTTATTTTGATTCTTTTCACCAATATGTATAGTGACTGGTGACTTTTATTCTTTATAGTTAAAAAAAAAAAAAAAAAAACATATCACACAAACTAATAAAAAAAAAAAAAAAAAAACCACTTTTTATATAATATCTGCTTATACTTTAACACAGTTTAGCTTTTATACTTGTACATAATATCCCTTGGCTGGTTCAAAATGTGGTTCCTGGTTTGAGATTGTTCTGGTACTTGGTTTCACTTGGTGTTGGACGTGGTCCACACAACAAATGGTTCTCAACTTACCATGTCTCATCGACAAGAAAAAGTTGATTCACCTTGAGGGTACGGCTGCTGGTGCGATTATCAAATCCGTTGATGGTTGCCAGGTTACCTAAAACTGGATGGTTTTCACTTGCCACGGTCTTGGACTGAAAAGTGGCTAATCCAAGGGGGTACGGCTCTTGGTAAAGATCATATCAAATCCGTTGATAGCTGTAATAGCTTGCTTAAAGCTATAGGGTGTTCAACTCACCGATGCTTTATTGCTAAGAGTCGGCGAGTCCAGAGGGGTACGGCTTCTGGTAAAGACGCATCAAATCCGTTGACGGCTGTGATGGTTTGCCTAAAATCATCAGGGTACTCCCACTCACCATTGATTCACGTTCTAAGAGTTGGGCTGGGTTCTAGTCTCCCAGGGTGATGCTTATTCCATCAGAATGACTAGCTAGCCCAAGAGCGAGCAGCTACTTGGTAAAGGCTCATCAAATCTGCTCATGTTGCTGAAAGATTCAACCTGATGCTGATTTGTTACAAGCTTTGGAGAAGCTTCTAGTGGTTCATGCGGCTGTTCTTCTGGTTCTTATCTTGTTGCTGCTGCTATTTGTTTTGCTGATACAATCCTCGGGCTTTCTTTGCACGTTTACCAGGAAACTTGAACTCAACAGGTCAAATTCAAGTTTAGGGGAGGATTGTTAGGACCATTGTAATAGTTATATGTAATAGGTAGACTAGGAGGTATGTAGTTCCTCCTGGTCCTAGTCGTAGTAGGAGCAAGTCCTGCTCCTGGTCCTAGTCAAAGTCAAACTTTATTATTTACTTAATATTCTGTTAGGATATGCATGAGTTATATTAGGAGAAGATATGCATATCAGTTTTACACGTTTTCTTGTATGCTGTATTAGGGTTTCCTTGTATTATAAAAGGAACCTTAGGCAGAAGGGTTAGATAGACCTTCACAAAACATAGTTCTAGTCTTTATTAATATTAGAAATCCTTAGAAAGGATCAAGTCTTCATAGTTATTCTGTTTCTCTTGTTTATATTTATATTCTACATTCATATTGTGTATAGAGTCTCTTTGTGATTTGACTTGTGATTACAGAAGTCATTCACCGGTCCTGACAGGCTGCAAGATCTATATCTAATAGTCCCAACAAGTGGTATCAGAGCTTGTTGGCTCTCGATCTGGTTGATCTACAAGGTTTTCATTGTTATGTTATTTTCTGTTTTTGAATAAATAATGTTTCTGCTGATCTAGGGTTTTCCCAACAAACCTAGATGATTCATATGCTGTTGTTGCTGCTGGTATTTGGTGTTCTTATTTCTGGATAAAGATTCGTGTTCATGATGTTCCTGCTAGCTTTGGTGAGTTGATCTTTGATCAATGATGAACCCTAGTAGGACTACAAATGGATGCTGCCAATATAAAGTTCTGACTGTGGTTATTACCAAAAATGCGTGTTTAGGGTTTTAATTATTGAAACCCTAGGTACTCTTTTTGTTGGTATTCACTTTTCTAAGCAATATATGATTCCAGAAATAGCAAATTCGAGTTGTGGAGGTTGCATAGTTTTCATACGGAAGACACAAACTAGAGGTTGTGTCATTCACGTGTTACTGAAATACATATAGATTCATGTTATCATGTATCCATGAAGGCAACAAGCAGGGTTAAACGAATTAGTATCATACGAAACCAGAATTGATAGAAAGTGATGAACTTGTGTGGTTGGATCACGTGAGCATTCATCAAGGTACTGTTTTCTGTCTTAGTTGTTTTGGTCATAAATATATGGGGTTTCTTTTTCTGTGGAAAAAAAAAGGAACGATAAACCCAGATCGTGTGTTGGTTAAAAGAAGAAGACGACATAAACGGTTTTGATTGATATTGATCTCGTTGACTCCTACTCTTTTGGGATTCAGTTACATGGGTCATTTATGTTTGCTGCGTGATTTATGGAATTTTAGTTTTTTGTTATGGTACGTGTGAATATGCTACGTGATATTTTTCCATTTTGGACTGTTTTGATGGAGTCAAAAACGTGTGCTTAAGATATTCTAATGATATCCCTGATTTTTTGGACACTCAGCAAATGGGATTGTGGTGTGAATATTAAGACGTGGGAGGTTTTTAATAGTTACGAGATTTCAGCAATCCTATTTTGGACATGATATGTTTTTGTTAATATGGGATATCTTGGGACATGATTTATGGGATAATAGTTTTGGACGTAAATTTAGTAAAGGCGTGTGGTGAAAATCATGGGGCTGATTTTGTGGAATATATTTATGGAAACACGTGTCAAGGTAGTTACCATGTTTATGGGATTGACTTTCACTACATATCCCATATTCTATATTCATACTACGTTATTTATGGGTTGGAGTATATGACGTGTATGAATAGGAGGATATCATGGTTGGTGATTTTTTGAAAATGATCCTATAATGGTACGTGATTTATGGGAAGATATAATTGCCATGATTTGCCATCAAAGCACAACGTGTGGAGACCAGTACCACTAGTGTTTGTGACGAGACAGCTAAGCAACATATTTGCAACAGTATAGAGACAGTGTGGGGACAGAATGTGTTTAAAAAAAAAAAAATTTATTAAAAAATAGAACGGGGTTCGAGATGCTACTGGTAGGTTTTCGTTGGTCATTGCTACTGGTGAGCTATGGTTCCTTCTGGTCATTGAAGTTGATGCTTGATTATTTATTTGGTGTTGTAGTTGAGTTTCACAAATTTGTTTCTTATTATATCAGCATTTAGGTGAGCAATACACCTTGTCTTTGGACTAAATATATTGTTACAGCTTACAACTGGCTAATAGTTGTGAAGGTTAGCAGTTCCCATGTACCAAAAACTATTGGTGAGCAATACACCTTGTCATTTTGATCAAAAATATATCATTTTGACTAAATATATTGTTATAGCTAACAGTTGGCTCATAGTTGTGTGGTTATCAGTTCCCGTGTTACAAAAACTGGATAAAATGCATGATATAAGACATAAGTTTGGGAGGTTCCACTTCTTCATCAAATTGGTTCTACTTGATTTTCTTCATCAGTGATCACTCCAAGGTACCTATCGGATTGGACATGCATTTCTTCAGGGGAAGCATACATGGATCAAGGGGAAGCTTAGCCTTCCTGGTGGATTCCTACTAGTCGGTTCCTACTGGTCGTTTCTACTGGTAGCTCCTACTGGTCGTTACTACTGGTAACTCCTACTGGTAGCTCCTACTGGTCGCTCCTACTGGTCGTTACTACTGGTCGTTTCTACTGGTCGTTACTCCTGGTCGTTCCTACTGGTACGTTATGTTTTCTTCAGGTGGTTTTGCTGGTTCCTGCTGTTCGTTTTAAAAAAAAAAAAAAAAAAAAAGGGGAGTTCATCTTGACGAGAGGTATAGATCGTTTCGGAGATTCAGTTTATGCTATAATTCTTAACTGGAACAGTTACACGCTCTTTTACAAATATTTGGGGGGCATATGATACCATACAGTTCATGATATGATCATCACAAAATTAGCATGATCATAAGCATCGAGTGGTTTCTGGTTGATCCGTCAGAGCTCACTGAGACTATCGGCCATTGCATGTGATCGCCATGCATATATTGACTACAAGAATTATTCAAAGACATTTTATTACATGATATTGTAATAAGCATGTCTTTTTCATACTGAAGGAAGAAATGATCTATGCCACTGAGTTCAAGATTCAAGAGATGGTTAGTATGATTGTTTATATACTTAACCATCTACATGCATCACTTAAGGGGAAGCATCTACAAGTTGCACAAGACCCTATTTGCTGATTACAAAAAGGGGAAGAATAGTTAGATGTGCAGCTTATTATCGTGATGACATGTTCGAGCATTGTTTCTTCATGCACATTGTTTTGTAATATCAAATAGGGGAAGATTGTTGGGACATACAGATTTGATGATTACAAAACCTATAGGCAGAGATGAAGACAGAAGAAACAATAAGGACCTAATATGTAATATTAGGTTAGCTTTGATAATAAGCTAGGGTTGTGATGTAACCCTAGTACCTCTATTATATAAAGAGGATTAGGCACACATGGTTATTGACTGAATTGATATACAATGTAAACTAAAGGTGTGTGTGCGTCCTCCTGGTGTCAAGCCTATAAGGCACCAGGAGCTAGTAGATATTAGTATTTTATGAATAAGAAAGCCTTGTTCATAACTTTGATTGTGTTCTTTATGTTCCGCTGTGCTTATTACAATCATTGTTATTATATCCCAGATGAGTCTAGATCCTAAGACCCAACACTCTATAACGAGGGCTCTGGTACCAAACTGTAACACCCCCAAATTTGTACAACTCAATACAGCGGAAGACTCGTTGGTGTTACGGGATAGCACATTACTCACATCATAGACAACGCTTAAAAATCACGTCGTTTAATAATAAAGCTTTTCCATTCATAAATATCAATTTTTACATAGGTCCCAAGTCATTGTATTTCATACAGGTTTTACAAAGCATTTGAATGGAAATAATTAATTAAGTGCGGGCCATGAATTCTTGTCGTCTTCCTGAGAATTACCTTCAAGTACCTGAGATAAAACATGTTAAAAGAAAAGGTCAGCGATAACGCCGAGTGAATTCATAGAGTTTAATAAAATCCATCAATATAACATCGGTATAAAATTATTACTGAAAATTATTTTGTACAAATCATTGTAATAGGCCATAAAATAGCCAAAGTCATTTTATACAAATCCTTATCAAAATTATAATATAGGCTTTTGCCTTCAAAATCATTATACGAGCCATTGTCGTAAAAACTCATACAATACGTTTTATAACGTTGTATAAAGTTAAATAAAAACCGTTATATGAATATGGTTATGAAAAACCAAAACACGAACATAATATCAATAGTAAGACCCCGTATTGCTAGTCAGGCAATATATCGTAATTTAGTGCGTATGGCAATATTTCGTTATTTTGGATTATTACAAGCCGCATGACATTGTTACCTTACTACAACAAACAACGGGTAGCTAGCCCGAAACTCAATTTGCCCATATAAATTAGCATGTCGTCACAATAATCACACTTGTGTAAATCTTCTCATACATAAATTCGCTTACCAATCAATGTGGTACGACGGGGATCAACCGTCAAGGCGCGAACTGGGGTGATCGTCCCCAAATAGTACTATTATATGCATAAGCGTCTACCAAATCCCGGTTGTTCACAATTCATGCTAATGGGACTTTTACTGACATAACCTAACATTAATAATCCATTTCATTTCATCTATCGGGTCATTTAATCATTCATCGGGTCATACAATCATTCGGGTCCAAATCCATAAACAAACAATTCGGGACAAATGGTGTCCTATTTTATCAAAACTAACATGTTATTTCCCTCGCGGGTTTATAAAACATCTCATAAAACATTTAAAAGAGTGTGAGGCTATGAACTCACGTTGATGTGGGAAAGTGGGTTATCGGCAATTCGGATGTACGGTACGTGCTTCAATCACGGAAACCTAGAAAAATAATACTTGTCTTAGACTCTTGTCCAATGACTTTATAAAAATAACAATTATGTATACATATGATGATTTTATACATATGATGATGATCAAGTGGATACATTCTCATTTACTCATTTTAGTGTTATGTGTTGATAACTTTTATACTAGTTTACTAGTTTACTAGTTTTACCTATTTACATGTTTTAGGCCCAATAAGCCTATTACAAACCCAATACTTTGTATTAGTCCATTTTACACCTTTATTATCAGTATTATACTTTTCATGTTGGGACCAAGTGGGTTAAGCCCAATAAGTAAATTTATAAGTGTTTAGCCCATTTAGTTGGTTTATTAGTCCAATAATATTAACTTAGGCCGTTAATGTCCATATGTTATTTAGTTTGGTTTTTATCGGTTTTTACTTGTATTGAGTACTTATATATATCAGTATATGACTTTTAAAAAGTTTACATTAGACGGGTCCGATCGTCTAAGTTTTAATTGACGAAAAACGTTAATTTTACGGTATTAGCCGAAAAAGTCGTAAAAATCATGTTTATAGTTTTTATAACTTATAAATCTTATTCAACTACCATTTTTTATAAAGTGTCCATTTATTTAACCTTATACATATTTATATAAATGAAATTTATAAGTTAGTGGGTTTTAATTCACATTTTATACTATATTAGTTTGAGTGCTTATATAATACTATTAAACATTAATTCTTAAAAATCTGATTTTTAGTTTCATCTTCACCATTTTTATCATATCTTGAGTTCTATAAGAAGATAGAAGCTCATTTTTGGATGGCATAAACTTCATATTATGTGCTACAAATAAGTTAGTTATAGCTACTGCTCAATCCATGTCTAACTATCCTTAACAGTCCCTACAAAACAGACTATTCAGATTGGTACACTAATCTTGTTTTGATCATATCTCACTCATTTTGATGATTCCATTGCATGGCCAACTCTCACATGTGTATGACATCTAACACTTACTGTAAATGGATTCCACCATGCAATTTTATCGGTTCATAACTTGGTTACTTACTGTTTTTATACAGCCAACAATTTAAGCAAGATTTTAGCCTTGTTTCTTATGATTCTTCATCTTTTTAATCATATTTATCAACAGTTGATCCCCACACAACATTTTTATCATCATATATTCATCATATACATATACAATAAGAAATAAAATACATGATTACATAATCAAAATAACAAGAGAATAGGAAGAACAATCTTTATACCACCAAGGTTGTGTAGGTTATGATCAAGGCTTGGATTTTTGATGGAAAAACTTGTGATAAATCAACACCAATCTTCAAGACCATTAATATTTGTATACTCCTTGTAGAAATCAGCCCTTGGATATCACCAAATCACCATCTTGGATGTTAGGATCACCTCCAATCTTCAAGGCTTCAAGGTTTTTTCATTATATGTGTAGATAACACATAGTTTATGGCTAGAATTGATCAAAATTTGATCAAAATGGTATTTTTGAGAGAGAGTGGACGAAATTAGGGAGAGAAGAAGAGAGTGGTTTGCATGTATGAGTTTTGGAGAAGTGGTTTAGGTGTTGGATGGTTTTGGTGGTGTGATAGCTTACTTGTTAAGCATTAGCTAACAAGTGTTAGCTTAATAGTTAAAAATTGACACATCATGAGATGTGTCGGAGCCCATTTGTATAGGGGTGGGCAAGTGTAACTTGTCCCATCCCTATTAATTTACGGGTACTCCTCGATTCTAGTTTCCTCGATTTGCGTGCCCTCGGGTTATTTTACGAAAAATGTTTTTATAAATTATGGATCAACGACACAAAACGAATCTAATAAAAATTGTCTCATCAAAAACGAAGTTCGAAAACGTAAATACGTAATCCTAAGGTTTCCGGTTTAGTCGTAAAGGACGTTAAATTATAATCGTAACTCCTAATCTCTTCTCGTAAATTTGTGAGTTTATGAACCAACACAAATTTAAAATTCCAAAATAATATTCACGGATAAATTTATTTCCTGGAATGTCGGACTGTCACCAAAACGGTGTATGTAAACGTAAGCACATAACGTAGAAACCTCCGGTTTAGACGTAGTCGATGCTACTTCAAGACATAAATCCAGATTTCTTTCCAAAATTAAGTGAGTTCATAATATAACATTTAAATAATGTTTTTAAATAATACTTGAGAATAAAATATCAACCATAAATTGACGGATTGTCACAATACATATATGTAAATATTTCACTTTAGTAAGTTTGGACATTGTATAAGTTTGTAAGATTTTTCATAAGACTTTTGGTAATACTTTATCATGTATTATACAATTATGATAATTAAGCCCACTAAGGCCCATAAGTGGCCCATTACATGTTCATGTGACCTAAGCCCATTCCAAAGTCAGTACTGAATTCCAAATACATTATTAATCTCAGGTCTAATAATGGCCCAATAGCCATTATAAGTGTATGTTGGGCTTTTATGACCCCAAGTCCACACTATATGCATTACGGGTTCTAAAACGTCCCAAAATGATGTCGACTTAATATTTCATGATGGTAGGGTCTCGAGTATTCTATTATAAATATATAAATGAGTCTATATTTCCCAAAAAGTGGCTCCTACCACTTTGATTTTTATAAAAATCCTCACATTTACGTTAATTAAATATAGCCTAATTCTTACATTTTTCACGACATGTCTCGTTAAATAGATCATATCGCCTGAATCGTAAATCATTTAAGTGAGTTATTTTTACCAAAATTATTCTTAACTCATGTGATTTACTTATTATAAATTCAATTTCCCCTAATTTATATTTATCATAGCTCCTTTACCAGTTTTATCAGTTAGAGGAGTTGGCTGTTTTTAGCTGCCAATCTCATTCTCACCATTATGGTCGCCATTTTAAAACCGTAAGGAACTGGTAAACTATCCAATTGATTCTAGTTCTTCATGATTTTATCTACAACTTTTACTTTTACATAATCATAGGTCAGTATACAATTCTTGTGAGAAACCATCCCATCTTTACAGCAGGTCAGATGTTGACCTTGCTTCACTATTTTGGTCATATCTTACTTTTCTGGACTCGCCACGGGACGGGCCACCCAGGGAAATACTCACAAAACAAACCTCTATCCAAATATCTCAAGTCCCAATACACCAAGCCGACTGATGTCATCAGATATACTACGTTTCTCAACTAATCAAAAACACCTTGTTACTAGTTTATCCATTTGGCTTGTGTAACAAATTTTTCAAGTATCATTACCCATATACAATGTCCAAAATACATAATCCAACTATTACAATCAACAACCTCAGTAGCAAAGAGGTAAATACAAATATATAATAAAAATATATAATTGAAATCAAAAGTAGTGAGTGTAAACCTTCAATGATGCAAGAAAATACAAAATAATTTCACAATTCAACATCACCCCTAAACCTTCAAGATCAACCCATAGTCAAGCCCATAATATATTTTCACCAACTAATCATACTCCAAATATCTCTTTATCTCAGCCCTTAAACATGTCAAAAACTCCTTGATATTGCTTGAAAGATTTATGGAAGAATAGTCTAATGACATGTATTAAAACTATCACCCTTTAATGTTAACTCCAAGCTTTAGATAGAAAATTAATGATGAATTAAATTGTGGTGATGATATGAGTCGGCAAAATAAAAAGGAAGAAAGGAGGTGATCTTTTTGTGATTTAGTAATTCTTGAAAGATGAGATGTACGGGTGAAGTGTTAGTAGCTCCAACATATGCAATATAAAGTTTACATTTGTCCAAGACGCCATTTTACAATGACACGTCTCACATATTGATTTCTTCTCATGAAAAGATAGTGGTGTGAGGTTTTATTATAAAATCTTGCCCCCGATTTGGTAAAGCGGGTATTATCGAGGTCCGATATTTTAAAAATTACGCGATTTGAAAGATACACGTAAAACATGAAAAATAAACGCTCAATATAAAATAAGAACGTCGACATTTGGAGTAGATTAATATTTCAATAAATAAACGAGGGATTATAATTTAATAAATTTTAATGCGTCGCGTAAACGTATGACGCCTAAAGGCTTAAAGTAAATTATGAAAAATGCTCGTAAAACGATAAATTAAAATGACGAGAATAGAAAATATTTCATGTCATAATGAGAATATTTATGGGTGATAACGGACATAAGCTTGCCAATAAATAATAATTCACACGTACTCGATACGTTAAAGCATTTTATATTGATCGTAGAACGAACATGACAAATAAAAGTCAGAAAATATATATTGATCCGACTACTAGGAATAAGATTAGATCTTAGTCTAAATGTTGATTTTAAAGTTCGAGTTATTACATCATCTAACCCTTTAGGAAGCGACGTCCCGGCGCTTAATTCGTCTCAATAGTCTTTGGTTTAATGGGCGAAGACGTGGAAAATAGAAAGTCATTGCCGAGGTTTCTAACAAAGGTTGAATGAACAAAATCTAAAGCAACGATTTATACATAACGGTTTGAATGATGCTTCAATCCTTATAAGGATAGATGAATACATAACTCGAAGAATAAGCTATTCGAAGTGAAAACTTAACAAGTGTGAATTTTTGGAAGTGCTTCAAGGTACATTACTACTAGCTTACCAAGCATGCGACGGTCGATATAAGTTCGAAAAAGTACACATGACAAGTGACGAGTCGAAAGGAGTAGGCGCATTTGAGAAATTTTCCAATGCAACAATCAATTTAAAACAATTGGTTATCACGCCGATCAAACTAAAACACATATCTTCCACGGGTCTGAAAAAACAATTACGTCGTAAAAGAAAATCGCATGGAATACACATAAGTTCATCGAAACGTTACAAAATAATCAAGACGAAGTAATTAGTACTAGTCATACAAAATCACCTAATTACTTTGATCTCGAGCATGCAAACTTATTTCGTCAAAAGCGAATTCATCGACACAGAAATCGTTCGGAGTATACATTACTCGATCGGAGGAACTATGATCCAAATCAAATATAAAAGCCATCATTAGGCACACATAATCACATTTCGACATGCTTGCAAAATAGCCAAGCCATGCCAAATCAAATAAGTGTAATTAAGTTAAATCATGCTTGCTAAGTAGCCAAGCCATTATAAATAAGAATATTTGATAGGATTTTCAGATAAGTCCAGTCAAAGGAAAGTTTGCAAGTTAAAGGATGTTCACGATCTTGATTGCATAGATGCATATAGAATAATATTTTCGTCATTAGAGGGTGCTCACACACGGATCCATACCCAGATGACATTGCAGGGTGCTCACAAACGGATTCATAACCAAAAGATATTACATGGTGCTCATAAATGGATCCATACCTAAAATATAATACATGGTGCTCACACACGGATCCATACCCAAAAGATATTATGAGGTACACGTTACCAAAGATCATACGTCATTTCAGAATGCCGCCTCGATCTCACACAATGTATGGCCAATTGACTAAATCAGATATCATATAAATACATTACAAGAAAAGGCTTTGCACATAAGTCTCAAATATGGCTAGCCACCGTTGATCACCAAGAAAGCCTTTAGTGAACACTTGTTAATAAAAAAAATTCAAAATATTTACATCCAAGCTAAGTAGTCGTTGATGACTTAATCGTCGGTCAAACCACAAATACACATTTAAATCCTGGTGTCGATTAGACAAGTCGTCTAACTTTTTGAACGAGTAATGGTCCTTAACGGTTATCTTATTAAGCTCGCGACAGTAGGGACTTATTAGAAATAGTCCATATAAATAAATCATAACTCGAGAGAATTCTAACGTATTACACGTACATAGACGATAATCAATAATAATAATAATGACGACGGTAATGAACGATTCATACCAACGAAACACGATTCGAAGAAATACACCCATTACAAAATAAACATAAACCAAGTCTGACAGACTTGAGCCCACTCATTTATAATTTGTTGTTTACATCCAAAGGTGTCTCAATCCATGTAAACAAAGATTATAAATTTATGGTTCGAGAACTTATAACTTTCTTGTTCAAATAAAAAGGCGTCCCAATTTATTTCAACAAGATGATTATAAATCATCCTACTCAGGTAATACCGTCACAAAACACGATATTATAACCAAATCAAATGCCAAGAAAAGTACAGGGTGTCAAACTTACTCCATGATTTGTGGATTCAAATGTCCCATACCATTTCAATAAATAAACCATCGACAATTTAAGGTCCAGTGGTTTAAAACTTTCTTATTCAAATGTCCCGATCCATTTCAATAAGATAACCTTAAACGACACATAGTTGGGCGATTTAAAATCATTATATTCAAATGTCCCATTCCATTTAAATACAAAGTATTAAATTGCTCAACAAATGACTACTATGAGCATATCTTTGTTGTACCCAAATTATATATAGTTGATTTGAGTATATATATATATTAGGTCCAACATTAGCATCCTCCTTTTCGCCACAAAACATAATCAAAAACAATTAAATTAAACGTTATACTACGTAGAAGATGTCTCCTTGAAGAAATGATTCTTCAAAATCATAAGGAGTGCAGAAATATAATAATACACGTATCAATTATGTTTCAAAAGGAGATGTCCTAAAATGGCACATCACGATGCGATGACAAAATCGATCTTAAATTAGTCGATATGTGATAGCTTACAAAACAATATATATGTAGCCAACGTATCAAACGAGTTCCATACTCGTATTTGGATAATAAATCAATTATCGAGAAAGGTGATTGGCGGCGAGGCCAAACTCTGTATTAAACTATATCATAAAATCTACGATAATCACGCAAGGACCATAGCTTCATGCGTAATGCCCTTAAATACCATCCTATATACATTCATATAGATACAACCATTTCTACATACACATAGGATCACATTATCATAACCAAACCTTGGTTTCTAGGAGCCATGAGCGCGCGGAAACTCTATAAGGCAAGAAAACAATTTTACGAAAGAGCAGTTATAGTCTAGGTTTTGAAAACGACCTAGTTCTCTATAACTAGTGCTCTGATACCAATCTGTAGCACCCCCAATTTCACAAGGCAGTGGAATATCAACATTGGGTGTTACTTCATAGCACATCACACACAGTCATAGAAAACGAACTCAAAAGAGACGTTTTATAAAATAAACCATTCGATAATTTTATTAAATCAGAGTTAACTAAAAAGAGGTCCCACCAATTTATACAAACCTTAAGAAATAATAAAGATTTGTCAAATGTATCGAATGGAAATTGTTTGTTTTTCCTTTACTTTATCATGCGCGGCTCCATTCTCCAACTGCTCTTAAACCTACACACCTGAGAATACATGCTAACATGTCAACACAACGGTTGAGTAAATTCATAGGTTTTTAAATAAACAATAATGGGAAATAAACCGTAAAGCTTTTGAACACAAGAATCTCATCCCCTGTCGATAGTGCAACACATGCAATACCCAAAGTCCACACTATTCTACTAAGCCATGACACCGAAGCCTTAAGTATAATAATTCCCTAGTCAGGTATTTTGCCGAATACCCCCTTACTTCTAATACAACACACCTGGCTGAGCCTCCAACCCACAGGTGAGACCTGCCCAGGTGGGGCCTATCCCCGATGGATCCATCCGTCTGTATCAGCGCCTACCCATCAAGGGTAGTTAACGGTTCATGGGTTTTAGGGACTTTCAAATTTTGGCAATACAGCACTTAGCAAATAGCGGTTCACAATCAATACAATCAACACTTGTGTTCATCTTTCAAAAGCATTTAATCAACCATGTTACATTCATTTACAACAATATGTATTCGTTCAACGCATATAGCAAACCACATGTTTATTCATAATCATGTATCCTTTCAAAAGGATACAACACGTATGCTTATTTACCAAGAGCATGTATTCCCCCTCGCGGGTTTATAAACACATATAAAACAGTAAAAGCGAGGCTATGAACTCACCTGATATAGCTATCAACGTTTATCGAGGAACAAACATCCAATAGTCGATACACGACTTCACGAGATATCAATCGCTCATTGATCAAGAATGAGATGCCCAACGGTCGACATATGACCGAACGAGACCTATAATGACGAGACACGTCTTAGGCTCGAGTCTATACGTAAGCCATACATATATGTAAATATTTCACTTTAATAAGTTTGGACATTGTATAAGTTTGTAAGACTTTTCATAAGACTTTTGGTAATACTTTATCATGTATTATCCAATTATGATAATTAAGCCCACTAAGGCCCATTAGTTGCCCATTACATGTTCATGTGACCTAAGCCCATTCCAAAGTCAGTATTGAATTCCAAATACATTATTAATCTCGGGTCTAATAATGGCCCAATAGCCATTATAAGTGTATGTTGGGCTTTTATGACCCCAAGTCCACACTATATGCATTACGGGTTCCAAAACGTCCCAAATGATGTCGACTTAATATTTCATGATGGTAGGGTCTCGAGTATTCTATTATAAATATATAAATGAGTCTATATTTCCCAAAAAATGGCTCCTACCACTTTGGTTTTTATAAAAATCCACACATTTACGTTAATTAAATATAGCCTAATTCTTACATTTTTCACGACATGTCTTGTTAAATAGATCATATCGCCTGAATCGTAAATCATTTAAGTGAGTTATTTTTACCTAAATTATTCTTAACTCATGTGATTTACTTATTATAAGTTCAATTTCCCCTAATTTATATTTATCATAGCTCATTTACCAGTTTTATCAGTTAGAGTAGTTGGCTGTTTTTAGCTGCTAATCTCATTCTCACCATTTTGGTCGCCATTTTAAAACCGTAAGGAACTGGTAAACTATCAAATTGATTCTAGTTCTTCATGATTTTATCTATAACTTTTAGTTTTACATAATCATAGGTCAGTATACAATTTTTATGAGAAACCAGCCCATCTTTACAGCAGGTCAGATTGTTGGAAATACGTTTTACGTATTTATGAAGGATCGGTCGCTCCAACGATAATTATGTAATGGGCTCGTGGTCCACTTAGTAATGTATAGTCCATATAGCCCACATGTAGGGTGGGCTATATATATACCCCTCCTAGCATGTTAGGAGGGGTTGGTTAGTTCATTCATCATACTTTTCATTAATCTAATCACTTTCTCTCTCTACTTTTCTTCCCTCTCCTTTCTCTCTCTACCCCTCATCTTCCTCCTTCCCCTTTCCACCATTAATCAATAGATCTAATCCATCATTTACCAAATCTTTAGATTAAGTAGGCCTTCAATTGGTATCAAGAGCCATGGTTGAATCTTAGGATTTGCTTTTTTTTTATCTTTTGATTTGGTGGTAAACATCCTTTCTTTTCTATTTTTTTATCAATCTTTTCATCATTGGATCAACTTTTTATCAATTTTTATAAATTTTATCAATTTTTATTCTTTATTATCAGTTTTATTTTTTTCGTGTTTATCAGTTTTTATTATCAGTTTTTTTTTTTTCGTGTTTATCAGTTTTTATTATCAGTTTTATCAAGTTTTAAATCATCTAGTTTTATTAAATTTTTTAAAATAATCAAGTTTTTTAATCATTTTTTATGAGTCATTTTTTAATCAGTTTTTTTCTTCATCTTCAAATCTGTCCAAAGTCTCAGGTTTTTGGTCAATTCAGTCCAATAGTCCATGAGTCCAATCCAATCTGTCCAAATATTGTCCAAAACAGTCCAAAAGATGTCTAAAGTGTCATCAGTCCTTTAGTCCTTTTTGATCCATCCCGTTATCAGTTTTCCATTCTATTCCGAATAAGTTTTCCGCATAGACACATTTTTTTTTTCGAATAGACAAAAAATTTCCGAATAGGACTTTCCGCATTGAAAATTTTTTCCGCATAGAAAATTTTTTCCGCATAGAAAATTTTTCCGCATAGAAAATTTTTTCCGCATAGAAAATTTTTTCCGCATAGAAAATTTTTTCCGCATAGGTTTTCCGAATAGACATTTTTTTCGAATAGACTCTTTCCGTATAACAATCTTTCCGAATAGAAGTCTATTCGGAATAGACTGCCTGACAAAATATAACAGACTCAACACCCTCACCTTCGCACCCTCTCGACCCTCACACACCTCACTCAACTCTCGACTGAAAAACTCAAACTCACAAAACCTGATTTCCAAATCTCTTGACATCCCACAAACACTCACATTCTCACCCTTGAACTCCCTCACACTCTCGACTCACAATCCTACACTCGAACCCAAAAACAACCCTCTTTCACACCTCTCGACAGCCCCTCACAACCTCTCGACACCCTCTCACAATCTCTCCAACAAACCGACACCAAAAAACCCCCCTCGTAACAAACCCACACAACACAACCTCACACCCATCATACACTGACTCACCCTCTCCCTATCGACTCACAAAAACAATTACAAATCACACACAACACCCTCCCTCACCACACCCTAACTCCCTCACACCCAAACCCACATCTCTCGTCAGACTTAATCCAACTCTCGGACTCCACAAACACAAACAAACACCATCTCACCTCATCACTCCCTCACCTCTCGACTGACACCAAAAAGTTTTAGATTCATCACTCACTCAGACTCTCAACTCAATCCATACCCGACACTCACTCAGACTCTAAATCAAAACAAAAACTCGATCAAAGACTCAAGAAGGACACTACAGTAGAGAGAGAGACTCAACAAAAACTTAAGTTAGAAATACCTACCCGAGATCTCATACATCAAGATCTTGACGAATACGAAGGATTTGGAACGCATAAGTAACAGATTTTTCTTCTTTGGGACGATCTTTGAGTGAGTAACAGGAAATCAAGGGTGTTTGGATCGATCATGTAAAGGATCTAACATAAGAAAAAGAAGCAGACTTGGTGGATGCGGTTTCGTGACTAGGAGCTTTACTGGATTCTTGTTTGGTGGCTGAGTTTAATTGAGTCAAAGGGGCGGAGGACATAAGATTTTGATTGAGATTAGTTTTTTTTTGAGTTGTGGTTTGAGAGAAAAGATAAGAGAGAGAGTTATTCCAGTAACGGAGGAAATAATTTTGTGAGAGCGAGAGAAAAGATTAGGTCTGTTGAGGCGGAATAAACAAGGGGACGGAGGAAACGAGGCCATATAGTTATTTATTTAATTACCAGGTTTCTATAACTAAGTGCCACGTTTTTGGCAACTGTGCTTCTTTATTAGGCAACGTGTTTTTGATTGACGGAGTAAACTAGGTGCTCAGTTTTTAAAAACGTTATTTTTTTTTCTTTGGCAAATCGTGGCTTAATCTTTTATATTTGACTTAATTTTTTATATTCTTTTTTAACGTTATTTTTTCTTTCTTTTATAGTTTTTTGTTTTTAAGAAATATTTCAAACATAAAAGTTATTATTTTTTGTGTCATATTTTTATCTTTTTATATTTTCAAAATTTTTATTTTTTATTATTTTTTTTATTATTGTTGGTTTTTGGCAAATTGTGTTGAGGCGAGTATTTTGAAAGTATCAAAGTGGTAAAATTTTGACGGGTTAAAAAATTTTTTTGTGGCCGGATTTCAAAAAAACGTGACGAGTCAAGTGTTCTTTACGGGTCTTTCGTTTTTTCACGAACTCTAAAATCCCAACAACGACAACATCCCCGTCATTCTTAATCAATATTTAATGGATTCGTTCGATTCGACATGTCAAAAGGGAGATTCGTATTTAATGCAAAACAACGTTAGGAAAAGTGGCATCACCTCCTTTCAAATGCTCCAGTCTCATCTTGTCACTCTGTCGAGGATTCAAGGAGGGAGCGAATTTGTGACAATTTTTGGTCAAGATCGTCATATATTCATGGACTCAATGTTCACCACTTTGACCAAACTCGCCGAGCAACTCAACCATGACAACTTTAATCACTCTGCATCGTCAATTGCTTATAAGGCTCTTGTGACACAACTCATGCCTTTCCTTCAATTCAATATCATCAAGTCTGCAAGTTCAATGATTTGCCAATCGTTTCTTCGAGATACACATACCGAGCTTCGAGTTTTCCGTGATACAATTTTGAAACTCATGTCATCGGTCTCGTCTTCGATTTATGAAATATCTCGACTTCAGCAAACGTATGATAATGGAGTGCAAGAATCAATGCCGCAGATGCAAGAGGAGAATGGTCATACGGTTGACAACTTGGAGCCTAACGATGGCAAGAGCACGGATTCAGAAGGACAACATGATATCAGTGGAACGTCGGGGAATGTTCACGAGATTTCTCTTGATGACACCTTACCCATTTATGACGAAGAGCCTGCAAACATGGTACAATGTGATGTTGGTTATGATGTATATGCTGATGACATACCGCATATTGAGCATTCTGAACCTAATTATGACAAACATGGGATGGAAAAGAGTGATAGAAATACCACTTCTGATTCATCCGATGTAAGTCATAATGGGGGAGAGATTGTTCAGAATGCTATAGTACATCATGAAAATTGTATTATAACTGCTTCATTGTCTGCTTCTGATTCCAAGATTAAAGAGCTCGAAACGATCGTAGCTCGGCAATCAAAAGATCTTGAGGATGCCAAACTTGAATTTTCTAAGAAAACGGACAAATTTGAAACATACTTTGAAAAACTTGAAAAGTCAAACGTTGTTCTTGAAAGAAAATTGGATCAAACTGTTCTAGATTCTAAAGCTGAAAAGGATAATCTTTTGAAACAAATTCAACTGCTTGAATCTAAATTGGCATCCCAAGATAGAGTGCTTAAAGAGAATGAGACTTTAAAAGCCCAAGTACAGGAAAAGGTGTTTGCTATAGCTGCGTTGAAAAACGAGTTAAGGAAAAATAGAGGACCTAGTGTGGACACTAAGCTTGAAAAACCATCAATCTTGGGGAAACCGCCTACAAATCAGTTCGTCAGACAACCGATTGTCAAACAACCTACTGCATTTAGATCCGAGCGACCACAATCCTCGAGACTGCGGTTTGCCTCCCAAGTTGATTTGGTTCATCTTTTTAGACCAGTCACTCCAGCAAATAGGCCCAATGTGATCACTCCAGCTTTAGCAAGACCAAATCATATGATTGCCTCTAGTTTCCCTAAAAATACCAAGACCACGTCTAGAACTAGTTCAAATGACGTTTGCCATGAATCTGATCTGAGGGAAGCTAAGCAAAAGACACATGTAAGAGATAGGAATTTCAAACCTAGTCAGATGCCTTCTAGTTTACCCAATACTGCTAACCATAGCATGTCCAATCCTAGGAGCATCAATTTATCATCTAGGGATTCTAGATCTTACTCGGACATTAAATATGCTACTTGTAAAACATGTAGAAAATGTGTCTTTACGGCAAATCATGATTCCTGTATCAAAAAATTGCTTAATGAGGTGAACTCCCGTGCTAGACTTAAATCCCAGTGGGTTGCTAAAATCAAACCCGTTGGCAAAATGTGGCACCCCACTGGTAGAACTTTCACTCTTGTAGGAAACGAGTGCCCTTTAACTAGGATAGTCTCCGATTCTACTAAGTCTACTAGGGAGGAAACTGATAAAGATGATACTTCACTTACGCCTAAACTTAAGGTTTTCTATAAAAGGAAACGTTTGCCAGCCAAGACTAGTGAATCATCTACTCAGGTCGCCTCTGACACAAGTAAACCCAACTGTGAACCCCCACGTGCTTCAAAAATAGATATCTCTAACCTATGTCAAAGCAAGCAAATTACTAATGAGAATGCAGGTACCAAAGTTGATGTTCCAAAAGAACGAAGCGGTCCAATCATTGTATACCGTTCAACTAAGGACACTCTTAGAGTTTGGTTGCAGAAGAAGCAGATATCAGAGAAACAAATGTCTCAGGGGATTCATGGTTAAGCTGCAACAAAGGACTTACAGTCACATAACAGACTGTAACTCGATCTCAAAAGACAGGAAAGTTCATCCCGATGATGACTTATCCTAAAAACGAGAAATTCATTTTTCTCGGGCATGAGCTTATGTTAAAAACATTCCACGTTTTTTAAGCTCATGCATTAAGGCTTATAGATAAATGACAGTCTATAACCCGTTCTTCAAAGGCAGGAAAGTTTATCGCCGATGATAAACTTATCCTTACAACGAGAAATTAATTTTTTCTCGGGCATGAGCTTATATCGAAAACATTCAAAGTTTTTAAGCTCATGCACAATGACTTACAGTTAAATGTCAGACTGTAACTCGAACTTCAAATAAAGGAAAGTTTATCATTAATGATAAACTTATCCTCATAACGAGAAATTCAGTTTTCTCGGTCATGAGCTTGTCTTAAAACATTCGAAGTTTTAAGCTCAGAAAGGAAAGTGTATCTTTTAAATAAGAGAACTTTTCCTCATAACGAGAAATTAACCTTTCTCGGTCATGAGCTTTCCGTTAAAACAGTCAAAGTTTTCAAGCTCATGAAAACGACTTCTAAGTAAATGTCAGCTTAGAACTCGTCCATCAGATAAAAGGAAAGTTTATCGCCGATGGTAACTTATCCTTACAACGAGAAGTTTACAACTTCTCGGACTTGAGCTTTCCCAAGATATTCCAAATCTTAAGCTCAAGTAATTGGTTTTCAAAACTTTGAACACAATTTTTCAAGAATTTCTCAAAAGGTTTTTCTAAATCTTTCAAAATTGTGTGTTCAAAAACGTTTTGATAAAATGAGCATGTCTTCTGGAATCGATAATATTTACGAACCTAGAAATGTCATTCAATAATGACACGGGGTTGTAAATAAAGTTCGAGCAGAAGTTTAAAAGATTTAAAACATGCTCCATATGGTTTGCTATTATTTCCGATAGTAACCCGCTTTTCACATTGAAGTCAAGCTTTTCACCGGAAAGCTTTGACTTCAGAATCCGAAGTTATCAACTCCACAATCCAAAGTCCGTTGCAATTGATATCTACATACTAGACGATGCGACTGCTCAAACGACGACTACAGCTCTTTAAGTAGAACACGGGTCAACAATTGAGGGGGAGCAATTGTCCAGCATTCAGAATTTTTGATGCCGAAAGTGCCATAGTTCACAAGTTGGTGTCAAGACAACGATATCAATTGTCCATGTGGTGTAAGGGAGAAGATAATTTCAGAAGTGACGAGGTGACCAACATTCGTGAACAAGAACCATGTGCTTCTTTCATATGTTGTTCTCCATTATTCAGGTCCAACCTCGTCAATTGCTAATCTTGTGAATACATTATCATATATGATCTTTGCACGTGATAAATACCTTACACTTGTGTTTAAAAGGTATTTAATTTACGTTTCAAGTACACCCTCATTAATTTGAGGGGGAGCTTGTGTAACTCATGAAGATACTTGGATTTGCATTTTTCTTCCCAAATTTTCTTAAAATGCTATTAAATCAATTGATATTAAAAACATCGATTGGGTTAATATTTTTAATATGGGGGAGAAAATGTGATTTAATATGGGATATGATCAATCACAAATGGTTTGACTTAACGTGCTAGCTCATCCCGACATGTGCGAAATGTTTTCGAATATCGTAGCATATGTTAAGGGGGAGCAAAATGGATTTGCACTTCAAAATGGATTTCATGGTGACATACACTTACCCAAAACATCTCTTTTCACGACGATGAAGATTGTGGTGACATAAGGATGGTAGGATAGGTTAAAGTCCAATGATTTCTCTAGAACCGGAGGAATCTTCCCAAGGACATTCCATAGCTAGAAATAGTAGTCCTTAGGAAAGATGGAGAAAGATTGTGAACGTAGCTGAATGCCGACCAAGTACTTAAGTTAGCACTGGAACAATCACAACAAGGTGCTAGTTATGACGTATTGGTAAGCATTGAAGGGGTTGAAGAATGAAAAAGAATTGTAAAGATAAAGGGTGTAAAGAAAGAAGCCCTCCTTACAACCTTAGGCAGAAACCGGGTCAATTCATATGCTATTGAGATCATTTTTAATGATTCTTGATATTGAAGAAAGACATCATGGACCCAGTGATGCAATGCACAACCCTTCCCAGCTAACTCAAATATCTCTCAAAAGATATTTGTTTTAATCACACGGAGACAACACATTATCTATTGATTTATTCACTCCGAATAAATTGGTATTGAAAAGGTGGCACTCCTCTCCAGCCTCCGATCACTAAAATCCAAAATGCACGATCGAGTCTAGAGCCATTTGAGATCATCAAATATCTCATTAGGACACACTTTCATATTTACTTGCTTCTTCACACACTTTGAAAAGTAAGAAAGTTCTTAAGAGTCCTACGCAAAATCTTCATGATCTTGCCTGAACATCCGAGTAATACGAAAGTATTTACAATGAAGATGGAAATCCTTCTTGAGCGAATATCAAAAAGCTCATGGTAGGTGACTTGTGCGATTCTTTATGAATCAAACTTGTGATAACTGGAAAGCAACAGTGGTTTAATTCTTAAATGAATATAAACACGTTCCAAGCCTCTACGCATTATCATATGATCTTGCCAGAACACTCAAAGTGACTCTTTATTGATCACAGTGACGAGTGGAAATCCTTCTAGTGTTAACATCAAACAGCACTTGGTAGGTAACTTGCAAGATTCTTTATGAATCAAGCTAGTGACAACTGGAAAGCAACGATGGTGCGGTTCTTAATTGAACTTCACTTGTTCCAGTAACATGAATTGACGGCTTCAAATCATGCGGATATTATTATCCAAATGATTCACTCTTTACGTTCGCAGTCAGCTTTGGACGGTCGAGTAAAGAGAACGGGTTTACCCGCGAAATCTTGTCAAGGAGGTTCTTAATTGAAACTACCTGCCACAAGTACGATATTTAATATCGTCCAACGGTCTTCACCGACCGGAGGTAAAATGCTACCGAATTAGAATGAAATGTTCAAGGCCATTTCATCCGTGTATATTGTTTGTTGCTAACTGTCTTATGCAGCGTAACAAGAAGGTGGCATTGCGGTGTAAAATCCAGAAGAAGTCGTCACCACATGCTTATACTACATACAATTAGTACTTCAACAAATTCAAGAAAGCCTGAAGGTCAAGTCTTCCGCTGTATCAAACTCTGAAGCTTTCAAGAATTTAAAGGTATAAGTATGTGGAACATGAAGTCACGAAGAGGCAAATTTCACAAGTGATGAATGCACAAGGTCAAGGCAAGGAAACATGCTCAAGACTAAAGTCAAAGATCATATCAAGCATATTCACAAGAACAAGATCGAAGACTCAAGCATAGATGCTAGGTTTAAGATTTTGTAAAATGGTGTGACCTCCCTTAGGGGGAGATTGTTGGAAATGTGTTTTCCCAAAGAAAGTCTCGGTCACATCATTATTAGCATAGATCACGAGCCATAGAATATTTAGAACTTTGTAACTTGGATCAACCTCCCTTAGGGGGAGATTGTTGGAAATACGTTTTACGTATTTATGAAGGATCGGTCGCTCCAACGATAATTATGTAATGGGCTCGTGGTCCACTTAGTAATGTATAGTCCATATAGCCCACATGTAGGGTGGGCTATATATATACCCCTCCTAGCATGTTAGGAGGGGTTGGTTAGTTCATTCATCATACTTTTCATTAATCTAATCACTTTCTCTCTCTACTTTTCTTCCCTCTCCTTTCTCTCTCTACCCCTCATCTTCCTCCTTCCCCATTTCCACCATTAATCAATAGATCTAATCCATCATTTACCAAATCCTTAGAAATAGTAGGCCTTCACAGATGTTGACCTTGCTTCACTATTTTGGTCATATCTTACTTTTCTGGACTCGCCACGGGACGGGCCAGCCGGGGAAATACTCACAAAACAAACCTATATCCATATATCTCAAGTCCCAATACACCAAACCTACTGATGTCATCAGATATACTACGTTTCTAAACTGATCAAAAACACCTTGTTACTAGTTTATCCATATGGCTTGTTTAACAACTTTTTCAAGTATCATTACCCATATACAATGTCCAAAATACATAATACAACTATTACAATCAACAACCTCAGTAGAAAAGAGGTAAATACAAATATATAATAAAAATATATAATTGAAATCAAAAGAAGTGAGTGTAAACCTTCAATGATGCAAGAAAATACATAATAATTCCATAATTCAACATCACCCCTAAACCTCCAAGATCAACCCATAGTCAAGCCCATAATATATTTTCACCAACTAATCATACTCCAAATATCTCTTTATCTCAGCCCTTAAACATGTCAAAAACTCCTTGATATTGCATGAATGATTTGTGGAAGAATAGTTTAATGACATGTATTAAAACTATCACCCTTTAATGTTAACTCCAAGCTTTAGATAGAAAATTAATGATGAATTAAATTGTGGTGATGATATGAGTCTTAAAAATAAAAAGAAAGAAAGGAGGTGATCTTTTTGTGATTTAGTAATTCTTGAAAGATGAGATGTACGGGTGAAGTGTTAGTAGCTCCAACATATGCAATATAAAGTTTACATTTGTCCAAGACGCCATTTTACAATGACACGTCTCATATATTGATTTTCTTCTCATGAAAAGATAGTGGTGTGAGGTTTTATTATAAAATCTCGCCCCCGATTTGGTAAAGAGGGTATTATTGAGGTCCGATATTTTAAAAATTACGCGATTTGAAAGATACACGTAAAACATGAAAAATAAACGCTCAATATAAAATAAGAACGTTGACATTTGGACTAGATTTATATTTCAATAAATAAATGAGGGATTATAATTTAATAAATTTTTATGCGTCGCGTAAACGTATGACGCCTAAAGGCTTAAAGCAAATAATGAAAAATGCTCGTAAAACGATTAATTAAAATGACGAGAATTGAAAATATTTCTATGTCATAATGAGAATATTTATGGTCGATAACGGACATAAACTTGCCAATAAATAAAAATTCACACGTACTCGATACGTTAAAGCCTTAACCTTGCTGGTTAGCCGAGAATTAAATATTATTCGTAGAACGAACATGACAAATAAAAGTCAGGTAATAAATATTGATCCGACTACTAGGAATAAGATTAGATCTCAGTCTAAATGTTGATTTTAAAGTTCGGGTTATTACAAAAAGGAACCACCAAACGTAGGTTTTATTCATTAGTTCCAACACACAAAATGTAACATACTGCTATTAGGATCTCTAGGTGTGGGATTCAATGTACACACACCTAGAGTGGTTTGTGTTAATCATATATAATACAAAACCTTTAGGAAATTCATATTTATTTAACATCTTGTTCATGATTATCATTCTATTCCGCTATGTTAATTCATATGAATGTTAATCATCCTAGATAAAACGATTTCGACTGTTTGAGTATAAAGATATTGGATTCAACAAGTGGTATCAGAGCGGGTGGCTCTCGATATCTAGGTGAATCAAGGTGTTTAATTTTGTTGCTGTGAAGATCTAAGGTTTATGTTAAAACCTAGTTAATTAAAGTGTGAAGCCGTGAAGATGTTTCTGTTGTATCTGTTCGTATATGGATATTACTGTCCAATTAATAGACGTTGTGATTTGTGAGGGTAATATTCAATTTATGGATACGTGATGGCATCAAAGAAAAGTCAAGACTGTGAGACAGGTTATGGTCTTCACGTGGGGTTTTGTTATTTGCATTCATGTTACTGGCCTCCTTCGCTTTGATTGGTTTCCAAGTTTCATGTCAGACAATTGTATAGTTGTATGCTATTAATTTAGCATAGAATTCAAAACAACAAGATGACATGGCGATTAAAGTGTTTGATTTAAATGACTTGTTAAATGTAACATGTGAGGCAAAATGACGTGTGAATGAAAACATCCAAAGAAATCACGTGGGTGGTGATGGTCATTTAATGTGATCATTTTGCTTAGAGCATCTCCAATGGTAAAAAGCTATTAATAGCTTTTCACTATTTTGAAAAGCTTTTGCAAGTGATTTTTACCATTGCATCAAAAGCTTTTAGAATAGGTTTACAAATGGTTTGCAAAATGACTTTGCATACACAAAGTCTTTCACATAAATTTGTTTGTTAAATGTATTTTGCATTTAACGCCTTAAATGTAAAAAACTTTAAAGGGTTTACCCATTGGAGATGCTCTTATGTGATATTAATAAAAGGTTTGTGTTGATGTTTTCACATGAGGCAGTCAATGATAGTGGTTCGTGTGGGGTCAGACAAATAACGAGTGAATGATGGCTATTTGGTTTTGCACAGTAAAGACAATGGCTATTATTTTTTTAGATAAGAAAACACAGTGGGCAAAACTTAACAGTAAGATTTAATTTTTGTTGCTATGTTTTTGTTGTTTATTCCCCTGTTATAAATTCATTCCCACTTTCTGTGGGTTTGACACAGTTAATAGAAAAAACAGGGGCATTAAAAGTTCCCCCTGTTGTTGAAAAAGTTCCCACTGTTTTTGGAAAAATTTCCCCCTGCTGCGATCCCCCTGCTTTCATTAATAGATTCCCACTGTTTTTGAAAGTTCCCCCTACTGTCAGATATGAGTTTTGGGACAGCAATGTTTTGGCGTTTGGTATATTCACAACAACTGGTATAATGGTATAAAGGCTTGATTTATTTTCATGATTGTGAAGAATAATTTTTGTGATGATATTGACGTTTGAGGTAGATTTTCGTGAATTGGTGTTCTATTATATCTTCTACTTAGCAGGGCATGAAGATAACTTGTAGTTGTTTTTAAGTTGTGATAAAGACTTGTTAAAACGGTAGTTGGGTACGAGATCATTCTTAAGACGCTCTATGCTCGTATTCGATATTATATGTGTCTCATTTACAGGGGTGAGGACTCATTTTATCACGAGGCTTCTACTCATTATTGCCATGAGTTTTGGGGCCTCCTCATTATAGCCGTGAGTTTCAGAGTCACATGGTTAGTACAAGAAATGGAACATGAGGTTGGGTTATTCTACTTCAGCATCAAGATTTTTATAATTATTTTTCTTTGTGATCATTATACATAGCCTACATAATTGAAGATTCATCAATGACTAGCACACTTTAAGGGGAAGCTCATTTGATAGAGTGTTATTCATTCACATATAATATCAAGGTGAAGATTTTTGCTACTGCGCATTAGTGTTACTACAACTAGTGTGAGTATCTACTGGTCAAGATCATTTTTTATTAGGACCCATAGCCTATGTGCTTCATGGAGGGTATTTTGAAAAGTAGAATACTTGGGTTAGAAGTATGGCATTGGTTGGTAGTAGTTAAAAATCAAGGTTGTTCACATAGGAGATCCCTATTTGATCATGTCAAAAAGGGGAAGTTGTCTACAGAAAATGTGCAGCCTGTTGATCTTTGGTGTTGTATGCTTAAGGGGAAGTGTTTTGACATCATCAACTAGGGGAAGATTGTTGGGTCAAAAGTTGATGAGTCAAATCGCCATGGAAACAAGAAGGACCAAATATGGTATTAGGAGAAACTTCAAGCTGGTGGACAAAATACAAGAGAGTTCCCCCTGCTAGTACAAGATCCCACTGCTTGAAGATTCCCCTGCTGGAGTTCCCACTGCTGGAGTTCCCCCTACCATATATGATAAAAGATGGAGATTTTGTCAAAGTAGTGATAAGAATAAATATTTCTCTTTTGATTTAGTCATTATTATCTTGTTTAGTTTCCATGTATTCCTGGTTTCCTAATCTATAAAAGGAACCACCAGAAGTAGGTTTTATTCATTAGTTCCAACACAGAAAATGTAACCTACTGCTATTATGATCTCTAGGTGTGGGATTCAATGTACACACACCTAGAGTGGTTTGTGTTAATCATATATAATACAAACCCTTTGGGAAATTCATCTTTGTTAAACATCTTGTTCATGATTATCATTCTATTCCGCTATGTTAATTCATATGAATGTTAATCATCTTAGATAAAACGGTTTCGACTGTTTGAGTCTAAAGATCTTGGATTCAACAAGTTCTTGTGTTTCATTCATATATATAAATGAATAAAGTTCTTACTGTTGTAGTTCTTTGGGTAAAACTCAAGTTAATAAGTCACAGCTTGCCTAAAAAATAGGGATAGATTATTGCATCTCTTAAAATCAATAAGGAAAGCATTTCACCAATGTTAATACTATTTTACATGGTGTAGTTTCTCATTCTTCTTGAAAAATATTTGTGATTACTCTTGGAAAAGATGTTTCACCAATCATCATGGTAAATAGTTAACAGTTACTTCTTATTGCACTACGAAGGCTCTATTACTATAATATCTTCATAGGATAGGTGCTATTCCAGATAATGTAATGCATACATGGAGTATCAAATTCTAATATCTGGATAGTTCTCTCACTTAAACCTATTGGTATAGAGGGAAATGTTATTTCTTAATGTATTCAATATTGCAAATATCGGCACTTTATGTCAAGAAATTATTTTTAGGAATAGCCTTGTTAAAGTTTCCATATCCTTTATGAAATACATTTGACAATGATCCAGATGGTGTCATGTCGTATCTTAAGAAATTCTGAAATAAGTTTCTCATTACTTGTTCTTACCTATTTTTCATAAGAAAAATTTAAGTTAAACATTTTGTAATTCAGATTTCGAAATTCCGTTAAGACATAGGTTGAATATTTAGTCTAAACAAAAATCAAACACATATAATTCTATGTACATGTAACACAAATGAGTTATTCTGCCAGATAGTGAAGTAAAATAACACTTAGAAAATGAAATCAAAAACTTCATAGATTTTAATTGATAATATTCACGTATGTTTAACACACTTATTCATTTACAAAGCACAGAAATCTTAGGAAAAGTCTAAAAATTCGCATTGCTCCAACAGTATCGTGTTTGATGACCTATTTTGAAGCAGTTTTGGCACTTTGTTGTGCAGTTTCTAGTGTGATGCCGTAGACAATTCATACATTGGGGAATGTGTCCAGCATAGTCGTCGTATTTTATTGGTTGGGAATGGTTAACTAGGTTAGTATTTGGGTAATATAGGCAGGGAAAACAGGGATCATAGGTAAATTTTAAGGGACTGGGTTTAGTTTCAGCAGATTCTTCTTTTTCTTTGATAAATTTATGTTTAAGGGTGTTGGATTCTTGCACAGGATTGTGCTTGATTACATGATCCATTAATTTCTGAGAATTCTTCATGGCTTCTTCTAAACTATGGGGTTTAGAAATAGTAATCATCCTTCTGAATCTTATGGGTAATCCTTTGATAAAAGCCTTCATCATCCTTTGTGAATCAGTGATAGGATATAAGTCTTCTAACTCTTAGAATTTTCTCAAATAGGCTTTGAGATCAATTCCTAGTGTTACTAGGTTGCAAAATTCCTTTTTCACTTTCTCGATTTCTTTTAATGGATAATATCGGGTTATTAAGAGGCACTTAAAATCTAACCATTACGTCTTATAGGCTTCAACTAAACCAACAAGTTGAGTATAGTAATTCCACCATGAAAATTCTTCATTAGTTAGGGTACTAATAGCAAGCTTTACTTGGCGATCCTCAACGCAACTATTTTGGGAGAAAATTGTTTCTGTTCTCTTAATCCAATGGGTAATACCAATAACATCTTCATTTCCTTGGAATTTATATAAATGGCTAGTTATATAGTCTTCCGTCAGATTAGCATTCCTTACTATTTTGAAGACTGGCATTTTCAAGGCTGTAGCTACTTCATCGTTTGTTATTCGTTGAAGTCTTTCGGGAGTTAGGGAGAAGATACTGATGTCCTTAAATGTGTCATTCTGAAATTAGAAATTTTTTTAAAATTTAGATATACTTGTCTATTTAAGCATTTGTTATATGTATATACATACAACGCTTTGCGAGCATAAATTTTCAAAAATTTAGAAACATAAAAGTTTTTAGGGAATAGGTTTATAGGGCTCACACAACTAACAACTTTTCCTAGGTTTCTTAGGTTTTTTTATCCTTTATTTAGATTGATACTCTTTTTAACCAAGTAGACTTGAGAAGTCCTTTTTAGTTTATGATAATATCTCTCTTTTGCTATAATTCTTTTAAAGACTTATACTTTTCAAGTATTTCTCTTTTCTAGAATAATATGCAAATAAAGAAAAGATGAAAAAGAAACTTTTATTTATTAACACTCTGCTTCACTGATGGACAGATAAGCTTTTTTGTTACATAAAAGTAAAGACTGATAGCTAAAATATTTACAAGGCTCTTTGGGAAGCTGAAATATTTAAAAAGCTGGTCTATTTCTTTTCCTGGGGATTCCTAATTTCTGCTAAGAGAGCTTTGATGTTGTCTTGGTGTCGAACTTGAATATCCTTGATAAGTTTTTCCATTACTGCCATTCTTACTTTTGCTAAGGTGATTTCCTCATCATTTATCCTTTGCCTATTACGTAACTCAAAATTCTCATTGCTTACTCTTACAAAATTATTCTCTAATTTCTCTATTTCCTCTTGCATCATTTCTTGTTCACACCTTCGCCTTTCGAATTTATATTCTAAATCCTCAATACGGTTGGGTGGCACTTCACTAAAATAGTTGATCATATTCTCCATTTGTTCTACAAACAGGTTTTGGTTATTTGGGATATTATTGGAAGCTTGGGTTGAAGGAGTTTGATACTGCGGAATAGGTATATGTTCATAATTTGGTTGGGGATTATTTATTGGTGAAAAAGGGTTAAGGTAATTATTATTGGCAGAAAGAGATAGTACTATAGGTTCAGGAAAATCCAAAAGGTAAAGAACCTATTGTGACTAAAAAGTTTGCATAGATAGTACTATAGGTTCAGGAAAATCCAAAAGGTAAAGAACCTATTGTGACTAAAAAGTTTGCATATCCACCTTTAATGAGCACTTTTGTGCCTGAAGGACATGTGTCTCCGCCTAATTCTGCACCCAAGCATGTAAAAACTCCTAGGAAGACAATAGATACTGACCCAAAACCTCATGGTAGTATTAAGAGGGGTGGCCTAGATTTTGAAAATACTAGGACAGACTTACCTTTTGGACCTACTTTAAAAAAAAGAGGATGTTTTGTGTGTGGTAGCTTAAATCATTTTATCAAAGATTGTGTTGTGCATGAGGATAAAATTGCTAGGCAACAAGCTACAAAAAAGGTCACTATGGGAAGTAATAAGAAAAGTACACAGGGTAAAAGTGTACAGTCCAAAGGGAATATGGGATAAGGGAATGACAAAACCAAGTGGGGTTATGCAAAAAGGGTGAATAAAAGGAATGATACTACTAAAAACACTCACCCTCATGCCAATAGAGACTTTATTCCTAGAGCGGTACTCATGAAAACAGGTCTAGTATCTTTGAGGTCAACCTCTACAAGTACCGCCAGACCAAAGTCTACTAGTACCTCTAGACCAAAACCTAGTACCGCTAGTCCAAATTCTAGAAATCCCAAGCCTCACACTCCTTCAAGGAACTTATTTCACATCTATAGGATATATGCATAAAATTTCAATGCTCAGAAACCTAATCCAGTGAAAATGTGGGTGCCAAAAGGTCAAAAACCAAGTGTGAGTACAAGTACTGCTAATGCAAAAGTAGTACTTAGGCCTATCAAGAAGACAAAAGATATCACATCTCTTTATATCTTTTATTGGCCTTCTAGAACCATGAAATTTAAGAGTGTTTGTAGTCTTACAAGGAAGACCACTTATCAGACACTTAAGTAGGTAGGCCCTACTAGATCCAAGCCTAATGTGGCTTAGGCTGGTGGGAGTGGCACTAAAGTCACTTACCACCACGTCAGCGCCACCTGAACTTTTAACAAACACGCTAAAACTCCCCACAGGAGGTAATGACACTCGCCCAAACTCACCCACACTCACCTTTCATACCTATTTTTATTATTTAAACACACCCCACTAAAAAAACACCTAATAATAAACCTAACTCAAAAAATAAAAACACTTGGGCCCACAAAAGTTAAACTCGTCCGTGGTGAGTTTGCCCCTATTTGTTTTCTTTGGGGCACTATGTAAAACCCGCATGCTTTTACCACGAATAGTACCCTTAAGATCGTACGTACTAGATTAAAACTTTCTTATTATAGCATGATTACGATTACGTGTTAGGATTTTACGTATTACGTACGTGTTAGAACACGATAAGTATTTATTACGCACGAACACGCGATTATTATTTAAACAATAATTAATCACGAACATGCGATCATGAAATCATGAACGTAATTAAATCACGAGCTAATATTAATTACGTATATATATTTATTACGAACACGAATAAATATATTGAGTCACGATCGAAAACGAATTAAATTACGTAAACTATATAACACGTAATCGCGGTCATTTAAACGATTATTATTATTACTACGTATATTAAATTACACGACAAGAAATTACGTACGTAATATTTACTTTTGTCACGTATATAAATAAACAATGAAAGTCACGACATTAATACTCACTTACGCGCACTATTTTAACGAGATGCGATTTAATCAAGTAAAATGTTTTCGGGCTGTTTTAGACAAAGAAGAAAAAGGAAGGACTTGGGCTCAAAGCCCAAGTGTAATGTTGAGGTGTGTATAACCAAAACAGACGAGGGGGTATTTTTATTTTTGGACAAAGCACAAAACATTCTAAAACCCTAAAACTAAATGCAGCCGTGTGTTTTCTCCTTGCCTCCTTTTCTGCCGACGGGTATACATCAAGGATCAAGGGCTGACGCGTTTGGATGCAAGTAATCAAGATGATACGTGTGTTTTCTAAACCCTAAACGATATGTAAGTAAAAACCCTAATTCATTCCATTTTTTTCTTTTAATCCGATTTCATGGGTTTTTAAACATGTTCAGACTGTATATTGATGGGGGGTTTCGTTTGTAGGTTGTTGGGTTCGAAAGGCACACAAACGGAGACTCATATGAGTCTCGGTGATGAATAAATTGCACCAGCCGCAACCCTAATTAGGGTTTTGGGCTGGATTGTGCTACCAGTGGGAACCCCGCAGGGGTGTTTGTACTAACAGTGGGAACCCACGGCTGGCAAGTTTAGCCAGTCGGTGGGAGTTTTAAACAATCAGGGGAAACGCAAAGCTGCCAGGGGCAACTGGCAGAGTTAAGGGTGCGTTTGGCAGTAGGCTTTAAACAGGTTTAAGGGTGTGTTTGGTTAACAGTTTTATTAACTTTAAGGGCCTGTTTGGTTCGGCTTATTTAAAATACATAACACGTGTTTCACGTTTAAATATATAAGACACGGGTTCGATTTTCGACGCATTATAATAAAATAATACATGAGTACGTGTTATTATTTTTTTTTACAAATTAATTAGCTTTACATGTTTATTTATTTTACAAGGTAAATTAAATTAATAAAACACGACTTATAATTACAAGATTATTTATTACAAGATTAATTAAATTAATTTAACATGCTAGATAATTAATTTAATTAAAACATGGACTTAGGTTTATTTTTATTAATTAATAATACATGATTTTTAACCTAAGTATTTAATTGTTTAAATTGGACTAAGTAATTAATTAATTATTAAAACCATGACCTATAATTAATTAATTCTCATGACTTAGGTTATATTAATATAATTTATAATGCATGTGTTAACCTAAGTATTTATATCATTATTTAATTAAATCATATTATATTTAATTAAATGCTTTAACCTATAGTTTATTTAAAATACATGGAATAATTAATAAACTATACATTATATCATATGACTTAGAAAATAATCATGAAAACACTTAGGCTTATATACTTAGCTTATTTAACCAACTATATCTAATTGAAAACTTTCTATTTTTAGAAACTTATTTAATTAAGGCAGCTAATCTATTTATGGAAACTTTCTATTGTTAGAAACTTATCTATTTTAAGCAGTAATTCTATTTTTGGTAACTTTCTATTTTAGGAAACCTGCTATTTTTGGAAAGTTACTTATTATTACAAGGTAAGTATAATAATACATGAAATACCATAAATACTTAATCAGAGTAAACAGAATATAAGATAAACACAGTTTAAGGCTTTAAAACGGTATAACATGATAAGAACACATAAAATAAGCTAAGACATGACATAAAACCAGCTACGTATTTAGTAAGCAGATACTTATTCATGTATGTATTTATGTAGCACTAGTGATACGGAAGTAGGATTCCGCTCAGTTCATCTTCTTCGTTCACTGGACATAAGGTACGGATTCCCGTCCTTTCAGTATGGACATTCTTTCCTTATTAGGATTTCCCCGTATGCAGCCAACTGTTTCCCGTAGTATAAGTTACGTGTTTGATTGCTTATGTTTAATTAAGAATACCTATATCCATATACATGCATGACCAGTTTCACCTAGTTATGGAGGTACCATAACCATAACATTAGAGGCACTGATGTTATGACTTCACCACGACGGAGTGATTGCTCGTGGCGTCCCTTCAGCTTTTGGCCATTTATTTATATTTATCATGTGGGGCGTATGGGTGCATCCTAGTTACATGTTTTCAGTCAGGATTTCATGGTGAATGTGGTGTGTGCCTTGCATCCTTCACAAGGAGCTGATCCCTCCTACCCAAAAACCAGTATATTAAATTAGAGGCAGCCCCTCTAATTTGCATGATGAGGTCACCTCTCCAAGTATTCATGCACGGTGGATTTTCATGACCTATATTGGCTAATGGTAAAATATGTAAAAAGTTTTCATAAGATAAGCATAAGGCTTTTCAAACTATAAAACCAGTTTTATGAACATGTTCCAGGTTTTCCAGGACTTATACATTTCTGCTGCTATTAAGTCTCTATTATGTTTTAGTCACTTATACTATGTCTATATCCATGCACTGAGCGTTTTGCTCAGTCGTTACTTTCCTTTCCATGTCCCAAAACAGCAGGTACCCTAGGAAAGACTCGAGCATTTGGAGGACGTGCATAGGATGGAAGCTGTCAGAGACTTCTTTTCCTTTTTGCCTTCATATACTTATGCTTGTTTAGTCTTTCATTCATTTCCTTTGCTTTATTATGTTTTGGGCTTATGTTTGGGAACCGATGTTTGATTCCGGTTTTACCCTGTGGTCATGTAATGTTTTAGACATTTATCCTTGTATGCTTTGATGACACTCCATAATTACGCGTGACATTCCATTATCAAGATGGGGTGTTACAATTATGGTATCAGAGCCAAGGCTTCGACCTGTAGGCTCTAAAACTCGACCTGTGATTAGTGGGTAGTCACCAGGATCTTCCTAAGCCAACGTCTGTTATTCTACGTATTGATGTTTTCAGCGCATTGTTGTTTTAACCATGATGTTTCAGCACCTTGAGGTTTTAACCTTGATGTTTTCATCGATATTGTTTTACTAATATGGATGGACAACCGTCATTCATATTTAGTTATGTGTCATTGTTTCATGTATAATGTTCCTCGTGAACTGTGGCTATGTGGACTGAACCCCAGTAGTTCATAATTAGTCACATAAATTTTTTTCTGATAAGTTTTGACAGATGAGTTTCATTTATTTATGTTTCATGTATCATTGTTGCAGGGATTATGACTAAGTAATGGTTGGTACAAGACTGGCCCTATTTAGTCGCATGTGCTTTTATCGAAACTTTTAACTTTGGGACCGACCCATAGGCGTCCCCTCGCCATGTCTTTTGTTTTGGAACCGACCAATAGGCGTTCCCTCGCACATATAAAGGTTTTATAAACTACATTAAGCATTCACGCACTGTTTTTCATGCATAAAATTTTTTCTCATGACTTAAATTAGCATACATTTTTTTTCATGTCCCCTCATAAGTTATTATGTTTTTATGTCAAGTATGTTTTCATACTGTCATGGTTAACTTCAGTTTCATGCTGATTATGTTATACACTTCTTCGTGTAGATGGTTTCATGTTTCTTCATGATAATTCCGTCTTCATGTTGATTATGTTTTACGCCTCTTTTGTTATTTACGTTGTCCTGCAAGACATTGTTAGATTTCATTGAATCATGCTTTCATGATAGTCATGGTTGGTTTTCACTAATCATGCTGTCAGGCAAATCATCGTTGAATTTTGTGTAACCACACTTTAACATTTCCGTTATAACCAGAATGATGTCTATGCTAATACTGCCAGGTTATCATGATGGTTTTCCTAACCGTTTAACCGGTATACTCTCCTTAAATCATGATAAATGATCGACCCCATACCGATCATTTCATGTGCTTCCATGTGTACTCCATGTACCTTATTCCATGTGCATACTTCCACTTGCTGATACTTTTCAAATTGCTGATGTCGCTCATAACTTGGAGATGTTACTAAAGGTTGATGTTGCTGACGTTCGGAGACGCTACGAGATGCGGATACTGTTCACAACCTGGAGATCCTACAAGACGAAGACAAAGGCGTCGGAGCAAAGAAATTGGACGAGAAGATGCTTCACCATCAGACGATTCCCATCAATCATTGTCCCTAATTCTTAGTTACAGGTCACACGTCATTTGGCTGTCATTTCAGCCATATGAGTGCAAACCGGTACCAGCCGGCCACTCAGCTGAATAGTTACATGAATCACGGTCATGAGAATGACCATCATGGAACTGACAGACAGGACGGTAGTAACCACTACTATGACAACAACTATCCTAGAAATCGCAACCGAAACTCTGGCCACGGACGTGATCAGAAATACAAGGATTAGTAGTCCAACCGATCCGCCAAGTCTGGCATAATAACCTAATTTTGTAGTTCTATTGAATTACGTCTCGAGACACATGTCAAGACATCAGTCAAGACACATGTCTCACGTATACTTTCTGAAGACACATGTCAAGACACCTGTCAAGACATATGTCATGCTTATAGTTCTAAGAAACGATTCAAGACACATGACTCACGTCCAACTATGGAACATTTCTAAGAAATTCAGGGTACCCTCCAAGGGTATATCCATTTTGTTGTGCCATGTATTAATCAGGCCACAAGAATTTCAATACCATTACCGGCGCATCAGTGAGAACTGTCACGTTGCCGATGTCACTTTCATTCTTGTAACCATAAATCATTGATTCATGACCATGAAGCACGCCTTTCGCATTCCCACGTATACGAAGGTTTTCCTTCAGCTTAATGATGAGATCCAAGCTGCTAGCGCATTTTCCTCGGACAGACACGAGATGAATTTTATCCTAATTATGTACCATGAACAGCACACCATGCTACAATTCATAATTATGTAAAGTAATGTTCAGGCTCCTGAATACATTCAGCTTGATTTTCCATCAGGAAAATCTATCAGCATGTGCGTTGTTAGCCATGGTCGCTAAAATTTTCTAGCTGTCAGTAAGACACGACCACTTAATTCTTTTAAGCATAGCCAGTTGATTATTCCAAAGTCTTCCTATACATTCCAGAAGAACCTACAAGGAGGAGGATGGTACCATGAGATTATGTGTCGACTACCGTCGACTTAGACAAATCACCATTCATGACCGTTATTCTCCTCCATGTATTGACGACATGTCCAATCAACCGTATAGTGTTAATCACTTTTCCAAGATCGAACTCATGATCATGCTACCAACAGTGACGAGTGAAAAGCAGGACATGTCCATGACTGCTATTCGTACTTGACTCGGTCATGCTAGATTTATGATTTTGAATTAGTCTCATCAATGCTCCAACGGCATTATAAGAATGAGTTTCCATGAACTCAAAGCAAATTCATCAGTGTTTTCATTAAGGGTAACCTGATTTCCTCTAAGCCTAAAGAAGAATAGGAAGACCATATCTGCACTATATTACAAATTCTATGACAAGAGAAATTCTACCCTGGAAATTTTTCTATATCAGTTCTGGTTGATCACAGTGACATGCTGGATCACATGGATTTGCATGGTTAATCTTACCATGACTCAGCTTATGCGTAAAGGAGATAAACCTACATTACATTAGGTGTTATAGAAATCCTACGCTAAGAGAAGTTTAGATTCATAGACTCGAAGTTTTGCAAACTCCTATGTATCAAGTTCGATGAAGCAAGATACAGTTACTTTCATATATTTATACCTGTCATACAAACAGGCTAAGATAGGACACTAATAGAATGGGATGTTATCATCATCTGAAATTGTGAATTAAAATGGGACAAGATCTCCATGGATTTTGGTTACCAGATTAACGCAAACTCAGAAGAAGCATGATGCTATCTGGGTTATTGCAAACAGTTTCATCAAGTCTGCAGAATCCTTACATCTGCAAGGATTGCAGAACCAACAGATTGATCAGACATGTTCAAGCCAAGGCTCATCCGACCACTTGGTAATCCCTCAGCTATCGGGTCAGACAAGGATTCGCAATTGTTCTACTAAATTACTTTACGTCTTCATTCTGATTCCACAACTTGCTTTTGCGCTCGCGTTCATGACACTATTCACGTTCATGATCGTATCTGGGCATACGATTTTACATTCATTTCATTCTGGGAAGTTTTGCAAGAACTTGAGAGACCAGACCCAAGTTTAGTATAACTCTCCATCATCAGATAGACGTTTCACGTCATACTCCACGTCTCACCTTGTAGCGTTTGGCGTTACCGCCATTGTATTCTATGATCATGATATGTTTCACATGTCATGTTCATTCCACGTTCCTCATATCATGATCAAGATATGTTACACGTATCATGGATCACGATATGTTTACTCATACTACACTCGCCATATCTCCACGTAGCACGTTCAAAAATTTTCACGTATCACGTTCAAAAATTTTCACGTACTACGTTTCTTATGTCTCGCGCATCGTTTCTAGTTATCAGTTAAGTCAGATTGTCTTGCATCGTAACGTTTCAGTTACCCTAGCACGTTAACTCTTATTTTCCTCGATCGAATTTAGGGGATCTACCTTCCGTTGATAACCAAGAATTTCTTCGTATTCCAAGTCAAGGTCAGGAGGACCAAGATTTATTATTTGTGTCAAGATCTTCTGAGGGAACCGTTCCAAGAGGGAGGCCACTTGGAAACGGACAAGTTCATCCGGACTTTTATCCATTTTCTCTCATCAATTAGATATTCCTTTCAGTCACGTCACGTTCCATATCCTTTCAAGACATGTCACGTTCCGCGTTCCTTCTGCCAGGAAACCCGCACGTTCATTAATCTTACATACCCTTTCAGTTTGATTCGGGTATGTTTCTCTTTCAGTTACGTTATCTATAATTCGGGGACGAATTATTCTTTTTAGGGGGAAGAGTTGTAAAGCCCGCATGCTTTTACCACGAATAGTACCCTTAAGATCGTACGTACTAGATTAAAACTTTCCTATTATAGCATGATTACGATTACGTGTTAGGATTTTACGTATTACGTACGTGTTAGAACACGATAAGTATTTATTACGCACGAACACGCGATAATTATTTAAAAAATAATTAATCACGAACATGCGATCATGAAATCATGAACGTAATTAAATCACGAGCTAATATTAATTACGTATATATATTTATTACGAACACGAATAAATATATTGAGTCACGATCGAAAACGAATTAAATTACGTGAACTATATAACACGTAATCGCGGACATTTAAACGATTATTATTATTACTACGTATATTAAATTACACGACAAGAAATTACGTACGTAATATTTACTTTTGTCACGTATATATATAAACTATGAAAGTCGCGACATTTAATACTCACTTACGCGCACTATTTTAACGAGATGCGATTTAATCAAGTAAAATGTTTACGGGCTGTTTTAGACAAAGAAGAATAAGGAAGGACATGGGATCAAAGCCCAAGTGTAATGTTGAGGCGTGTATAACCAAAACAGACGAGGGGGTATTTTTATTTTTGGACAAAGCACAAAACATTCTAAAACCCTAAAACTAAATGCAGCCGTGTGTTTTCTCCTTGCCTCCTTTTCTGCCGACGGGTATACATCAAGGATCAAGGGCTGACGCGTTTGGATGCAAGTAATCAAGATGATACGTGTGTTTTCTAAACCCTAAACGATATGTAAGTAAAAATCCTAATTCATTCCATTTTTTCTTTTAATCCGATTTCATGGGTTTTTAAACATGTTCAGACTGTATATTGATGGGGGGTTTCGTTTGTTTGTTGTTGGGTTCGAAAGGCACACAAACCGAGACTCATATGAGTCTCGGTGATGAATAAGTTGCACCAGCCGCAACCCTAATTAGGGTTTTGGGCTGGATTGTGCTACCAGTGGGAACCCCGCAGGGGTGTTTGTACTAACAGTGGGAACCCACGGCTGGCAGGTTTAGCCAATCGGTGGGAGTTTTAAACAATCAGGAGAAACGTAAAGCTGCCAGGGGCAACTGGCAGAGTTAAGGGTGCGTTTGGCAGTGGGCTTTAAACAGGTTTAAGGGTGTGTTTGGTTAACAGTTTTATTAACTTTAAGGGCCTGTTTGGTTCGGCTTATTTAAAATACATAACACGGGTTTCACGTTTAAATTTATAAGACACGGGTTCGGTTTTCGACGCATTTTAATAAAATAATACATGAGTACGTGTTATTATTTTTTTTTTACAAATTAATTAGCTTTACATGTTTATTTATTTTACAAGGTAAATTAAATTAATAAAACACGACTTATAATTACAAGATTATTTATTACAAGATTAATTAAATTAATTTAACATGCTAGATAATTAATTTAATTAAAACATAGACTTAGGTTTATTATTATTAATTAATAATATATGATTTTTAACCTAAGTATTTAATTGTTTAAGTTGGACTAAGTAATTAATTAATTAATAAAACCATGACCTATAATTAATTAATTCTCATGACTTAGGTTATATTAATATAATTTATAATGCAAGTTTTAACCTAAGTATTTATATCATTATTTAATTAAATCACATTATATTTAATTAAATGCTTTAACCTATAGTTTATTTAAAATACATGGAATAATTAATAAACTATACATTATATCATATGACTTAGAAAATAATCATGAAAACACTTAGGCTTATATAATTAGCTTATTTAACCAACTATATCTAATTATGAAAACTTTCTATTTTTAGAAACTTATTTAATTAAGGCAGCTAATCTATTTATGGAAACTTTCTATTGTTAGAAACTTATCTATATTAAGCAGTAATTCTATTTTTGGTAAATTTCTATTTTAGGAAACCTGCTATTTTTGGAAAGTTACTTATTATTACAAAGTAAGTATAATAATACATGAAATACCAGAAATACTTAATCAGAGTAAACAGAATATAAGATAAACACAGTTTAAGGCTTTAAAACGGTAGAACATGATAAGAACACATAAAATAAGCTAAGACATGACATAAAACCAGCTACGTATTTAGTAAGCAGATACTTATTCATGTATGTATTTATGTAGCACTAGTGATACGGAAGTAGGATTCCGCTCAGTTCATCTTCTTCGTTCACTGGACATAAGGTACGGATTCCCGTCCTTTTAGTATGGACATTCTTTCCTTATTAGGATTTCCCCGTATGCAGCCAACTGTTTTCTCGTAGTATAAGTTACGTGTTTGATTGCTTATGTTTATTTAAGAATACCTATAGCCATATACATGCATGACCAGTTTCACCTAGTTATGGAGGTACCATAACCATAACATTCGAGGCACTGATGTTATGACTTCACCACGGCGGAGTGATTGCTCGTGGCGTCCCTTCAACTTTTGGCCATTTATTTATATTTATCATGTGGGGGCGTATGGGTGCATCCTAGTTACATGTTTTCAGTCAGGATTTCATGGTGAATGTGGTGTGTGCCTTGCATCCTTCACAAGGAGCTGATCCCTCCTACCCAAAAACCAGTATATTAAATTAGAGGCAGCCCCTCTAATTTGCATGATGAGGTCACCCCTCCAAGTATTCATGCACGGTGGATTTTCATGACCTATATTGGCTAATGGTAAACTATGTAAACAGTTTTCATAAGATAAACATAAGGCTTTTCAAATTATAAAACCACTTTTATGAACATGCTCCAGGTTTTCCAGGACTTATACATTTCCGCTGCTATTAAGTCTGTATTATGTTTTTGTCACTTATACTATGTCTATATCCGTGCACTGAGCGTTTTGCTCAGCCGTTACTTTCCTTTCCATGTCCCAAAACGGCAGGTACCCTAGGAAAGACTCGAGCATTTGGAGGACGTGCATAGGATGGAAGCTGCCAGAGACTTCTTTTCCTTTTTGCCTTCATATACTTATGCTTATTTAGTCTTTCATTCATTTCCTTTGCTTTATTATGTTTTGGGCTTATGTTTGGGGACCGATGTTTGATTCCGGTTTACCCTGTGGTCATGTAATGTTTTAGACATTTATCCTTGTATGCTTTGATGACACTCCATAATTACGCGTGACATTCCGTTATCAAGATGGGGTGTTACACACTAACTCGCGCGCGACTTTATTGAGAAGAATGGTACCCACTCGCGAGTTTGGGCAAGTCGCTCGTGGGATACCTCCCACTCCCACCAGCCATAGGTTCCTATTGAAAACTAATATGTTTTTAATTACTGCAAGAGTATCTAATCAATGAACTGAAAGATAAAGGAATAGTAGATAGTGGATGCTCAAGGCATATGATAGGGAACAAAGACTATCTAGTTGAGTTTGAAGAATTCAGAGGTAGTCTAGTTGCCTTTGGTGGATGTAAAGGTAGAATCACTAGAAAAGGAAAGATAAGCACAGGAAAATTAGAGTTTGAAGAAGTGTTCTTTGTGAAGGAGCTGAATGACTTCAACCTCTTCTCTGTATAATAGATGTGTGACAAAAAGAAGAAAGTATTGTTTACTGATACAAACTGCATGGTAGTTTCTACATACTTTGAGATGCCCAAAGAGTCTCGGATCTTGCTCAACGTCCTAAGGCAGGAAAACATGTACACTTTCAATCTCCATACTATTGTTCCAACAGGTGGTATTACATGTTTATTGGCTAAAGCTTCTGTTGATGAGTCTAAATTATGGCATAGGAGGTTAGGTCATGTTAACTGTAAAAATATTATTAAACTTGTAAATGGAAATCTTGTTAGAGGACTCCCTTCCAAGTCTTTTCAAAATGAGCTTACATGTGTTGCTTGTCAAAAAGGTAAGCAACACAGGGCCTCTTGTAAGACCAAGACTATCAATTTTGTGACTAAACCCTTACAACTCTTGCATATGGATCTTTTTGGACAAGATTCTGTTAGGATTATTAGTCATAAGATCTTTTAGTTACTTATAACTGATGATTTTAACAGGTTTAGTTGGGTTTTCCTTATGGCTCATAAAAGTGAAACAAATGAATTACTTAATGACTTTGCCACATTAGTTGAAAAACAATTCACTAAACAAGTAATGGTCATTAGAACAGATAATAGGACAGAATTCAAGAATACTGAATTTGATGACTTATGTAGGTCTAAGGGGATCAAGAGACAATTCAGTAACCCTAGGATTCCACAACAAAATGATGTAGCTGAGAGGAAAAATAGGAAACTTATTGAGGCTGCTAGTACTATGTTAGCTGATTCTCTTTTGCCTAATACTTTCTGGGCAGAAGCAATCAATACATCATGTTATATTTTGAATAGATTTTTTGAAAGTTTATGGACTTATATTTAACATTCGTGTGTTAGGATCGAACTCGGGATTACGGGATTGCACACAATATGTATAGAGTTAATTTATTTAATAAATATATGTATATGTTCATTAAACTAAATCGAGCTATAACTGTAACGGAAGTTAAATATTTAAGAGTTAAGGTTTAACGAACGTTGTGGAATAAATAGAAAAGGAAAAGAAAAGTCCAGAACACCCCAAAGGGGTGTTTCGACCGTCGTTAGAACCAAGGGGGGGGGGGGGGGAGAAGGAAAAACTTTCCTTAAATTTGTTTACTTGGGCTACAATGATATTTAGGCATATATGAACACCCCTGAACCCTCATAATTCTATACACAATCTTTCCCGTCTCTTCTCTTGTTGCGATCACAAGACCAAACACCCCTTAGGGTTTCGTTTGGTTTTTTGGTTAAGCCATAATCAAGTCCTAACCCCTCTCTGGGGTTGTTTGGTTGATTTTTCACTAGACGTTGAAGCTCGCTTGACACGTATGAGCATTACGGTTAACTCCTTGTAATACGTGTGCACAAGAACGTAATATAATCTTACTTTAGACTTTATCTTGGTGATTCGATATAAATCCTAATTCGGTGAATTTTTTCTTGTTCGTGGGAATTGCTTTGCAAAAGGTATGTAACCCTAATTCGAGTAATTATAATTGTGTGAATTATGATCTTGTCAAATCGCTTCCGTTATATGTGTTTTGATCTTGTTTAGGGTTTTAATAATTGTTATGAACTATATAAACCTTCAGTGGCATCGAGGGTCGTTTTAACATGTTATAATTATCAAAAAAATCTAAAAAAATTTAACTAATAATTGTTTTGAGTTAAAACTACATGTTTTTAGGTTTTCTTAAAAATTTAGGGTTTTGTTTTTTAAAATCGGTTTTGGCCGATTTTTTATAAAAAATTTGTTTTTGAAACCCTAAATTACCTGTTATTTTAGATTAAATTAAAATTATTAATTGTTATGTCATGTAGATTATTGGTTACGATCCGTAGAGATTTAATTGTTAAGATATATGGTGGATCCATGATGAACATGCATGTTTTTTCATAGATCGTAAAATCGAATGTGCTACGTGTTTTATTTTGTTTCAATAAATCTAGAATTAGGGAAGACTTTTTATGAATATAAAAACCTAAATTTTAAACTTACTGAATAAAATCGTATGATGAGGCTATTTGATTTAATTATTACACATATAATTGTTATTATGTGTTTATGATTTAGTTTTTTTGTACCTTATTGTTTTCATGCATTTTAATTGTATGTTGTAAACAAGGGTATTTGTTTTTGGAAAAATAATATGGACTAAATCATATTCAAATTAAGATTTGTTTTGAGAATCTAAATTACATAGTATTACGTTGATTGGTGATTTGCAATAATAATTTAACGGCTTACTCAATTTTGACAAACTATAAAGTGGGTATGACGCGCTGCTGGTCAAGTACCCGGCTAAGGAAGGAAGTTATGCCATTGTCGCTGACCAAATTCCCGGCTCGCATGTGCGTCAAAATTGGAATTACCTACTATTATTACTTGTATTACACCTTAAGGTTGATTTATCGCAAATTCACATCTGAAACACAATGAATAAGGTTATTGCTTGGTGCTTTAGCTGATGTCTAGAAAAAGTACGTTGTGAATAGTTGTGGGTAAAATCTTTGATTGGTTTTAACCAATACCTCAACATAATATATGAAGAAATTTAGTCTCGTGAAAAAGTTTACTAAATGTTTTATTAAGCTCATGATATGGAGATGTATGCATGCTTCTCCATACATTGATTTTGACATCAAATTTATACCCTTAAAATTTAAGTCGAATGCCATCTAATTAACAGACACTTGAAGTTACAGTGTCGTCTTATGAGATTTGGATGATGTTGTGATGGAGAGAAAACTTTTCATAGAATGAGAATTCGTATGATAAGTTTTACGTTCCTTAGATTAGACGACTTAATTAAGTTACTCAATGAGATTTGGAAACTTAAGTCATTCGGAAGGGATGAAACATGTTTACAATGCAAAATGTTCTTTTGGAAATGTAAGTCCCTTAAATATCTAGAAATTGGAAATGGTTTGCCAATAAATTGTTCGACAAGTTACTATGTTGAATACATTCATTACTAGCAGATCAACTGGTGTAATGGATTTATGTCAATATAGGTTCTAGTTTCAAGGAAAATACTATGGTTAATTTACCGGGGTAATTTTATTTTCTTGAAAGTATTTATTGAAAATACTAATACTTTGAACTTATTTCTGTAGAAATGTCTCAACCCGACAATAACGCTTTAAGTTCCGCATTCAAAACGTTTTTTGATCGTCCTGAACTTCCTGGCCCAAACTTCAATGATTGGTATCGCTCACTAAGAATTGTCTTGAGAGTAGCTGGTAATACTGATTACTTGTCTACGTCGTATCCGGATGACCTTGCTGAAGGAGCTTTTGAAGCCGAAAGGCTTACTCACACTGTTGAAGTTAAGAAGCACTTTGATGTGGCTTGCTTAATGCTTGGGAAAATGACACCTCAACTTCAAAAGAAGTTTGAGCTATTTTCTCCTACGTGTATGCTTGATGAACTCAAGGCAATGTTTGAGAAGCCCCAAGCTGTAGAGAATTACGACTTAGTAGATGCTTTGTATAGCTGTAAACAAACACCTAGAAAGTCCGTAAGTGCACACTACATGGATATGAGAGGTTACATGGAACAGCTCATTGCACTAGGACAACCCTATGATCATAATATGGCGATTAACTTGATCAATAGGTCCCTTAACAAGTACTTTAATGATTTTGTTAGGAACTATAATATGCATTACACGGGGAAGACAGTTAATGATTTGCATGCAATGCTCATTGACTATGAAAAGGGGTTAAAAGACAAGGAATCTACCTCTACTCTTCCTGTACTAACCATACAAAAGGGTAGAGTGAGTAAGCCAAAACCGCAAGCGAACAAGAAGAAAGGCAAAGGCAAAGGTGATTAGGGCAAACAAGTTGCGACTTATCAAAAGCCTAAGCAGAACTTTGCCAAGAAGAATTAATCTCAGAAGGATGAGACTTGTCACCATTGCAAAGCAAGTGGTCACTAGAAGAGGAACTGCCTTCTTTACCTCGAAGAGTTGCGAGAAATAATTGAATTCTGAGTAGAGCACTGCAACTTCAGGTACTTTATTTATGATTGAATTATTTAATTTGACATAGAAATTTAATTGTTTGGTATATGATACGGGATGTGGTATTAACATTTGTAATACGTTACAGGGATTTATATTGGAAAGAAAGCTATCCTATGGGGATCAATATCTGCAAGTGCGCAATGGTGCACAAGCAGCTGTTGAAGCTATAGGAACTTTTAATTTAGTTTTACCTTCGGGTTTAGTAATGCTTTTAAACGATTCTCATTATGCACCTACAATTGTTATGGTTGTTATTTCCTTTTCTTGTCTGTTGAATCTTGGATTTATTCGCACTATTGATAATAATGGAAATTCTGTTTTCAAAGATGGTAGTTTCGATTTTAATGCAATTTCTGTTAATGGTGTGTTTGAAATTGACATGCATGATAATTCCAAGTATAATAATAATTATGTTTTTAGCATGAATAAGAAGAGAAAGTTAGACAAGAACTCTTTTTATCTTTAGCATTGTAGACTTTCCCATATAAGGAAGAATCGCATACAAAAGCTTCAACGTAAAGGTCTTTTGGAAAATATCAATGATAAATCATTTGATAAATGTGAGTCTTGTATCTCTGGGAAGATGACCAAGAAACCTTTTAATAGAAATATTGAAAGGGCTATTGATCTACTTGGTTTAATACACATTGATGTGTGTGGACCACTTAGACATGTGTTAAGGAAAGGTGCTAGCTACTTCTTAACATTTACGGATGATTATAGCCGTTATGGTTATGTTTATTTACTTAAGCATAAACAAGAGGTATTTGAAACATTCAAAGTGTTTAAAGCAGAAGTAGAATTGCAACTACGAAAGAAGATTAAATCACTTCGTTCTAATAGAGGTGGTGAATATTTAAGTCAAGAGTTTAAAGATTATCTAAGTGAGAATGGAATTGTTCTGAATCTTACTTCTCCCTATACTACACAACTAAATGGTGTATCCGAAAGGAGAAATCGTACACTATTAGATATGGTACGATCTATGTTTAATCTTATAACTTTATCATTATCCTTATGGGATTACGCTTTAGAATCAGTTGTTCGTATTTTAAATATGGTTCCCACGAAGAAGGTTGATAAGACACCATATGAACTATGGCCTGGCAAAAAGCCATACTTATCTTATTTTAAGGTTTGGGGTTGTGAGGCGTATGTGAAACGTCACTCGGGTAATAAACTCCAACAACGATCTGTAAAATCTATCTTTGTAGGATACCCTAAGGAAACTATGGGTTACTACTTTTATTATCCACTTGAGAACAAAGTTATTGTTGCTAGGTAAGGAGATTTCCTTGAAAGTGATCTTGTAAATCAAGAATTCAGTGGGAGAAATTATGATCTTGAAGAGAGTCATATAGATACATTACCTTCTGATGAAAATACTAGCAAAATAATTCTTGTAGAACTAGAAAGTCTGGGAGTTCCACCGTGTTAGGACCTATGCAATAGGTTATTTGTAATAGATGAACTAGGAGGTATGTAGTTCTTCCTGGTCCTAGTAGTAGTAGGAGCAACATGTGCTCCTAGTCTGGTAGAAATTCAAACAATAGTATTCTTAGTAGTTTGTTAGGATATGCATGAAATATCTTAGGAAAGGATATGCATATCAATAGTTACACGTTTTGTGTTTAATGTATTTTAGGGTTTCCTTGTAGTATAAAAGGAACCCATTGGCAGAAGGGTTAGACACACCTTCACCAGTATTCATTTTCATATCAATATAGTTGAAATCCTTAGAAAGGATCAAGTTATTTATCTAGTTATTCTGTTTCTTCTTGTTCTTAGTATTTTTATTCCGCACTAATACTTTGTATTTCATTAGAGTCTCTCTGTGAATAGACTTGTGATTACAGAAGTCGTTCACCATCCTTAACAGGCTGCAAGATCTACAACTAGTGGACCCAACAAGTGGTATCAGAGCCTGAGAGAGTCTCTACACAAGAAGAACCATTTTTGTTTACTAATATTTTCGTCTAATCGTGTCTGCTTCTAGTTCTAATGAAACAGGACAACCAAGCACCACCCACAACACAACATACACAACAAATCGTTGCTACTGTTTCCAATACAAATGGAAAATTCCCACTCCTAAAGAATGAAGAGTATGATAGTTGGGCCATGAAGATGGAGTGTTGGATCACCAACACTGATCTAGACTTGTAGAAATTTATCTAGAATGGCAACAGCAAGAAGACTACTGGTAGAGACAAGAATGGTAATATCACCATTCTAGATCCTAAAACTCATGAAGAAATCACTGTTGTCCAGAAGGAAATCAAAGCAAAAACTAGTTGCTTCAGTCTCTTCCTGATGATCATATGGGTGATTTCTATCACTTGGATGATGCTAGGGAAATTTGGAATGGCATCAAGGAAAGATTTGGAGGGAATAAGGAATCAAATAAGATGCGCAGATTAATGCTAAGAGATGAATTTATAGAATTCAAGATTTCTGAGACAGAAGGTCTTCATCAAGGCTATGACAGGTTTCAAAAGATTCTCAATCATTTGAATCAACTCAGGTCCAAACCAGAAAATGAAGACATCAATGCCAGGTTTCTTAGAGCTCTGCCTCATTCATGGAACTAGGTAGTCATCTACCTAAAAGCAAAAGGAGGACTTGAGTATCCCTCTTTTGATGACTTATTCTACAAACTCAAAACTTTTGAGTCTCATGTGAGAGGATACCCAAGTGACTCCTACTCCACTCCTGCTAATTATGATTTTGTGACTTCCATGGGCTTCATTCCAATGCCCTATACCAGTAGCCCAAGCTATACTTTGTCCTCATAACATACTCCTACACCTGAATCGAAAGTCAAGACCAGTAGCATGGTAGAAACTGTTTTTCACTCCTTTGTTGTTGAGGTTGATCCACAACAGCAGCTAGCTTTTGATGATTTCAAACAGGTTGATAAGCTTGATTTGGATGAAATGTATCTCAAGTTTCAGATGTCTATGCTCACTCTCCGGGTTCATAAATTTGAGAAGAAAGATGGAAGAAAATTTAGCTACAACCCAAGAGAGCCAGCCAGGTTTGATAGGAGCAAAGTCAAATGCTACAACTGTCACCAGCAAGGACATTTTGCTAGGGAATGCCCTAATAAGAATGACCAGGAGAAGAACATATATTTAGCCTTCAAAGTTCAAGAGCTTCAGGAGGAAAAGAAAGCTTTGGTTTCTGTTGATACCATGGTCAACTGGAATGATCATGAGACTCCCACCTTGGAAATAGTTGACTCTGCTACTGATGTGTTTGCTATGATTGCTGGCCACATATCTGAGGTTGAGGAAGCAGTAGAATTTTCTCTCACGGGAATATCTCCTCAGGTACAAAATTTCCCTCTTTGTTGTGATGATAAATTCTTACCTCTTAACACAATGCAATGAACTAAATGCTCAAAATGACAAGTATTTTTTAGAAGTTCAGGCTTACAAGATGTAACACCCCCAAATTTTATACAACTCAATACAGCGGAAGACTCGTTAGTGTTACGGGATAGCACATTACGCACATCATAGACAACGCATAAAAATCGCGTCGTTTAATAATATATCATTTCCATTCATAAATATTAAAGTTACATCGGTCCCAAGTAATTATATTTCATACAAAGTTTTACAAAGTATTTGAATGGAAAATATTGTTTAAGTGCGGGCCATGAATTCTTGTCGTCTTCCCGAGAATTACCTTCAAGTACCTGAGATAAAACATGTTAAAGAAAAGGGTCAGCGATAACGCCGAGTGAATTCATAGATTTTAATAAACCATCAATATAATATCGGTATAAAATTATTACCAAAAATCATTTTGTACAAATCATTTTAATAGGCCATAAAATAGCCAAAGTCATTTTATACAAATCTTTATCGAAAATCATAATATAGGCATTTGCCTTAAAAATCATTATACGAATCATTGTCGTTAAAAACACCATACAATACATTTTGCAACGTTGTATAGATTAAATAAAACCATTATAAGAATATGGTTATAAAAAGCCTTAAAAATCATTATACGAGCCAATGTCGTAAAAACGTCATACCATACGTCTTACGACGTTGTATGAAAATAAAAACCGTTATATGAATATGGTTATGAAAACCAAAACACAAACATAATATCAATAGTATGACCCTGTATTGCTAGTCAGGCAATACATCGTAATTCGAAGCGTCTAATATTATTTTGTTAACTTGGATTATTATAAGCCGCATGACATTGTTACCTTACTAAACCAACAACGGGTAGCTAACCCGATACCAATTTTGCCCATCTAAAGTAGCGTGTCGTCACAAAGGTCACGCTATGGAAATCTTCTCATACATAAATTCGCTTACCAATCAATGTGGCACGACGGGGATCAACCGTCAAGGCGCGAACTGGGGTGATCGTCCCCAAATAGTACTATTAAATGCATAAGCGTCTACCAAATCCCGGTAGTTCACAATTCATGCTAATGGTACTTTTAGTGACATAACCTAACTTTAATAATCCATTTAATTTCATCTATCGGGTCCTTTAATCATTTATCGGGTCATACAATCGGGTCATTCAATCATTCGGGTCCAAAATCAATAAACAAACAATCGGGACAAATGGTGTCCTATTTTATAAAACTAACATGTTATCTCCCTCTCGGGTTTATAAAACATTTATCAAAAAATTTAAAAGAGTGCGAGGCTATGAACTCACGTTGATGTGAGAAGGCGGGTTATCGGCCATTCGGACGTACGGTACGTGCTTCAATCACGGAAACCTAGACAAATAATAATCGGTCTTAGACTCATGTCCAGTGACTTTATAAAAATAACAATTATGTATACATATGATGATTATATATATATATGATGATCAAGTGGGTTTACATATTCTCGTTTACTCATTTTAGTGTTACATGTCGATAACTTTTATATTAGTTTACTAGTTTTACCCGTTTACGTGTCTTAAGTCCAATAAGCTTATTATATATATAAAATGTCCACTTATTTAACCTTTAACATATTTATATAAATAAGATTCATGAGTTAGTGGGTTTTAACTTTATATTTTATACAATATAATTTTGAGTGCTTATATAATAGTATTATACTTTATTTTTCAAAAATCTTATTTTTATCTTCACTTTCACCAAAACTGCCATATCTTGAGTTCTATATGGAGATAGAAGCTCAAATTTTTATCACATAAACTACATGATATGTGCTACATTTAACTCTTCTATAGCTACTGTTGAATCATGTTCTAAGTATTTTCTAAAAATCGTCCAAAACAGTGAACTCAGATTTATACCTTAAACTTGTTTTGATCATATCTCACTCATTATTTTGATTCCATTGCATGGCCAACTCTCACATGTGTACAAGACCCATAGCTTACTGTAAATGGATTCTACTTCATCATTTTATCAGTTCATAACATGTTTCTTTACTATTTTATACAGCCATGTAAATTAATCAAGATTTTAACCTTGTTTCTTATAGTTTTTCACCTTTTTAATCATATTTATCAACACCAAATCCCCACATAACATTTTTATCATCATATAATAATCATATACATATACAATAGGAAATAAAATACATGTTTACATAATCAAAATAACAAGAAGATGAGGAGGACAATCTTTATACCACCATGATGATGTAGGTTGTGATCAAAACATGGATTTTGATGGAGAAACTTGTGCATAGCCAACACCATCTTCAAGAACACCATTCTTCATGAACAACTTGTGGAAAATCAGCCCTAATACTCCATGGAAACTCCTCCTTTGATGTTATAACTTGCACCAATCTTCATCTTTTTGAATGGAGATTAACATATGTTGATTATAACATATGTTTATGGTTAAAATTTGTATGAAAGGGGTGTTTTGGTGGAGATGAGGGACGGCAAACATGGAGAAGGAGGGAGAGAGAAGTGGTTTTGCATGTGAGGGAAATGGAAATGAGAGTTGCTAGTGGTTTTGGTTGGTTTTGTTGTAAGGTAGCTTAGTTCATAAGCTTAGGACAAGTGTAGCATTTGTTATATAAAATTTGACACCTAAAGGTGTTAGTTTGCTTACTTGGGCCGGTTTTGATGGGGGTGGGGCAAGTGTCCCACTTGTCTCATCCCCATTTATTTACGGGTACTCCTCGATTCTAGTTTCCTCGATTTGCGTGCCCTCGGGTCGTTTTACGAAAAACGTTTTTATAAATTATGAATCTACGTCACAAAACGAATCCAATAAAAATTGTCTCATCAAAAACGGAGTTCGAAAACGTAAATACGTAATCCTAAGGTTTCCGGTCTAGTCGTAAAGGACGTTAAAATAAAATCGTAAGTGTTAGAAATACGTTTTAACGTATATTAGAAGTATCGGTCACTCCACAATATGATTTATGTTGTAATAGCTCGTAGTTAGTAATTAGTTATTAGTTGCTTATTAACTTAAGTAAGAACCGGTCCATGGGCTTGTCATGGACCGGCCCAAGCCCAATGTTAGGCTTGGAATATAAATACCCCTTTCCACTAAGGAAAGGGGTTGGTTGTTGTCATTTGCTAGATTCCATATTAATAAAATACACATAGTTTCTCTCACTTTCTCTCTCTAACTTTCTCTCTCTAGAAATCAACAAACCCCTTCATAGATTCATTGATTATCAATATTCTACATTTGGTATCAAGAGCTATGGGGTGATTTAAGGTAGTGATTTGTGTGGTTTTTTAGTTTTTGATTGTATTAGTGTTCTTTAAGAAAAATCATCTTGATTCTTGGTGTTTTTGGTGTTTTTGTGATTGGGATTAGTGGATAAGTATTAGTTGTTACTTATTTTAGTCGAAAGCACAAAACTTTTTGGGTTATTTGGTCAAAATCTGGGCTTAATCTTCATTGTTACTGTTCGACTGTTCATCGGAACAAGTTTCTGTTCATTCAGCAGAAGTTCCGGATCAAGGAGTTCCGGATCAACAAGTTCCGAACCAAGGAAACTTCCGGATCAAGGAGTTCCGGATCAACAAGTTCCGAACCAAGGAAACTTCCGAATCAAGAAGTTCCGGGTCAAGAAGTTCCGGATCAAGAAAGTTCCGAACCAAGAACTTCCGAGTCAAGAAGTTCCGGATCAAGCCAGAAGTTCCGGATCAAGAACTTCCGAATCAAGAAGTTCCGGATCAAGCCCAAAAGTTCCGAACCAAGAACTTCCGAGTCAAGAAGTTCCGGATCAAGCCAAAAGTTCCGAATCAAGGTAATCTTCCGAATCAACAAAAAGTTCCGAATCAAGGTAATCTTCCGAATCAACAAAAAGTTCCGAATCAAGGTAATCTTCCGAATCAAACTTCCGAATCAACAAAAAGTTCCGAATCAAGGGTTATTTTGCTTGTTTTTTCGACGATTTTTTAGAGGATTTAATCTTGGTTTCTTACAACAAAAACACAACACAATTCACAAGCTTTACTTCACTGCTCGATCAACCGATAATCTCTGTTTCTTTGAAGAAAACAAAATGAATCCAAATTCAGTAATGCCTCAGATGACATCTCTTACGGATATATCAATCATAAGGGGAACTGATAGCCGTCCACCGATGCTTATTAAAGAGGTGTTTGAGGCATGGCAAGGTCGAATGATGCAATATCTAAAGGGCAAACCAACATACGGAAGGCTTATGGTCAAATCGATTTTGAATGGTCCACTCGACTATGGTACCATTGTGGTTGACAACGTGACTCGACCACGAGAATTTAAAGAACTCACTCCAGCTCAACAACTTGTTGCAGATGCAGATGAAAAAGCTCTTCAGACACTTTTCCAAGCTCTGCCGCATGATATTTATCGTATGGTTAGTCAATATACGGTTGCCAAAGATTTATGGGAACGGTTAAAGGTGTTGCTACAAGGCACGTCTCTCACCAAACAAGAAAGGGAGTGTCAGCTGTATGATTTGTTTGATAGATTCACGTACAGCCCAAGGGAAACACTACACGATTATTACTTCAGATTCACTACTCTAATGAATGATCTGAATGTATACAATCTTGTAATTGCTCCATTCCAGGTTAACACCAAGTTCTTGAATACTTTACCTCAAGCTGAATGGGGTGAGTATATTACCGATGTGAAGTTAACCCGGGATTTGCATAAGTGCAACTTAGATCAAATCTATGCTTTTCTTCAGCAGCATGAGAAGCATGTGATTATGCACCGTTCTCCTCGCGGTATGTACCCAGATTCCTTAGCTTTGATGGCGAATCAACCAAGCTTGTCTCACAACAACACACCTTATATCTTGGGACATCAAGCCTATCATCAATCACCTTACATGACACCAGCCTTTCCCCAATACTCGATTCTACCACAACCACCCACCTCACATCAGCAACAATATCGGTTCAATGCACCTTCACCACAGTATGCTTCACAACTTCATCCAGCAAATGTTGCACCTTATGCTCAGTCTTCATATTCTTCTTATCAAGAGAATGCAGCATATCCAACAAGCTATCTTGATCAAATGAGTATTCCTTCTACTGATTATGCAGTTCATCCAGATCAAGCACTGTATTGTGATGATGAGGAAGTCCCCGTTCCTGTTTTCCAACAAGGAGCTGACCCAGTTGAAGTGCTAACTACTATGTCTGCTTATCTCACACGAACTTTAAGCAAACGAGGATACAGAGGATCAGCTCCTACCAACAATCAGTTGAGGAATTCATCCAATTCTCGCCAACAAGCTACAATTGAGAATGGCAGGGTAATGGTTCAGCCAATTCAACCATATCAGGGGAGACCTTCCACATCAACCAATGCTCGCACAGTCAATCCTGCTCCTACTCCAATGGTCAATAATCCTCCACGGGCTAATACAGGCAAGTTGAGAATGATTATATGCTACAACTGCAAGGAAGAGGGTCATATGTCCAGGGATTGTAAGAAACCCAAGAGGAGAAGGGATGGACAGTGGTTTGCAGAAAAGATCTATCTGGTAAATGCTCAGGCGCAAGGAAGGGAACTTGATGAAGAGGAGCTTGCATTTCTTGCTGATCCAGGGATTGCTAAACAAGACGTTATCACTACGCAGAATGCAGCTTACCAAGACGATTATCTTGATGCGTATGACTCCGACTGTGATGACTTTCAATCTGCAAAGGCTGCTCTCATGGCAACTATCTCCAGCTTAGGGCCAGAAAAGAGATCTGAGGTACTTATTAATACCACCGATAATACCACTGATGCTAGTATTCAACCACATCAAGTTGTGCAAGAGAGTGCTGACTCGAACGAATCTTCGGTGGTGAGTCCTTCAAACGAGGAGACAAACAATGATAGCAATATCAATGTGCGTCCCCAGACTTTGAGTGAATCACAACCGGGACCCAGTTCGCATACGCCTACTCCTGCTCAACAAGATTTGGTCATGGTTCCTGCTACATTACTTAGCCAAATGAATGCTGCACTCTTAGAAACCTTAGCTAAGAATAAGAATTTGTCTGATGAGCTTGCCTTAAGCAATGAGAAAGTTCAAACCTTGGAATTAGTGCCTTCGTCTAGTGTTCTAACTAATCTCGAATATGATCACTTTAGAAACAAACAAATGGGTCACTTGCAAGAAATCGAAAACTTAAGAGCAAATCTGTCTAATGAACTTAAAGAAAAGGAGTTAGTGGTCACTAATTTTCAAAAACTTCAAACGGATTTTGAATCACTTGAATCTAAGAAGAATGAAATGGAGATTAATGCCACTAATAAGATTAGAAGTCTAGATTACTTGCTGTTAAGACAATACGCTGCTTCTCAACTAGTTCACTTATTTGATGCTTCATTTAGAGAATTTAACTTATCACGTCAAAAAGGCCTTCCCCCTAATCCACGGTATGCAAAACAAGCTTTAAGACATAGTCCTAGACTTTATAATGCAACTCAATTAGGATTGGCTTTAGACCCGATTGTTTTTCCCGATGATCGAACAAGTAAGGATCTAGTTGATGAGGATCGGTCATACAATTCTGCAAAATATCCCGAGTGTGATTATTTTAAAATGAATAAGGAGCTTGCAAAAACTGATTTTAGAGTTCGCTTCCATATGGATAAGGATCTCATCACAGCACCAACCTACATGATAGAGGAAGAAAGCCCTAGTACATTTCCTACACTTGTCAACATGGAAGGTCCTAAGGAAATTCCAAAGAATCTTCCACCTGTTAGCACTGTATGGTTAAACTTGCAAGAGATTAACCGATACTTTACTAACTTTGACAAGGTCATTTTGGAATGTACGACTTCAAATGGCTTAAACGCCGGAGAATGGGCTTTCGAACACATGAACGAGGTGTTTAAAACTGAGATCAATCCGTTTGTCGAAAGTCTAAAAGGAAGTTTTGCATCTCTTAAGGAAAATCTTCAGTTTGAAATTGGGGAAGTTCAAAAAGTGTTTTATGAAATGGACACCGCTTACGAACTGCAACTAATTGAAAAAGAAAAGATTTTAACCGAATATGACCGATTCTTGTCCGAAGTAATCTCGTGTGATGTGCTTACTACTGTAAATGTTAATTATTCGAATGAGCTTACATCCGCTATGATGAAATGTGATGATGTGCATATTTGTGATGATGTTTGTGATCTTTCTGTAAATGTTGCTGAAATTGTAAATGAGGTAGATAATCATTCTTGTCACGAATCTAACGCTGAGTTTTTAAAGCTACAAGATTCTTACAATTTACTTTCAAAACGCTTTAATCAACTAGAACAACACTGTATATCTTTAGAATTAAAACAACAAACTCAAAATGAGGATCTTTTGATATCAAATGGTTGTGAAAACGGTGTTGAGACTAGTGACAAGATGATTGCAATTGTTGAGACATTAGAGGAAGAAATCATGAGATTGAAGAGAGAGGTATCATCAAAGGAAACATTAAAATTGGAACTAGAGGCTGCAGAGTCTAAAAACCAAGTCTTAGAAATTAGACTTTCGTCTGTTCTAGGGGAGATGGATCGGACAAGACAGGGATTATCCGCTCTTTATGGTTCACTAGAAGAACGCTTCACTTTTAATGCGGCACAGCAACAATATTTTGTTGAACAACTGAACCAAAAGTGCGAGGAAATCTCTGATTTGAACATCCTGCTCATCGACAAAATATGGTTTTGGCTGAGTTAAAGGAGACACTTCTTCTCACCCGACAAGAAGTTGTTGATAACTTAGCTACCGACTCTGCACCATCCACTAGTGCTCCAACAACCAAGTCAGTAGTGCTTTATAAGAATCCGCTTCATAAGAGAAACCCGGTTACCTACGATGATTATATGAGGAATGCCATTAAGCATGTCGATCTTCTTAGGGATATTTTAGACGATCTTTATGCCTTAGATCCCTCAAGTAGCGACTACTATTCGGCTCATGAATATGTTAAGCGAGTTCAATATTGCTTGGCTTATTTGCAATACATAGGTACACCAGGTTCTGCACTACTTAATAATAGGCCCATTGCTGTCACTCCATTTAATAAGACTCCAGGAGCGAAACCGTCATTGGCACAATCAAGTAAGACACCTTTAAAATCTGTTGCTAATATTCCCACTTTGCCTTCTACAGGATTAAAAGCGACTACTAAGGCTAAAGGATCGCCACTCAAGAAAGCTAAGATCAAGCCCTCCACTAGTAGTGCCACAAAGAAGAAAGTAGAAGTCCACAATAGGAATGCTAGTTCAGTTTTAAATAAAACGAATCATGTTAAGACTAAAAGCTCTGCGCCTGTGCAGCAGCCTAAACCATTCGTGAATTCTGATTTAAATTGTTGGAATTGTAATGAATGTATGTTTTCCCAGCGTCATGATTTGTGTCTGATTGATCACGTTAATGAAATGAATGCTATTAAGAATGGTCTTGAATGGAAGCCAACGGGTAGAACTCGTGCCCAAGTTGGCTGGCAATGGCGTCCCACTGGTAGGACCTTTACACTAGATGGTAAAATGTGCCCTTTAACTAGGAATGCATCCATTGAGGTTAGGTCTGAGCGTCCTTTAGTTAGGAACACTCGCACTCAAGTATGGAAACAGCGCCCTTTAATTAGGTCAGCCCCCACTATAGTGCCTATCAGTGAAGAAATACCTCAGGACTTAAGCCAACTAGAATCTACACCACCAATTAAGAAGAAGAAGGCTAGGAAATCTAAGAAACCTAGAGTTAGCAAATCTAAGATTATTAAATCTGTACCTGCTAATAACAAGGAACACTCAGATTCCGATACCTCTACATTGTCTTTGTATGGTGATATTTTCAGGTGGTCCAAATCATCCTGTGGTATTTGGACTCTGGTTGTTCAAAACATATGACCGGAAATCGCTCGATGCTCCGAAATTTCGTCAGCAAGTTTCTTGGTACGGTTAAATTCGGGAATGATCATATAGCAAAGATTATGGGGTACGGTGAATATCAGATTGGAAACGTGACGATTTCTAGGGTATACTATGTAGAAGGTCTTAGTCATAACTTATTCTCAGTAGGACAGTTTTGTGATTCCAACCTTGAGGTTGCTTTTCGACAACACACTTGTTTCATCCGCAACTTGGAAGGAAAAGATTTGTTGAAGGTCTCTCGTGGTGCAAATCTATATACCTTGTCCTTACAAGACATGATGGCCGCCTCTCCAGTATGTCTTCTCTCTAAGGCTTCTAAGACCAAGTCATGGTTATGGCATCGCAGATTATCTCATCTTAACTTTGATGCTATTAATCATCTGGCTAAAAACGAGTTAGTTCGTGGTCTTCCAAAGCTTAAATTTCACAAGGACAATTTATGTTCCGCGTGTTCAAGGGGGAAAAGTACCAAGAAATCTTACAAGCCCAAAGCTGAAGACACCAATCAAGAAAAACTTCATCTTTTGCATATGGATCATTGTGGGCCGATGAGAACTGAAAGTGTGAGCGGTAAGAAATTCATTCTGGTTATTGTGGATGATTTCTCAAGGTTTACATGGGTTAGATTTTTACGTACAAAGGATGAAGCACCGAAGGCTATCATCACTTTTCTGAAATTCATTCAGGTACGTTTGAATACCACTGTCCGCCGTATTCGTACAGACAATGGTACAGAGTTCGTCAACCAGACTCTTCGTGATTATTATGAAGGAGTTGGTATATCACATGAAACATCCGCTGCACGCACTCCACAACAAAACGGTGTCGTTGAAAGACGGAACCGTACACTTATGGAAGCTGCTAGGACCATGCTTATTTATGCGAACGCTCCATTGTTCTTGTGGGCAGAGGCTATTTCTACTGCATGTTTCACCCAAAACCGTTCTATCATTCGGAAACGCCATGGAAAAACACCTTATGAGCTTCTACATGACCGCAAACCTGATGTTTCATTTTTCCATGTGTTTGGTGCTCTGTGTTATCCAAACATCAATAGTGAGAACTTGGGTAAGCTTCAACCAAAAGCCGATATAGGTATTTTCATTGGTTACTCACCGTCCAAAAGAGCATACCGAATCTATAACCGTCGTCTTGGCAAGATTGTAGAAACTATGGACGCAGATTTCGACGAGCTGACAGCAATGGCTTCTGAGCAACACAGCTCTGAACCCGCACTTCATGAGATGGGAACCGGTGCTATTAGCTCCGGATTAATTCCCAATAATCCTACTTCTACATCATTTTTACCACCAACAAGGCCCGAGTGGGGTAAACTGTTTCAACCATTGTTTGATGAATTCTTTGATCCCCCGACTGATGAAGTTCCAGCACCTGTAGTAATTGCTCCAATACCTGAAGTGGTTGCTCAAGTTAATGAACCTTTATCTAATGCATCTACAATTCACATTGAACCGGATGCACCTTCACCAAGTGATTCTCAAACTACACCTGAATCATCACCCCTACTTGTGCCTAATGATGTAGAAGAGGATTCTACTGATCACGACTTGGAATATGCTCACTTGCAAGAGCTTCCTTTCTTTGGTGTAGCGATCCCTGAAAACCCTTCAGCCGCGTCTACCTCAGAAGAAGCTCCTTCTATTGTTCACTCCAGACCACCTAGGATTGAAAACCATAGCACTTCTGGATCTGTGCAACTCCTAGGAGATAGATTGATCAGTTGGTCTTCAAAAAGGCAGAAAAGCGCTGCAATTTCTAGCACGGAGGCTGAATACATCGCCATGTCCGGTTGTTGTGCTCAAGTCCTTTGGATGAGATCACAATTAACTGACTACGGTTTGGGATTCAACAAAATCCCGATGTATTGTGACAACAAGAGCGCCATTGCCCTTTGCTGCAACTATGTTCAACACTCCCGGGCCAAGCACATAGACATTCGCTACCATTTCATTAAGGAGCAGGTGGAGAACGGAGTGATCGAGCTGTATTTTGTCACTACTGAGTATCAGCTGGCGGATATGTTCACCAAAGCCTTAGATCGAGGACGAATCGAGTTTTTGATCGACAAGCTTGGCATGAAATCATTCACTCCAGCGACTCTCAAAGAGTTGGCAGAAGAATCAGCTGAATAGTCGTGGTAAACTATTCAGAGTATCCTTTGGTTGTGATCATGTATATTATCGTAAATATATTAAACACAAAAAGAAAATACAAAAATATAAAACCAAGAAAAACCATAAAAAATATAAAACCTAGAAAAACCATAAAAATTATAAAATCAAGAAAAACCAAAAATATTTTTCGTTTTAAAACGGGCATGTCTTTTAGTACGGTAATATTTACGGCCTTAGAAATGTCGATCAATATTGACACGGTGCCATAAATAGAGTCCGTATAAAAGTTGTACATTTTTAAAACATGCCCATTATGGCTTGTAGTTATTTCTGACTGCAACCCGGTTTTCATATTAAAGTCACGTATTTCCTTGGAAAACGTTGGCTCAGAACGGGAATTAATTTTCTCGGGCGTGATTTACAAGCCAAATCATGCAAAGGGATCAAGTTTACTTTATAACTTGGTCTAACACGAATTTGTGTACGTCTCAGTGCATTAATTTGTTTTAAATAAGAGAAATCTTATTGACACCACGAATCAAAATTTTTCAAGATATAAATTGGAAATGCTTTCATCACTATTTGACTCTTTAAACAATGACTACAGCTCTTTAAATAGAAAACGGGTCATCGTTTAAGGGGGAGAAAATAGTAAAATCATCTTCGTCATTAAAATTGATTTTCAAAAGTGATTGTGAAAATTAAGGGCTACATGGTAGTTGAGTGGTTTTGCTTTAGAAAACGACTTGTGTTCGTTCTAAGTGATAGGCATGGTTTTTTAGATTTTGGAGATATGCTAATAGGATGCGTTTGCTAAGTTGTGTGTAAGTGAAACAAGGGTTAAGGAAAAGTTAGAAACAAAAAGGAAGAGAATAGGTAATAGAGGGACTAAAAGTGTTGTTTAATGAAACTAGTCAAAAAATTGACCTAAGTCAAAAAACAAAACCCCCGCCCCTCACTATTTCTGATTCACTGTTTATCTTCATTCATTGCCGCCATTGTTACACACACACAAGAAATCAAATCACTCGCTTAATCCATCTAGATCCTGTTCTTTCGACTAAATAAGGTATATTCATCAATATGTTAACTTCTAAATCCACATTTCTTATCATATAATTCTGTTAAACATGCTTAATTAATCAGTTTAATCCATTTAGGGTGTATGATTAAATTAGGGTTAATTAACTAAGGATTTGTGGTGGGTTTTATGCGGATTTGGATGATATGATGTTTATATGCCTTAGTTTGCCTTAGAAACTCACAAACGCGCTAGAACAATCATCTGAGTTTCGTTTGTAAAAGTTCCGGATGAACATGGATTAAAACTTCCGAATGAAGGATTTCTTCTGAAAAACTTCCGAATGAGGAAGTTCCGAATGAAGGACTTCCGAATGAGGAAGTTCCGAATGAAGAACTTCCGAATGAAGGAAGTTCCGAATGAAGAACTTCCGAATGAAGGAAGTTCCGAATGAAGAACTTCCGAATGAAGGAAGTTCCGAATGAAGAACTTCCGAATGAAGGAAGTTCCGAATGAAGAACTTCCGGATGAAGGAAGTTCCGAATGAAGAACTTCCGGATGAAGGAAGTTCCGAATGAAGGAAGTTCCGGATGAAGAACTTCCGAATGAAGGAAGTTCCGAATGAAGAACTTCCGGATGAAGGAAGTTCCGAATGAAGAACTTCCGGATGAAGGAAGTTCTGAATGAAGAACTTCCGGATGAAGGAAGTTCCGAATGAAGAACTTCCGGATGAAGAAGTTCCGAATGAGGAAATGTTCCGGATGAAGATGTTCCGAATGAGGAAAAGTTCCGGATGAAGAGTTTGATTATTACTGTTTGCATGCTATATGTACTTGTTGTTTTAAGTTATGAAATGTGTTATGCTTAGAAGTAAGAATGATATATATCTATATGCTTTTGTGCATCAACCTTTCATGTCTTATCTTAAGCAGATACAATGACTAATCCAACAGTACAAGCAATCCAAGAATCTAGAGAAGCCGATATTGCTAAAGCACGAACCCTTAAGTTTATACCCAACAACTACCGGCTGAAGCAAGTCTCTAAATCCACTCACCATGGTTTTAAGGTCGCCATAGCCATTCTCGACAACTCTCATTTCAAGAACGCCCTTAGGAGTACAGCCTCGGTGCTTTATGAGTATATGTTTGAATTTTGGGCTACCAAGGAAATCACTTTGAACAAGATCACCTTCACCATCGACAACAAGCAGCAGACACTCACAGTTTCAGACTTCCGTAAGATTCTTGGTATACGGGATACACCCAAAGGCATGTCATTCTCGAGGGATCCTACTAAAGATGAACTCGTGGAGTTATTTGACGCACTTGGATGTCCGGAAATACGAGTTGCGTCTGAGTTTACCACTGCTAAGGTAGGACAACCTTGGAGAGAATTGATGGGTATTCTCAGTAAATGTCTTACACCAAAAACGAGTGGCCATGATGCTTTACGCAGTCCGATAATAAACCTCTTCTATGGCATGTACAAAGCTGCAAATTCAGATTATGCTTTGTTGATATGGGAAGAATTCACCTTTCAACTCTTCCAGAACAAGAAGCTGAAGACAAATTTCTTTCCTTATCCAAGGTTCATCAAGCTTATCATTAATTACTTTATGAAGAATGATACTACTATTGATAGGCGTGCAGGAAGTCGCTATCACACTGAAGAAGCTGATGATACTGTGGATCTGAGGCATGAAGGACCGTCTATTGGTGTGATTCCGGGTCCTATTCCTGATTACCTTCTGTCTGACAAAATCAAAGGTTCTGCTGATTACAAGCTACTGCAGATAGAAATCAAGAGGCTGAAAGCAAACCTTCAGACTGGTGAAGACTCGTCCACAACGGTTAAGAGTAAAGGTAAACGCAAACAACCAGCTGCGTTACCTGAACCCGAACCCAAGAAGAAGAAGACAGAGGGTAAGAAGGGAAAGGGTAAGGCTGATGAGATGGCTTTACGTGATGAAGAAGATATTGTTGATCCTATTCTTGATAAAACCGAGAAACAAATGATGAAGATTGCTATTCAAAGGAGTAGGAAAGATACAGGCGGTAGTGGTTCAGGTGCAAGGGTAGATATTGAGGATGAGTACGTGGAACCGGATGATGTTGATGAGTTTGGGTCACCTGAACATTATTCCACTTCGAACGAGCCATCAATTCCTATTACCACAGGTGTGGAAAAGGAGTCTGTTGCCCCTACGATCATGGTGTCAACTCAACCCTTAGCAACTCAACCTCCACCCATACAACCCTTACCAACCAGACCGACTTCAACACCATTTCTTCAACCACCGATAATTCCCATCCTTAGCACCGCAGTAACAACCGAGCCTATTCAATCAACCCAGAGCAACTCTGCAACATCTGCAATGGCTGCATTAGTGATGGCCGAAATGTTTGACAAACATGTGGATACTCACAAACGCGAAATGGATGAACTTCGCCAAGAGTTGCAAAGACGAGCTCAAAGGGAAGAAGCATCTAGGAAAGCCCAAGAGGAGATGATTGCTAGGTTCGCTTCAGATATGGAGTTGACTCGAAAAGCACATGCAGAAGAACTTGCTCGGGTTAAGCAGGCTGAGGCTGATAAGCATGCTGCACGTATTACCAGACTTCAAGCGATGAGGGATAAATATAAGGAGCAAAAAGAAGCACTTGAAGCCTCTGTGAAAGAAAGAGTGCAAGAATCCGTTGAATCCTTAATGCCTAAACTTCGTGATGAGTTGAAGACACTTGCTGCTGACAACTTGATGGTCAAATCATCCAATCCTTCAGAAGCCGCCTACAAGATTGCTTATGACCTGACGGATTTTGAATTGAAGAAGATCCTTAAGGCTCGTATGGTGGAACTTGGGTCGTTTGACAAGTCTAGGATTCAGCGGGCTCTATATAAATCCCTGAATGATGCTATCATGGAGGATGATAGGTTATTCAAAACGTTTGGAAGTGTGGTACCATATCACATCTTACCTGAGGAAGAAAGGGAAGAGAGTGAAGAAGAGGGTACGGGTGAAGAAGAGGAAGAAGAAGAAGAAGAAGGAGAAAAGGATAAAGACGATGACGAGGGTGGTGATGATGATGAGGATGATGAGAATGATGACGAGGATGAGGATGATGATGATGGCGATGATGGTGGTGATGAGAATCAGGAGAGTGCTAGGGGTAGTAACGGGGATGACAATCAGGATGATGATGGGGGTGAACAGCCGAAAGAGGGAGACAAGGTTACCAGCTCCAAGAAAACTGCTACGACTGGAACCAAGTCCAAGAAAGATGCAGCGCAGAAGGACAAATCTACATCATCGGAATCAAGACGAACTAAGTGGCGCCACGATGTGAATGCCACTACAGCGTCATCGGTTCCTGGTATCTCTATCGCTGTATCTTTACCTATTACCACTAACCCCATTAGTTCTATTGTTGTTCCTCCTGTGATTGCAGAATCAGTGACAGAACCCGAAGCTGCACAACACTCCCCAGTTCACGACACTGCTGAAATGCCTGAAACTGAACCAACAGATGTTCGCACTTTAACTCCTCAACAACAAGTTCAACAATCTACGGTTCCTGAACCAAGTACACGAGTTTGGGAAGACACGTTGGAGATAGACGAAACTGCACCACCACAGGCTTGGATCACGGCAGCAGCACAATATGATCCGATCACAGATGCTGACAAAGATGTGCTGTATCTCCGTATCCGAAGTCCGATTGACTTATGTGCATTTCTTGCTCATGAGTATAAGACTTCGGTTACTCCATCCTTGGTGAAGAAAGCGCTGAACGATAGGAGACTTCGCGCCAAAACCCGATTAACCCGAATGGAGTTCGAGTATTATGCCGATGAGATCCTGAAGGCTTTGAAAACCGTTCAACGGCCAGGACTTCATGAATCAGAAAGAGCTCCACCTCCAATGGATCCTGCTCAAGATAATCAGATTGCTCTTGACTTCTTCGTCACCAATGATCTTGTGTATCTACTGAAAGGGTCATCAAAGTACGCAACCTCCCTGACCTTGCTGAAAGCTGCCAACTGGGGGACAATACCCTTCATCGAGGAAAAGGTAAATCGACTCTGGGTCCCAAAAATGAATCGTAATTATGATATGTATGCTGTCATAGGTGCATCTCATTGGGACGAACGAGTCCGAAGGGCGTACAGGGGTTGCTGCTTGGTCAATTCTGGAAGCAATGTTAGATCCGACATCCGCATCTCCAGCATCTTAGGAATGAAAACTGAAGCCAAGAACGGCTATTATCATGTGACGGAGATTCGCTTGAAAAGGGAGGATGACAGGGAATACAAAATCCAGCAAGGAGATTTTTCCATCATTCGCCTTGAGGATATCGAAGATATGCTGCTTCTGATGACCCGAGATCAACTTACACACATTCCTCGTGAAGACCTGATCGCTTTGAATACAGCACTTCGTATGTTCACACGAAGCGTTGTCATCAAGTCACGAGTTGAAGATCTTCAGTTGGGAGTCGAAAGCTATCAAAGGAAGCTCAACTTAACCCGTCCTGTGAATCAAGTGCTACCTCAACATGTAGAAAGATGTCCCTATACCGGCATTTCTGTCCCGAATTACGGCATTTTCTACTTAAACAGTCGAGGTTTGATGAAGTTTATGAGGGGGGGGGGAGCTCCACAAGTATAGTGATGGAACTCTTATACAAGTCAGAGGAAAGTTGGAGCATCTGAACTCGGGTGGGACTTTGCCAGAGATGACGGAGGATTGGCATCCGGGTTACCGGCAGATGGCGAAGTACGTGATCAAGAAGATTGATCAAAAGCTCCGTGAACGTAGATTGATGAGGAGCTTGGAAAGGTTCGTGGGTGGAAGACCGTATTTAGTGCACCACAAGCTACTGCAACGATCCATCTAATGGGTCGTACATTTCAGGTCACTTTATATTGGTTTTCAATTGTGAATATGTATATTTGTGAATAATGTGCTTGTATGGCTTGCTGTAGTGTTAAGGTATGATAATTTTTCAAGAATTTCTCACGAGATTCTAAATCTTTCAAAATATGTCATACCAAAGCACTACAACTATCCCTTATTAACTTAAGGGGGAGCAATAACTTGTTCTATGGCCAAACATCGATTTCATTTTTACCCAAAGACCGGTTAATCCATTCAATATCCCAAATATTAATGGTTAACATTTTGAATAAGGGGAGAAAATGGGATTAAGGAGACGTAAGTGATACTTGGCTAAAAGATGAAAAAGACTTAAAGATTATCCAACTTAATATGTGTAAAGCACGTGTTAAGGGGGAGCGTTTTTGATGTACAAAACACCTAAGGTACAAAACTTTTGATTTCAATATCACAAGTACTTTAGGTGATTTTCAATGATTTTTCATGGTGGCAATTCCTTCCCAAAACACGCTTAATTCACGACGGATGTGGTGACAAAAGGGTGGTAGGAATAGGTTTAGTCCAATGATTCATCAGAACCGATGAAATCCTCCCAAGGACAATTCCCTAGATAGAATTAGAAGTCCTAGGAAAGATGGAGAAAGAATGTGAACGTAGCTGAATGCCGACCAAGTACTTAAGCTAGCACTGGAACAATCACAACAAGGTGCTAGTGATGACGTATTGGTAAGCATTGAAGGGGTTGAAGAATGAAAAAGAAATGTAAAGATAAAGGGTGTAAAGAAAGAAGCCCTCCTTACAACTTTAGGCAGAAACCGGGTCAATACATATGCTATTGAGGTCATTTTTGTTAATGATTCTCGGTATTGAAGAAAGACATCATGGACCCAGTGATGCAATGCACAACCCTTCCCCAGCTAACTCAAATATCTCTCAAAAGGTATTTGTTTTAATCACACGGAGATCAACACGTTATCTATTGGTTTATTCACTCCGAATAAACTGGTATTGAAAAGGTGGCACTCCTCTCCAGCCATCGCTCACTAAATCAAAACGCACAATCGAGTCTAGAGCCAAGAGATCATCAAAAGTCTCATTAGGACACTTTCCATTTATTCCTTGCTTTCTCACACACTGTGAAAAGTAAGAGATTTTCATGAGTCCTACGCAATATTCCTGTAATATTGCCAGAACATCCGAGTAATACGTAAGTATTACAATGAAGATGGAAATCCTGCTTGAGCCAACATCAAACAAGCTCATGGTAGGTTACACGTGCGGTTCTTTTAGAACCAATCTTGTGAAAAACTGGAAGGTAACAGTGGTTTAATTCTTAATTGAACTTAAACTCGTTCCAGGCCTCTTCGCATTATCATATGATCTTGCCAGAACACTCAGAGTGACTCTTTATTGACCACAGTGACGAGTGGAAATCCTTCTAGTGTCAACATCAAACAGCACTTGGTAGGTAACGTGCAAGATTCTTTATGAATTGAGCTCGTGACAACTGGAAAGCAACGATGGTGAAAATCTTAATTGAAATTCACTTGTTCCAGGTTTCATGAATTGACGGCTTTTAATCACAAGGATAATTTATCCAAGTGATTCACTCTTTATGTTCGCAGTCAGCTTTGGACGGTCGAATAAAGAGAACGGGTTCACCCGCGAAATCCTGTCAGGAAGTTACTTAATTGAAACTATCCGTCACGGGTACGATATCTAATATCGTCCAACGGTCTTCACCGACCGGAGGTAAAATGCTACCGAATTAGAATAAAATGTTCAAAGCCATTTTATTCGTGTCGTTGCTGTGTACCTGTTAAAGACGGTGGCGTTGCTGTGTACCTGTTGAAGACGGTGGCGTTGTTGCATACCAGTGAAGACGGTGGTGTTGCGGTGTACCTGTAAAAGTCGTTCCCACATGCTTATGTCTTTTGCAACAAAGTTCAGCAAAAATTCAAGAAAGTACAAGATGAAGTCTTCCGCTGTACCAAACTCTGAAGCTTTCGAGAATTCAACAAAAAGACGTAAGTATGTGGAACATAAAGTCACGAGGAGGCAAAGTTCACAAGAAAGGCAAAGATCGCACGTGAAAGGCCAAAGAACAATGCTCTCAAGTCAAAGCCAAAAAGATCAAACCAACATATTCACAACAAAAGAAAGAAAAGAAGAAAGGACTACGAGCTAAAGAACGAAGACTTAGTATAGTATGCTAGGTTTAGAACTTTGTAACGTGGAGTGACCTCCCTTAGGGGAAGATTGTTAGAAATACGTTTTAACGTATATTAGAAGTATCGGTCACTCCACAATATGATTTATGTTGTAATAGCTCGTAGTTAGTAATTAGTTATTAGTTGCTTATTAACTTAAGTAAGAACCGGTCCATGGGCTTGTCATGGACCGGCCCAAGCCCAATGTTAGGCTTGGAATATAAATACCCCTTTCCACTAAGGAAAGGGGTTGGTTGTTGTCATTTGCTAGATTCCATATTAATAAAATACACATAGTTTCTCTCACTTTCTCTCTCTAACTTTCTCTCTCTAGAAATCAACAAACCCCTTCATAGATTCATTGATTATCAATATTCTACAGTAAGTCCTAATCTCTTCTCGTAAATTTGTTAGTTTATGAACCAACACAAATTTAAAACTCCAAAATAATATTCACGGATAAATTTATTTTCTGAAATGTCGGACTGTCACCAAAGACGGTGTATGTAAACGTAAGCACGTAACGTTGAATCCTCCGGTTTAGACGTAGTCGATGCTACTCCAAGACGTAAATCCAAATTTCTTCCCAAAAATAAGTGAGTTCATAAAATAATATTTTCAAATAAATATTGAGAATAAAATATTGACCATAAATTGACGGATTGTCACAGCATTTACCCCTAAACAGGATCTTTGTCCTCAAAGATCATCTTACTACTCGCTTCTTATAGAGTTAAAGCCATGTGGGTATTTCCTCCACATTCGGTCTTTTCTCACAAGTGTAATCCATTATAATACGCGAGTTTCATCAAACATAACTACGGGAATAAGATCAGGCTAAATGTTGACTTACTTTCTCTATCCATGATGTTCACGGGTTTTTGATGAATGCAACTTTTCGCTGATCTAAGCTTTACTAAGAACAATCAGATTTTCACTTGATAGATATTCCATCAAGTTCGATTTACGAAACATAATTCACGCAGTTCTTGAAGTCCTAGGGTAGATCCAGCTTATATGCCTTTCAATCCCAACTTTTACATCATCTCAATGGTCCCATACAACGGGGACTTATATCCCATGATTTGTCAGATCATGAATTCATTTTTCCAAGGTTAAAAATTGTGGCATAACTTCGCTACCCATTTGGCACTTCAAAATCTACATTTCATATTCACATAACCTCTTGCCCACTACCGGCAGTCAATAATCAGATCCTAATTTCAACAATCATTTCAGATCTCGCGGGTCGGGTATTTGTAATGTTAGGTTTGCCATCATAGGAAACCTTAAACCTAAAAGACATGTCCAACTCACAATGGGTGTATGTCGGGTGTCTTTATCTCAACTCCTGCTTACAGATGCTCTAAGATTTAGATCTTAACAAGATTAGATCTCGATCCTAATACGATAGTTATCAAGGATAATCTCTCCAAAGGAAAACGATTATACAATCTATTACCAAAGGTCATTCATTTCAACATAGAACAACACGTATATTACTTTATATCGTTACTTTACCTCGTCCCTTCGATTTGGGGTGGTACATAGTACTCTCATCAAGGTTCGTTCTTAATGATTTCTGAGCCAATCTCTAGAAATTCGATGCGAAGCGAGGATCTTGATAAAGATGTTCGATACAGGCACACTATGTTTACATAACTCTTTTGCATTTATCATTAACGGGAATGATATTAGCAGATTTGGTCAGTCTGTCGACGATGACCCAAATCGAATCAAATTCAGATGATGACCTTTGCAATAGCTAAACGTTTACTAATGTATGAGGCGATGTTTGCCTTCATAATTTGTCATTAGTACAACTTCTTCAGACAAAGATACTTTTAGTCATAAATGATATAAATAGAATACTTATACTTACAAATTCCAACATAGCTATATCTCACAATCTCCATATTTAGGCACCCACAAGTGGCCTTTAAAACATTTAACGCTATTGGCTTCTTTATTTTAATGGTTCACATTAGCCGCGAACCCCATTTATTATCTATATTATCCTTTTTCACAAACATCGTTTATTTTTATATTGTTTGGCAATTTATTTTGCACCTTCATTATTAAGGAACATGTCCTAACTGGTTCTTTATCTTTTCTACATAATGCGTTGGTATCTATATTCACTTCTCATGATGATATAATTATCGTGTCCCCAATTCACTCAGATATTCTTTCTATATTATGCGTCAGTAATTACGTTCACTTTCCTGATGAAATAAATATCATAACCGTATTTATTCAAAATTCTTTCTTCATATCTTCTATCTTTTAGTTTTGTCTTTACTATTATCTTTATCTGTTTTACTCAATCTGTCGTTCTTAAAGCGTCGGTAATTATTATAATTAATTAATTAATTATTAGTTAATTTTTATGAAGCGTAAACGTAAAAGTTTTAAATTTTTAGTTCGACCAATTATATAAAATTTTCAAAAATAAATTTGAATTTAATTATCAAGATTTTTGTTGATTTATCGAAAATAATTAATAAGATTCGTAAATGTTTGAAAAATCTTTGGTTATATTTTGGTCAAAATTTTCTTAGTTGAAAAGCAAAATTTGTCGTTTCAAATTTCAAGTCATAAGTTATATAGTTTCCTTAATTCTTCTTAAGTTATCTTGAGGTATACACAAACATTTACCCCTAAACAGAAGTTTAGTTAAATGGTTTGTGTATAAGGGAATAGTCCCTTAAAATCCTTTGTTAAAACATTTGTCAAAATATATTTGCACTTTCTTTTTAGTATAACTCAAAGTTCTAAATGACTTCTAATTTTTGATGAGTCAATTTATACTCCATTATCTATTAATCACACGGTTAAATGATGTAAAGGTTTAAGTCTTTAATCTCATGTTAATTATTCAAGGTACATGTTTTCATTGTTCGGCCAACTCAGGGCAATCTGTAAATAATTATTAACTTCATTCTTATTCTTGTAAACAAACAAATGGTCACTAATGATCACAAGCATGAATTTATCAAATTACAGCCTACATACGTGATTCACCAAATTTATGAATACTATATGTGCATCGGTCAATCCAAACGACATCACGTGGAACTCATAATGTTCATTACAAGCACCGGATGTAGTGATTTGAATAGATAATCTTCTTCGCAGATGCGAAGTTGATGATAACCATGCTGAAGATCAAAAACCTTGTAAATGATCGAACAAATCTTCCATTTCGAGTTATGGATATCGTTTTCGATTGTCAATTTACTCAGTTCACAGTAATCTATAAATATAAGGAATGATAACACCATAGCTCTTCAGGATGACAGGCTTGGTATAATAAAATCTTTCTCCGACAACTCAGTTGTACGGTAATTCCTTTAATTTAGATGGTGCTGACGTACAGTGCACAAGCCACAAGTGCAGCACCGGAAATATAATCAATACCAATTTCTACTTGCCTTAATGGCGAAAGTCTAAGTAATTCATCAACAAATACTTCCTAAAGTTTCAGATAACCGAAACATCTTCTAATAATTCAATATTAGGTTCTTCTAGATTACAATGTCTATGACTAATTCACAACCATTCATGGTAATATTTCAAGTCTTAATACAGGATAGGGTCATCCATCAAGAATTATTTAGATCACTTTGGATAATCAACATCTTATCTTTTCGGGAAATTCTACTCGAGTTCCCATCAATTAAGACAATGTCGTCATGTCATAATCAATCAACCCATTCTACTGGCACTATCAACTTTTCAGTTTCGTTGCCGTCGATAAGATGTGAACTTCTCAAAAGACTAATAATAATTCATAATCCTTCACAAATTCATGGATATATGGAGACATAACCAACCTTTAAAAGAGTAAGGTCAACGCATAATCTACGCGATAGAATTTCAAATCAGATACAGACGAAAACATTTAACGAATATGAATATATCCCATGTTTTTATAATTTGAGTACGCATTCGAAAGCTCCTCGGATCATTACCCAGGTCATTCAAAGGAAATCAAATCAAAAGAAATGATAGGAACGTCGATACATCCAGTCGGGTATCAACACTCGGTAATCAGATACTTTTCCTAAGAATCTCACTACGGGAGAATTGGACAAGAAAGAATTGTCAATTGTCAAATAAGACAATTTCCACAGATGAGTAAATTCGGTTCAGAAGAATAGATGCTACAGGCACATATGTAGGTGTCCCTAACATTATGTCTCTATTTTTCACTTCTTGCAGATCTCATAAATTTTAATCTTTCACAACTTCAACGAAAATGTAGTGTTTATTCATTAGTTTTATGGTGACTACTAATCAGTCTTGCATAGTCCATTCCAAATTGTATATAGGCGCGCAACTATATACAATTTCAATATTAACGATGCAATACTCAGTTCGTCAAAATTTTATCATCATGCTTAAAATAAAAACATTTTCATGCTTAATTCTTAAATAAGAATCAAAAATAAATTTACAAAGATTTTCTTTGTTATGAAAACAATTAAGTTTTCAAAGCGTCTCATAAACAACTTCATTTTGATATCAATCACTTATAAATCTCACTTTGAATAATCCTTATTGTGATGAAAAATAAAATATTTTTTTTTCAAAGGATACCGTTTTAACTTTATAGAAATAATGAGTGATCTGCAGAAGAGTGATGAAAGCTTGTTCACCAAGAACTAACTACAATATGATAGGAAATGAGCTTTAGCCAAATAATCATGAGGTTCATGATCTCGATGGCACTCAACAAGATTAATCTACAACGTAACTCAAATCAAGTTGAGTACTTGCTCAATGGTTGCATCACTAATGCGAACATTAGGATGAAGCAATAAAAGATAGATAACATTGATACATGTAGAATTTAGCAATCAAAGGTAGTCTTTTCATTAATCACAAACAAGTCAAATTGTACCGTAACACATTACGTGTCACTATGTCATACAATTCTCAAAACTCATCCTACCAACTGATGTCTTAGTTAAGTTAGGGATTTTTAAAAGATACCACAATGAATACTAATCTACAAGAGTCATTAGGTGTTCCACATGTCCCGAAAGATCCATCGGTCTCAATTCAGAAGAAGATTTCTTCAATTTATTTATTGGACACTGGGCATCCTCATTAGTGGACAATGGCCTAGGAACAACCCTTAACACGAATCAACAATCAATTAAAACCTTATAATTCAATCACAGAACTTAACGATTTCCTCTTAACAATCTCATATTCCATACGATTTAAGTTTTACTTTTATTCAAGTTTCAATCAACTTATACTCAATTCGATATCCTACCTCATTTTCAATTCTTTCAACCTTATTCTTCGGCCTTGTAAAGGCAATAAAATCTCAATATGATCAACACTTAATTTCCAATCCTATATCTTACAACAACAATTAACAAATGAGTCACTAGCATGAGATGACTCACACATTCAATTAGACTTCTCGGAAAGGTATTAGTGGCATGAGGCTTTTGGGTAATGGTTCCAATGACAGCCTCAAGTGCAACATTCACCCTTTCGATTCTCAAATTTAAGAATTGGGTGACAACGAATCAGATGACACCTTTCCAGGTGGTAATGTTTTGTCAAACTCCACTCTATAAGGAAAGATCGTCATGACATCGATATCGGATTTAATCTCGCCAATTTTTTTTCAATATCACAATCAACTAATATCTACATTTCTACGAATATCAACCATTTGTTGGGATCATAAATATCCACAACTTGGTTTAGATCTAGGATGGCTAGAGTTCCTACGAGAATAGCTTCGATTAATTTACTAGGGGATTTAGGGTACATTGTGACAATCTACATCGTATAAATACCTCGTATAAATATCAAAATAATCATCAAACAATCATGTAATCAATTTACATCATATATATATATATATAATCCAAGTATATATATATTAAAATAACACTTCTCAGTCTTGGCCTTGTCGGTAACTCGGGAATTCTTCGGCACCGTTATAGTCAAAAGATTTTTAGACATTTTTAGAAATATGTTTATAGTTAAAAGATTTTGAAATGTTTTATTCAAAACCTTAGTTTTAAAAATCTTTCGTTCTCTATAACGAGAGCTCTGGTACCAAACTGTAACACCCCCAAATTTTATACAACTCAATACAGCGGAAGACTCGTTGGTGTTACGGGATAGCACATTACTCACATCATAGACAACGCATAAAAATCGCGTCGTTTAATAATATATCATTTCCATTCATAAATATTAAAGTTACATCGGTCCCAAGTCATTATATTTCATACAAAGTTTTACAAAGTATTTGAATGGAAAATATTGTTTAAGTGCGGGCCATGAATTCTTGTCGTCTTCCCGAGAATTACCTTCAAGTACCTGAGATAAAACATGTTAAAGAAAAGGGTCAGCGATAACGCCGAGTGAATTCATAGAGTTTAATAAACCATCAATATAATATCGGTATAAAATTATTACCAAAAATCATTTTGTACAAATCATTTTAATAGGCCATAAAATAGCCAAAGTCATTTTATACAAATCTTTATCGAAAATCATAATATAGGCATTTGCCTTAAAAATCATTATACGAATCATTGTCGTTAAAAACACCATACAATACGTTTTGCAACGTTGTATAGATTAAATAAAACCATTATATGAATATGGTTATAAAAAGCCTTAAAAATCATTGTACGAGCCAATGTCGTAAAAACGTCATACCATACGTCTTACGACGTTGTATGAAAATAAAAACCGTTATATGAATATGGTTATGAAAACCAAAACACAAACATAATATCAATAGTATGACCCTGTATTGCTAGTCAGGCAATACATCGTAATTCGAAGCGTCTAATATTATTTTGTTAACTTGGATTATTATAAGCCGCATGACATTGTTACCTTACTAAACCAACAACGGGTAGCTAACCCGATACCAATTTTGCTCATCTAAAGTAGCGTGTCGTCACAAAGGTCACGCTATGGAAATCTTCTCATACATAAATTCGCTTACCAATCAATGTGGCACGACGGGGATCAACCGTCAAGGCGCGAACTGGGGTGATCGTCCCCAAATAGTACTATTAAATGCATAAGCGTCTACCAAATCCCGGTAGTTCACAATTCATGCTAATGGGACTTTTAGTGACATAACCTAACTTTAATAATCCATTTAATTTCATCTATCGGGTCCTTGAATCATTTATCAGGTCATACAATCGGGTCATTCAATCATTCGGGTCCAAAATCAATAAACAAACAATCGGGACAAATGGTGTCCTATTTTATAAAACTAACATGTTATCTCCCTCGCGGGTTTATAAAACATTTATCAAAAAATTTAAAAGAGTGTGAGGCTATGAACTCACGTTGATGTGGGAAGGCGGGTTATCGGCCATTCGGACGTACGGTACGTGCTTCAATCACGGAAACCTAGACAAATAATAATCGGTCTTAGACTCATGTCCAGTGACTTTATAAAAATCACAATTATGTATACATATGATGATTATATATATATGATGATCAAGTGGGTTTACATATTCTCGTTTACTCATTTTAGTGTTACATGTCGATAACTTTTATATTAGTTTACTAGTTTTACCCTTTTACGTGTCTTAAGTCCAATAAGCTTATTATAAGTTATTTAACTTATTTTAATCCATTTTGTACTTATATTATCAGTACTTAAACTTTACAAGTTGGGCCTAATTGGGTTAAGCCCAATAAGTTCTTTTTACAAGTTTTTATCTTATTTAGTCCATTTATTAGTCCAATATGCTTAATTAGCTCGTAAATGTCCGTATTTCTTATAGTTCGGGTTTTATCGGTTTTTACTTGTTATACATGTCTATATATCAGTATATAAGTTTTATAAAGTTTTCATTAGACGGGTCCAACCATCTAGGTTTTATTTAACAAAAACGTTAATTTTTACGGTATTAGCCGAAAAAGTCGTAAAAACAATGTTTATAGTTTTATAACTAATAAAACTTAACAAGTTACCATTTTTATAAAATGTCCACTTATTTAACCTTTAAAATATTTATATAAATAAGATTCATAAGTTAGTGGGTTTTAACTTTACATTTTATACAATATAATTTTGAGTGCTTATATAATAGTATTATACTTTATTTTTCAAAAATCTGATTTTTATCTTCACTTTCACCAAAACTGCCATAGCTTGAGTTCTATATGGAGATAGAAGATCAAATATTTATCACATAAACTACATAATATGTGCTACATTTAACTCTTCTATAGCTACTGTTGAATCATCTTCTAAGTATTTTCTAAAAATCGTCCAAAACAGTGAACTCAGATTTATACCTTAAACTTGTTTTGATCATATCTCACTCATTATTTTGATTCCATTGTATGGACAACTCTCACATGTGTACAATACCCATAGCTTACTGTAAATGGATTCTAATTCATCATTTTATCAGATCATAACATGTTTCTTTACTGTTTTATACAGCCATGTAAATTAATCAAGATTTTAACCTTGTTTCTTATAGTTTTTCACCTTTTTAATCATATTTATCAACACCAAATCCCCACATAACATTTTTATCATCATATAATCATCATATACTATACAATAGGAAATAAAATACATGCTTACATAATCAAAATAACAAGAAGATGAGGAGGACAATCTTTATACCACCATGATGATGTAGGTTGTGATCAAAACATGGATTTTGATGGAGAAACTTGTGCATAGCCAACACCATCTTCAAGAACACCATTCTTCATGAACAACTTGTGGAAAATAAGCCCTAATACTCCATGGAAACTCCTCCTTTGATGTTATAACTTGCACCAATCTTCATCTTTTTGAATGGAGATTAACATATGTTGATTATAACATATGTTTATGGTTAAAATTTGTATGAAAGGGGTGTTTTGGTGGAGATGAGGGACGGCAAACATGGAGAAGGAGGGAGAGAGAAGTGGTTTTGCATGTGAGGGAAATGGAAATGAGAGTTGCTAGTGGTTTTGGTTGGTTTTGTTGTAAGGTAGCTTAGTTCATAAGCTTAGGACAAGTGTAGCATTTGTTATATAAAATTTGACACCTAAAGGTGTTAGTTTGCTTACTTGGGCCGGTTTTGATGAGGGTGGGGCAAGTGTCCCACTTGTCTCATCCCCATTTATTTACGGGTACTCCTCGATTCTAGTTTCCTCGATTTGCGTGCCCTCGGGTCGTTTTACGAAAAACGTTTTTATAAATTATGAATCTACGTCACAAAACGAAACCAATAAAAATTGTCTCATCAAAAACGGAGTTCGAAAACGTAAATACGTAATCCTAAGGTTTCCGGTTTAGTCGTAAAGGACGTTAAAATAAAATCGTAAGTCCTAATCTCTTCTCGTAAATTTGTTAGTTTATGAACCAACACAAATTTAAAACTCCAAAATAATATTCACGGATAAATTTATTTTCTGAAATGTCAGACTGTCACCAAAGACGGTGTATGTAAACGTAAGCACGTAACGTTGAATCCTCCGGTTTAGACGTAGTCGATGCTACTCCAAGACGTAAATCCAAATTTCTTCCCAAAAATAAGTGAGTTCATAAAATAATATTTTCAAATAAATATTGAGAATAAAATATTGACCATAAATTGACGGATTGTCACATAAGAGTTCTCTCAAAACTTTAGAACAACAAAATAAGTGGTTACAAAATACTCAACTTGAGTATGAAGATAAGATTAGGGTCTTAAGTATTGATTTAGAGAATACCAGTAACTTGCTTAAGTATACTGAAAAACTTAATACTAAGAGTATTCAGGCAAAACAGGATATGCAAGAGAAATTGGATGCTACTTTATTAAATTTTGATAAATGGAAAAAAGCACCCAAGAATCTTTCCAAGCTAATATATAGCAGTATGTCTGGTAGAACTAAGAGAGTGTTAGGATTTGACAACTATATTGGCCCAAATGATGTTTTTGATTTATCCTTTTCAAGTGTCTTTGATCCTGACAAAGAGGAGGAGGGAAACCTAGTTACAATAGGTTTAAACCAGCTGTAACAATGCATGTTGTTCCTCCATACCTTACAGGAACATTTATGCCTACATCCATGCATAAAGATTTGAATGGATCACAAATTCACGAGTCTCCAAAAATCTCTACTAATACTAATGACTATGTCTCTTGTACTTTCAGTGACAAGGCAAGTGACTATGCATCGTGTGGTTCAAGTGAAGAGTTTAGTCCTTCGAGTCCCAAGCCAAATGACACTGCTGCTTCTAGTGCTAGGATGAGTCATGAGAGAGTTGCTACTGCTTCTACTTCCATTGTTTTTTATTCTACTTTTCTGAATTCTAGGAATGTTGATTCTCCTAGAGTTGTTTGTAATAAGAATAGCAGTTCAAAACAATGTCATTTGAATAAAAGGTCTTTTAAGACATGCTTTGTTTGTGGTAGTAAATTTCATTTGATTAAAGATTGTGATTTTATGATCAAAAGCCTACTGGCTATCTTTCTTATGGTACTCCTGGTCCACCAGGAGCTGCTATTGGTGTAGGTTTTGCTTCTAGATGACTAAATCCATGTGCCCAATCTTTTCCTTCTACTAGAAGGACCTCTCCTTCAGCTTCTACTACTTGGGGAAGCAATATATGTACCCCTAATTGACCAACCAGCAATTATTTTCAAAATGTACATAAGAATTATGCTGCTACTACAGACCAAATGTATTTTGGATTGGGAAAATTAGGTTCCACTCTTAAGCCCTCAGCAGGTTGTTCTTGGTCACAAAGTAAAACCCATATGATGCACAGGCACCACAAGAACAATAGTGGATCTCATCAATCTCCATGGCTATCTAATAATGATCCATAAGGCAAACTCAAGCCAGAAATGGTTTGAGTCCCCTGAAGACACTAACTATTACATACTTTTATGTTGTTGTAGATTAATCCATACGAAGATCCATCTCTTGGAATTGTAGATAGTGGTTGCTCTTGGAGCATGACAGGGAACAAAGGACTTTTGACTAACTTTGTACCATTTTAAGGCGGGAAAGTGTACTTTGGTGGTGGTGAAGGAAGGATCTCTGACAAAGGAACTATTCAGACCCCTAACCTTAATTTTGAGCAGGTTTACTATGTGGAAGCACTTCAACACTTCAACTTGATCTCTATCTCTCAGATTTGTGACAAGAAGCAGTTTGTCCTCTTCACGGATATTGATTTCTTGGTGTTGACCAAAGACTTTAAGCTACCGGATGACTCCCAAGTTCTACTCAAAATCCCCAAAAGACATAACCTCTACAGTATCAAGTTGTATGAAGTTAATCCTACTGATCAACTAGCTTGCTTGTTTTCCAAAGCATTAGAAGTTGAAGCCACTAAATGGCATAGAAGGATGGGACATGTAAACTTTAAGACCATTCACAAGCTGGCAAATATGAACCTGGTCTCTAGTTTACCTCCCAAAACTTTCAAGAATGACATCAATTGCCTTGCTTGTAGCAAAGGCAAACAGCACAAAGCATCCTTCAAAGCCATTACTGCTCTCAGCTTATTAACTGAACCTTTGCAGTTACAACATATGTATCTGTTTGGTCCTACCTCCATTAGGAGCATTGACCATAAATACTACTGCCTTGTGGTAACTGATGGTTATAGCAGGTTTTCATGGGTTTTCTTTTTGGCTGCTAAAAGCGAGATCTACCCCATTCTCAAAGACTTCATTTCCCTCATTGAAAATTAGCTGTCCAAGAAGGTAAAAGGGATTAGGTGTGACAATGGGACTAAGTTCAAAAATACAGACCTCATAGCACTTTATAGTGCTCCCAGGACTCCTCAACAAAATGGTGTTGCAAAAAGGAAGAACAGGACCCTTATAGAAGCTGTAAGAACCATGCTTGCTGATTCCAAGCTTCCGACTATGTTTTAGACAGAAGCTGTTAACACTGCGTGTTATGTGTTGAATAGGGTTTCCATTACCAATCCACATAAGAAGACTCCCTATGAGCTACTCACAACCAAAGTCCCAAGCATTACTCATCTGAAACTATTTGGCTATCCTATCACCATTCTCAACACTAGTGACTATTTGGGGAAATTTGATGGCAAGGCGGATGAAGGCTTCATTGTAGGATATTTAGCTCACTCAAGAACCTATATGGTCTACAATCTCACTGCCAAGCGTGTCATTGAAACAATCAATCTAAGGTACTTTGAGGAGAAGACAAATATCCAAGGAAAATGTCTTGAATGGTATTTTGATCTTGACTATCTCAGCGACTAATTGGGATATTTTCATTTCAAAACTAACCAACATGCAGGTCCACAAGTATTTGTGTCTTCTAGTGCAGGTGCTACTACTAGCTTTTCAGACTCAAATGAGGATGATGGCATTTTTGTCATGCCATCCTATTCCACCACAGTCGCTCCCGAAAACTCTGCTACTCCTGATGGTGCTACTTCATCAGACATTCTTGACTTACAAAGAGCTCTTGATACACTGCTTAAGCAACAACAAGATGCTACTACTGCAGCTACCCAAGGAGGCTTTGAGTTTCCTTTGGATACTCCTGTTGTACCAGCTACTCCTAGTGAGCCTATTGTTACTCCTAGTGCAAGTTCAACTCCTATTGGAAGTCCTATTAGTGATCCAACTTCCACAACTAGGTTCTTTGGTCCTTCTGACCTAGGAAACTATCAAAAGAAGTCTTCAACTAAGCTGGATGATATTCGTAAGCAACCAATAGAAGGAATTTTCGACTCTACTTCATATGATGATGACATTGTTGGGGATCTTACTAACTTGGCACCAGAAGTGGAAGTAACTCCTACTACTATTTAGCAGATCCATAAAGTGCATCATACTACTCAAATCATAGGAGATCCTGGTTCTACTGTCAAGACTCGCGGCATGCATAAGAAAGCAACATCTGGTCATCATGCTCTTGTGAGCTACATTGAAGACCAAAAGCGAAATAATCACACAGATTTTCTTTACTGTTTGTTTGCTTGTTTTCTGTCACAGGTGGAACCTAGGTCTGACTCACATGCTCTTGAGGATCAAAGTTGGGTGGAAGCTATGCCGGAGGAGATGCAACAATTCTTGTTTTTGAATGTTTAGATCCTAGTTTACTTACCAAATGGAAAGACAGCAATTGGTACCAAATGGATTCTCAAAAACAAGAAAGATGCAAGGGGTATTGTGGTCAAGAATAAGGCAAGACTAGTAGCACAGGGCCACCCTTAGCTTGAAGGCATTGACTATAATGAAGTTTTTGCTCCTGTTGCACGAATTAAGGTCATTCGTCTGTTTTTTGCTTTTGCTTCTTATATTGGCTTTACAGTATTTCAGATGGATGTCAAGAGTGCATTTCTATATGGAAAGATTGACGAAGAAGTATATGTCACTTAACCAAAGGGCTTTGTGGATCCACTTCATCCTAAGAAGGTCTACAAGGTTGTCAAAGCTCTTTATGGACTTCATCAAGCTCCTAGAGCCTGGTATGATCGTCTATCTACTTTCTTGTTGAAGCATGGCTACATAAGAGGAACTATTGACAAAACATTGTTCCTTAAGAGGAATGCCAAAGACATCATCCTGGTTCAGGTATATGTGGATGATATTATCTTCGGTTCTACAAAGAAGGAATGGTGTTATGAGTTTGAACAGTTGATGAAAGGAGAATTTCATATGAGTGCCATGGGTGAACTCACATTTTTCCTTGGCCTCCAAGTAAAGCAGCATCCGGATGGTATCTTCATTCGTCAGGACAAATATATTCATGACATTATTCAGAAGTTTGATGTGGAACCTCTTAGACCAGCAGCAACACCTTATGAGGTAACTAAAGTCAAACTCAAGAATGAGCCGGATCCCCCTGTTAATGTTCATTTGTACAAGTCAATGATAGGCGCACTCATGTATTTGACTGCTTCACGCCCTGACATTATGTTTGCTGTTAGCGCTTGTTCTAGACATCAGGTGGCACCTACCGTGTCCAGTTTGAATGCTGTCAAGAAAATCTTCAAGTATACTAAGGCACAACCCAAACTAGGCTTATGGTATCCAAGGGAATCCCTTTTTGTTCTTGAAGCCTATAGTGATAGTGATTATGCAGGTGCTAATAATGATAGGAAGTCAACTACTGGTGGTTGTCAGTTTTTAGGACGCAGGCTTATCTCATGGCAATGTAAGAAACAGACAATAGTAGCCACTTTCTCAACAGAAGCTGAATATGTAGCCGCTGCTAGTTGTTGTGGACAAGTCTTGTGGATACAAAATCAAATGTTAGATTATGGGTTCAATTTTATGAACACCAAAATCTTCATTGACAATCAAAGCACTATCTGCATTGTGAAGAATCCGGTGTTTCATCAAAGAACCAAGCATATAGAGATTTGGTACCATTTTATACGTGATGCAAATGAAAAGAAGCTGATTCAGGTTCTCAAGGTACATATGTATGATAATGTTGCTGATTTATTGACTAAAGCATTTGATGGTCGAAGGTTCAACCACTTGGTGGTTCACATTGGTATGGTCAATCCTTAAGGTCTAGGATTGAGGGGAGGCAAAGCCTAAGGAGAGGCTTGTTGTACATGTATACTTGTACGTTCTTACTTTTGGTAGCTTCTTTCGGTATTTTACATTGGTTTTTGCTGTGTGTGCAACTTCTGGTGGAAGGAATTGGTTACTCCTAGTGGCACTCTCTTGCTCCTAGTGGGTGAATAGCTCTCCTTATCCACTTGTGTTTGGCTTCTAGGATCTTTTTGGTCACTGTTCATTTTGTTGACTTTTTTTGACCACTTGCTACTACTAGCGCTGACTTCTAGTCGTTTTGACTTTCAGTCAACGTAAGTTACTTCTGGTGCCCCTATTTTTATATCTTTGGTAACTAGGATTATCTATTAATAGATTAAAGGGCAAGTGGTTACTCTCCATTAATGCCTTAGCTTGGAAAGGGCAACCCCCATAATTAGGGGTAAATGAATAGTTTCCCTAAACCATTATTTATGGTCACTGGGATTATTTGACTTAATTATCACAACTTAAACACACACACACACGCCCCTACCCTTAACCATCTTCTTGCATTTACCTGTCAATCTTCAATCATCATCAATGGCTGCTCTTCAATACAAACTTGATCACAACAAGGTCACCTACCTCGGTGAAGGCCCCAGAAGAGAGGAGTTTTTGAATATCTTGGAGTTCATTGGAGCATCTCACATCAGGTATGCTTTAACTGTTTTCCCTACTGTGTATGACTCTGTCATTCGCCAGTTTTGGGCTACTGCTGACACTCGCGAGGTTTTGGGTCGCCCCTTGGAGCTCCATGCCACTATTGATGGTCGCTCCTATGTGGTGACTGAAACCTCCATCAGGTCTGCCCTTCATCTTCAGGATGCTGATGACATTTTTTCTCTCCCCCAATGCGGAGGTTTTGGATGGGATGGTTGCCATTGGGTACAACCATGAGGGAAAATTTAATTTTCAGAAAAATCGTTTTTCACCTAAATGTAAGCTTCTTGTCCACTTCTTGATTCAGTGTGTGAGTCCCAAAGCTAGGAGTTGGGATGCATTTCCTATCTCCCTTGCTACTGGTTTGGTTTGTCTTGCCCAAGGCCGTAAGTTTAACTTCTCTCGTTATTTGCTAGATGGTATGATAGGCAATCTTGGTGGTGGTTCAAAAAAGAAATTTCTTATGTATCCTAGGTTTTTACAACAGATACTCATGTGTTTGCCTAGGAATAGAAAAGAATTTGTGCCTTCTAAACTCACTCCTAAGGTGTATGCTAACATGAAGCTTGGATATCTTGGTCCTGAAAGGCCTCTTACTGATGCTATGTTGGGCATTGCCCAAGGGGGTCCCAATGTGGTTCCTCTGGCTGATCAAGCCGAGGAGGAACCTCATTTGGTTAATGATCATATGGAAGAGGAGCTTCTTGCTACTGGGGACCCTCATGTGGAGGTTGAGGAACCTGCTAGAGAGGTGGTGGTAGAAATGCCATTTACCTCGAAGGCTACTTCTTCCGCTCACCCACATGTGTCTCCCTTTGTTGATTCTCCCCCTCCTAGTCCTGTTCACCCTTCTACTGAGGAGCCTTCTAGCTCTCATGATCCCAAGGCTGACCAATTCTTTGCTTCTGGTCCCAATGAAGCATCCCCAAAACCAAGTCCTCTTGGTGGGGAAGCTGAGGAACCAGTTACTCTCACTTTTTTACTTGCTTTGGTGCACATGTACTATGCAAAGATACTATCTTTGGAGGATGAGCTCAACAAACACCGAGCTCACTCAGGACTTTGTGCTCCCTTTGGCTAATAGAGTAAAGACCTTGGAGAAGTTGTTGAAGCGCCAAACGAAGAAGCTTGTTCTGTCTGATACTGATGAAGAAGAGGAGGAAGATGGTCTAACTGTTTTGGCCAAAGCCGCCTTTGCAGCCCAGCCTAGTGAGGACATACCTGCTCCTCCTAGTACTTCTAAAATTCCCACTTCTGTTGCTGGCCCCATGCCAAGGACTGACACTTCTGGTCCTTCCACTTAAACTCTTGGTCGATCCAATGTTGACAAGGGTAAAGCCCCAATGCCTGATGCACCCTTCCCTCCTAGAAATAGAACACGCAGATAAATGGAGGAAGAAAGGTTGGGAGAGGAGGCTGCACAAAAATTACAAGAGGAGCTTGAGCAAGAGGCTACGGCTGCCACAGCGGCTGCGACTGATGATGAAGCTTTGAGGAAGCAACGCCATGAACAGGTGAAGTACAATGCGATGTTCTGGGACAATGCTGACTGGATGAATGTGGTTACCATCCTCACCTCATATTACTCTCATTTCACTGATGTCTTGGGTGCGGATGTGAACCAAGGGAATTGTGTTCGTCAGGTGATGTCTCTGATTCAAAGGCAGAGGGAAGATCTGCTGCTCAACTTCGACAAAATCGCCGCAACAGACCACTTTCTTATGCTGAACAGAAGAAGATCATGCAACAGTATGTGAAGAATCAATCTGGATCTTACTTCACTTATGGATGGATAATGAAGAGAGTTAAGGAGTTGTCTGATGGAGAGCTGTTTTGTACAACAAGATGATCCAACTGAATCATGGGGAAGTGCCCAGGCCTATGAATGTTGTATTTCACCCCCTGCTCCTGTTGCTCCATCCCCCAAATCCTAGGGCTGCCCCAACTCCATCCTCTGGTGCTCATGATGAATGTACATCTGCCATCCCAGTTGCTGATGAGGGTACTTTTGTTGTCCTTTCTAGTGCCTCTCCACAAGTTGATGCCACCTCTTCATCTTATGTTGAAGCTACTACCACCCCTGCTGTTGATCCTACTCCTCCACTAGTTTTGGAGCCAACATCTACACCTGTTATTAATGAAGCTGCTACTGATCCCATGCTTGTTGACCTGACCATTCAGGATGATGATCAGCCCTCTTCTTCTAGTTCTACTACTGCTACTCATGCCAAAGTCAAGGATGAGCCTTCTCCCTCTTCACCTATTCCTCGTAGGTCTATTCGCAAGAACAAGGCTCGTCGTGGCAAGGTTGTTCCTTGGGAGAAGAGGGACTCTGCACACTTAATTGATACCGCTTCTGATAGCGATGATGATATCCCACTTGGCCGTGGAAGGATTGTGCATTGGGAAATTCAACCATCCCCCATTATTACTGGTACATTTACTCATATGATCAAGATAAGTGATGGCTACCATAAATATTTCTTCGGGCTGTAGAGCATATTATATTGGGTGGAACGTCGTGATCTTATGCTTCTTTATGGGTTGATTGATGCTGTTCTCCCTGCCACTCCTAGTGTTGTTCCTAACTGGCCTGGTTTGGTCCTTTGGGGGGACTTGAAGGTTATTTTGGATTGTCCTCCTAGTACTCCTAGTGCTGGGATTTGGACGGAACAACCCCGATGGGTCATCTCTAGGTGGAAGTTGTATGCTGGGTGTGGTGTGCATGTGTTAGAGCTGGAATCTGGTGCTAGGGTATTCATGCTTGTGGATATGGATTATCCACTTATCATTGCTAGTACGGAAGCTATGTTGGAGTGTCACCTGGTGGTGTCAAATGCTCCTTCTGGTAATGAGTCTGCTATGGCCACCACATTGGTTGAATCTATTCAAGCCTGGCTTCTTGCAGACAAGGTTGCTTCTTTTGGATAGTAGTTGGTATGTTTATTCTATACTTTTGATTTCTTATACATTCTTTTCACCAATATGTATAGTAATTGGTGACTAACACTCTCATAATTTAAAAAAAAAACATACTTTTATATAATATCTGCTTATACTTAACACATACAATGGAAATTTAAAAGCATGTACATAATATAATATCTGCTTATACTTTTCCATTAAGAAACCTTTTCACACTTGGGCTGTTTTGATGTGTACTTCTGGTGTTGGAATCCTTCCACACAACAAATGATGTTCAACTCACCATGTCTCACAGATAAGAACGGGTTGATTCACCATGAGGGTAAGGCTCTGGTGTGATTATCAAATCCGTTGATGGTTGCCAGTTTACCTAAAATTGGATGGTTTTCACTTGCCTTGGTCCTAGACTAAAAAGTGGCTAGTCCAAGGGGGTACGGCTCTTTGTAAAGAGTTTCATCAAATCCGTTGATAGCTGTAATAGCTTGCTCAAAGCTATAGGGTTTTCAGCTCACCGATGCTTTATTGCTAAGAGTTGGCTAGTCCGGAAGGGTACGGCATTTGGTAAAGACTTCAATCAAATCCGTTGACGGCTGTGATGATTTGCCCAAAATCATTAGGGTACTCCCACTCACCATTGATTTACGTTCTAAGAGTTGGGCTGGGTTCTATTCTCCCAGGGTGATGCTTGATACCACCACAAAGACTAGCTAGCCCAAGAGCGAGCATCTACTTGGTAAAGGCTTATCAAATCTGCTCATGTTGCTGTGAAGATTCAATAAGTGCAGATGTTTTCCAAGCTTTCAAGAAGCTTCTCAGAGTTCTTAGTTGCAGCATGCTTTGTGCTTTCACTTTGATGGTTCTTTTGCTGCTATGATTATGTTGTTTCAATCCTCAAGTTGTTTTTGCAAGATCTACCAAGAAACTTGAACTCGACCAGTCAAATTCAAGTTTAGGGGAGGATTGTTAGGATCTATGTAATAGGTTATTTGTAATAGATGAACTAAGAGGTATGTAGTTCCTCTTGGTCCTAGTAGTAGTAGGAGCAACACGTGCTCCTAGTCTGGTAGAAAGTCAAACAATAGTATTCTTAGTAGTTTGTTAGGATATGCATGAAATATCTTAGGAAAGGATATGCATATTAGTAGTTACACGTTTTGTTTTTAATGTATTTTAGGGTTTCCTTGTAGTATAAAAGGAACCCATTGGCAGAAGGGTTAGACACACCTTCACCAGTATTCATTTTCATATCAATATAGTAGAAATCCTTAGAAATGATCAAGTTATTTATCTAGTTATTCTATTTCTTCTTGTTCTTAGTATTTGTATTCCGCACTAATACTTTGTAGTTCATTAGAGTCTCTCTGTGAATAGACTTGTGATTACAGAAGTCGTTCACCATCCTTAACAGGCTGCAAGATCTACAACTAGTGGACCCAACACACCGGAAATAATTCCTCTGTGTAGGTCTGAAAGGATCAAAAACGCGACTAGCAATCTATGTCTTAATATAGAGGATGACGATGATGAAGTAGGGTATCTTGGAGAACCTGCTAATTATAAATCCGCCATGCTTGATCCTGAGAAGGATAAGTGGATGGTTGCTATGAATGAGGAAATGAAATCCATGATAGTAAATGATGTTTGGATTCTTGTAGATCCACAAGCAAATGCTAAAGTAGTGAAACATAAGTGGATATACAGGAAGAAAACTAACATGGATGGGAAAGTACATTCCTATAAAGCTCGTTTCGTAGCTAAAGGTTTTACACAAACTTTTGGCGTAGACTACGAGGAGACGTTTTCTCTTGTAGCAGACTTAAGAGCTATTAGGATTCTCATAGCTATAGCAGCATACTATGACTATGAGATATGGCAAATGGATGTTAAAACTACCATCTTGAATAGTCGCTTAGATGAAGATATCTATATGCAACAACTGGAAGGGTACACTGATCCTAAGTATCTTAAACACGTGTGCGAACTTCAAAGATCTATTTATGGTTTGAAGCAAGAATCACGTCAATGGAACAAAATTTGATGAAGAAATCAAAAAGCTCGGATTTATTCAAAATTGTGATGAGCCGTGTGTATAATATCGCAAAGCAAGTGGGAGTGATGTCTTATTCCTAATTTTATATGTTGATGACATATTAATCATAGGAAGTAACATTCTAAGACTTAAAGAAGTTAAGGATTATCTTGGTAAATGTTTTTCTATGAAGGATTTAGGAGAATCTGCATACATTATGGGAATTAAAAAATATCAAGATAGGAGTAGACGGTTAATTGGTCTTAGTTAAGATGCTTATATTGACAAAATATTGAAGAAGTACAATATGCATAATTCCAAGAAAGGTTTTCAACCTATGGAAATTAAAAATAATCTAAGTCATGAGATGGATGCATCAACTCTTGAAGAGGAGGAATACATGCGAAAGGTGTCTTATGCTTCGGTTGTAGGATCTATTATGTATGCAGTAAGATGCACAAGGCCTGATGTGGCGTTTGCTCAGAACTTGGCCAGTCGTTACCAACAGAATCCAGGGAAGCTCCACTGGACTGCTGCTAAACATATTCTAAAGTATTTAAGAAGTACGAAAGATATGTTTTTAGTATTTGGAGGGAAACCAGACAAAGAACTGAATGTAGCAGGTTTCTGTGATGCGTCCCGGCAATGTGATAAAGATGATACGAAGTCTCAGACGGGTTACGTGTTTGTTATCAATGGAGGAACAGTTAACTGGAAGAGCAAGAAGCAGACACAATCGCAATACATGCTACTCAATCTGAGTACATGTATGTTCAAAATCTGCAATGGAAGTTGTTTGGATTAGGAAGTTTATTAGAGATCTTGGGGTGATGCCTTCAGTTAAAGAACCTATTGATATGTATTGTGACACTTCTGTTGCAATCATATTCGCCAATGATTCCGGAGTCATGAAAGGCGCCAGAAACTTTAAACGTATATATCACTATGTCCGAGAAAAAGTCGAAGCTCGTGAAATCAAATTATTAAAAGTTCGCACAGATGATAACGTAGCAGATCCTTTAACTAAGGCGTTGCCTAGAGGAAAGGTTATTGAACATGTCAAAAGCATTGGGTTTCAATTAGCTAGCGATTTCATGCAATAAATTTGTGATTAGTATTTGGATAAAGGATGTTAAGACATTATTATTTAAATGAAATACAGATTGGGTTTTGTTTATTCTTGTTATTGAATTTTGTATCCTATTTTACATGTTTTAATCCATGAATGATTTTGTTATTCTAAATGTCCGTTGTCAATTAATAATATGGGATTATTATTAAATTAAGACAATTCGAATTTGCGATAGAGTATACTTGAAATTATATTGATCGATTTTGTATGATATTTGATGAATTGAATATTGGACTTATCCTAACTATATGATTATACTTTATGGATCTTTGTCGTGAAGTATATCATAAATAGTTATCTTTAGACTTAAGATACCAGAAAACTGTCATGGATCTAGTGCATCTCTGTAGAATAATCTAGCGCTAAACGTAACTGGTAGCTATAATGGTTATTTTCAGAAGTGTTGCAAAATTCATATGTTTTGCTTGTAGTAAATACGGAATTTATTTCCTCCAATTTATTTTGGAGTTTAATATAGCTGGGCCCCTCGTAGGATTAGTAAGATGTTTGTGTGGCCGCACCCAAATGTGTTTTGGTAATCTTGCTGAATCTGTGAACGAGAAACATAATGGTTAATGAAAGTAATGACAAAGATCCATATCCTTATTAACGTTGTATTAGAAATAAAAGGATAATAGTAATGATGAATCATTAAAAGGTTTTTTCCAAGAGACCTTACTCGAGTTGTACTAGAGGTATCGGCGTGTAACTAGACGCTAACCGATGTGATCACAATATTTGAAATATGTCCAAGTGGGAGCTGAAAGTTTATGGACTTATATTTAATAGACGTGTGTTAGGATCGAACTCGGGATTACGGGATTGCACACAATACGTATATAGTTAATTTATTTTAATAAATATATTTATATGTTTATTAAATTAAATCAAGCTACAACTTTAATGATCGTTAAATATTTTAAGAGTTAAGGTTTAACGAACGTCGTGGCATAAATAGAAGAGGAAAAGAAAAGTCTGGAACACCCCAAAGGGGTGTTTTGACCGTCGGTTAGAACCAAGGGGGAGAAGGGAAAGCTTTCCTTAAATTTGTTTACTTGGGCTACAAGGATATCTAGGCCTATATAAACACCCCTGAACCCTCATAATTCTTCACACAATCTTTCCCCTCTCTTCTCTTGTTGCGATCACAAGACCAAACACCCCTTAGGGTTTCGTTTGGTTTTTTTGGTTAAGATATAATCAAGTCCTAACCCCTCTCTAGGGTTGTTGTGTTGATTTTCCACTAGACGTTGAAGCTCGGTTTATAGTACTAGCATTACGGTTAACTCTTCGTAATACGTGTGTATAAGAATGTAATATAGTCTTACTTTAGACTTTATCTTGGTGATTCGATATAAACCCTAATTCGGTGAATTTTTTCTTGTTCGTGGGAATTGCTTTGCAAAATGTATGTAACCCTAATTCGATTAATTATAATTGTGTTAATTATGATCTTGTTAAATCGCTTCCGCTATATGTGCTTTGATCTTGTTTAGGATTTTAATAATTGTTATGAACTATATAAACCTTCAGTTTTAGTAGCTAAGCCCCATAACAAAACTCCTTATGAACTTTTGACTGGTGTTAAGCCAACCATAAGCTATATAAGACCTTTTGAGTGTCATGTTTCTATTTTAAATACTCTTGATCATTTGGGAAAGTTTGATGGAAAGTATAATTCAGGTTATCTAGTTGGATATTCAGTTCAAATTAGAGCATATAGGGTCTACAATTTAGCATCAGGCATGGTAGTAGAAAATGCCCATATCAATTTCTTGGAGAATAAACCCAATGTGCCAAGAATAGGATGTGCTTGGATGTTTGATCTAGATTATCTAACTAATCATGAATTATTATCCTATGCAAACAGACTGTCAAACTAACAATGTAGGTTTAGGAGAAGCTACTAATAGTACAATTACACAAGAGAAAGAGTCTAATTTCTCAGACTCTGAAGATGATGGAGATGCAAATATCTTTGTGCCAGTCTTACCTCTTGCTTCACCTACATTGTATAGCCTAAATTAGAAGAAACCAGTAATGCCAAGAGTTGATCAAGCCTCTCATGATGAAACTCAAAGGCTTATGGATCAAGAAAAGAAAGCTACAGCTAAAGCTGAGCTTGGAAGAGAAGAAGCTTTGAAATCACAAGGTTTAGCGGTACATCCACATACCAGCAGTACCTCACATCCAAGTACCGCTAAGAAAACTTCATCAAGTACTGCTGATTCACTAGAAGATATTCTTTAGTCTATGGATGATGAAGATATATATGCTAGTCCAAAGGAAGAAATCTTCTCTAAGTCTTCCTATGATGAGGAGGGTGAAGCAACTGATTTCAATAATATGGAATCCACAATTCCAGTCAGTTCTATTCCCACTCATAGAGTTAACACCAGTCATCCTATAGATCAAATTATTAGTGATCCTAATTCAGTTGTTCAGACTAGAAAACAAGCTAAAGCTAGCAATCAAGCCCATGCACTTGTTAGTTATGTCAAGCAACAACAAAGAACAAATCATAAGGATACTCAACACTACTTTCTTGCTTGCTTTTTATCACAAATAAAGCCAAGAACATTTCATAGGATCTTGAGATGAAATTTGGGTTGATGTTATGCAAAAAGAGCTCATGCTATTTGAATTGCAAAAGGTTTAGATTCTTGTTGATTTACCATCTGGTAAAAGAGTTATTGATACTAGATGGGTTTTCAGGAACAAAAAGGATGAAAGAGTTTTTGTAGTCAGGAACAAGGTAAGACTTGTTGCCTAAGGCTATAGACAGGAAGAAGGTATAGACAATGATGAGGTTTTTGCACCAGTGGCAAGGATTGAAGCCATTAGGTTATTTTAGCCTTTGTCTCATACATGGGGCTTATAGTTTATCAAATGGATGTCAAGAGTGCATTCTTATATGGCACTATTGAAGAGTAGGTATATGTTTCACAACCTCCAAGTTTTGTATCTCCTATGTTTCCTAATAGAGTCTACAAAGTAATTAAAGCATTTTATGGTCTTTATCAAGTTCCCAGAGCTTGGTATGCTACACTTTCCAAATTTATTTTGGAACATGGATATATAAGAGGGACCATTGATAAGACTCTTTTCATCAAGAAGAACAATAAAGACATCATCCTTGTACAAGTGTATGTGGATGACTTTATTTTTCGTTCAACCAAAAGATCATGGTGTGAAGAGTTTAAAGCTTTAATGAAAGGAAAATTTCAGATGAGTTCTATGGGAGAACTTACTTTGTTCGTAGGGCTATAGGTCAAACAGAGGAAAGATGGAATATTTATTAGTCAAGATAAATATGTTGCTGGAATTTTGAAGAAGTTTTCAAGTATGGAATCAAGGAGTACAAGTACACCTTTTGAAGCCAAAAAGTCTTTGTCAAAGGATTAACATGGTGCAAATGTGGATCTTCACTTATATTGGTCCATGATTGGGTCACTTATGTATCTTACTACTTCTAGGCCAGACATCATGTTTGTTGTGTGTGCTTGTTCAAGATTTCAAGTCACTCCAAAACTTTCACACCTACAAGCTGTGAAAAGGATTTTCAAGTATCTCAAAGGTCAACCTAATTTAGGATTGTGGTATCCTAGAGAATCCTCATTTGACTTAGAAGCTTACTCAGATAGTGAGTATGCTAGAGCCAACCATGATAGGAAACCTACAACAGGAGGTTGTCAATTCCTAGGAAGAAGGCTTATTTCTTGGTAGTGCAAGAAGCAAACCATTGTTACTACTTCTACTACAGAAGAAGAATATGTGGCTGCTGCACACTGCTATAGACAAGTATTGTGGATTAAGAATAAATTATTGGATTATGGTTTCAACTTCATGAATACCAAAATATATATTGATAATGAAAGCACTATATGCATTGTCAAAAATCTAGTGTTTCATTCCAAAACCAAGCATATTGAAATGAGGCATCACTTCATCAGAGATGCTTATGACAAAAAGCTTATTCAGGTTTTGAAGATCCATACAGATAACAATGTAGTTGATTTGTTGACCAAGGCATTTGAAACAAAAAGGTTTCAGTTCTTGGTAACAGATATTGGTATGCTCAATTAATAATTGATGCATCTGTTAAGGGGAGGATATCACTATACAATATATATATATATATATATATATATATATATATATATATATATATATATATATATATATATATATTATATATATATATATATATATATATATATATATATATATATATATATATATATATATATATATATATATATATATGTGTGTGTGTGTGTGTGTGTGTTTATTAAATTGTATAGTGTTTGTAGTTGTTTGTGATGTGATTATACGTTAGATGGATCAAGGAACAAGAGATTACAATGATATTGAGATACATGTTGTAACACCCCACTTGGATAAATGGACCGTTACGTGTATTTATGGCGTGTCATCAAAGCATGCAAGGCAATGTATTAAACATTAACTGACCAAACGGAAATACCGGAATCAAACATCGGTAGTCCAACAAGCCCAAACTATAAAGATTAAGTACTGAAAGGAAAAGGACGAAACAATGTCCAACAACCAAAGAGATGTAATGTAATGTATGCATAAAATAAAGGAGTCTGGATAGCTCCCATCCAGTGCACGTACACTCTTAGCAGTCCTAAGATCGTCCCTGTGTACCTGCCGTTTGGAAACATGAAAGGAAACTACCGCTGAGCATAACGCTCAGTGGACGGATATAGCATGAACAGAAAGTACTAAAAGTAGAAGACAACAATGATGCTATAAGACTGATATGACATGTGGTAAAGCTCTACATAAAATCTGATAAACCTGGTTCATAAGTACTGAAACTGAAATATAAATTATTAACTCTGAAAACATATATTTTCTGTATTTTAATTTGCCAAGAGCTTATATAGGTCATGAACTGTAACAACTGTTGCATGAATACATAGAGGGGTGTCCTCGTCATGCTATAGAGGGGTGACCTCTAAATAACTGTGCTGGGTGGAGGGATCAGCTCCAGTGTGAAGTATGTAGAGCACACACCACATTCACCTGCTAAACTATAAACTGTAGCCTAGGATGCATCCATACGCCCCACTAATAATACTGATAAAATGGCCAAGCTGAGCTGAGTGGGACGATACAGGATATCACTCTCCTGCATGTGAGTCACGACACCGGTGCCTCTAGTGCCGTGGTTACGGTACCTCCGTAACTAGTACATAAACTAATCATGCTTGTATATAAGGCTCAGGCAATTTATTTAATTCTTAACATGATTACTGTTAAATTTAAACATATACTGGGGAAAACATTTATCTGAAGATGGGGAATCCTAATCATGCATAGAAAGGAAAGTTCTTACTGAAAGGACGGTAAATCCGTACCTCTAGTCCAGT